>OX419627.1:16048706-16648706 GCA_948473465.1 Lithophane ornitopus | reverse complement strand
CCATGGCGGCCGTTGGGGGTTATTCCAACCAGCCCACTTCCCTCCAGAAGATGACTAAGTCTCCTGGTTTGTACAGAACCTCGGCGTAAGATCTGGGTGACCCGAGGGTTTCAGTTCTACTCTGGGTGACGCCTGTGCATTCAAAGAGCACGTGCGCGATGGTTTCCTCAGCCTCCATGCAGGCTCTGCATAAAGGACTGTCCGTTATGCCTATTGTGTGGAAGTGTTTATTCAGCGAGCAGTGTCCTGTGATGGGCCCCGCCACCAGACGCAGGCCATTCCTGTCCAGACGTAACAAACGCCTGGTTAGCCTGCCGTCCAGGGATGGCATAGCTTCCTTGGGCTACCTGCAGCCTGGTGCCGAGGCCCACCAGTTCTCCGCTTGGGTATGGGTGAACTCCTGGAGCCACCTGCGTATTTGGTTGAAGGGAATGGGTACGACGGGCTCGGGCCCACAGACTGACGTGTTAGATGCTCTTCTAGCAAGCTCGTCTGCTGTGTCGTTGCCCAGCGATCCACTGTGTCCTTTAATCCATTGTAGCGTCACTTTATCGCAACCGGATACCGTTACTCGTTTTAGTGCGTTGTGAAATTCTAGTGTAAGCTTAGAGGTAAATATTTCTTCTGTAAGGATTGGAGAACTAAGGCGCTTACGGAGAGTATACGTATCCAGATGTTCGGAACTCTCCTGGCTTCTATGGCATAGGCCGCTTGAATGATGCCCACACACTCCGCCTGATGGACGGTGTTGAACATTCCTAGCGGGCTGGATATATTAATGTTGAGGTCGTGTGAGAAGACTCCGACTCCTGTACCGGAGTGGGTCTTCGATCCGTCGGTGTATACTCTCAGCTCTTCCGGTCTTAAGTAGTCACACTGTTCTTCTGTGAGTACTATGCTGTAGTACCTTTGAAAGTGGTGTGTTTTCGGGGCTTTGTCGCAGGGTGATGCCATCATTGGTTGTCGTTTGACCGCATCGTCCTTTATGCGTGTATGCTTAACTGGAGTCTTTGGTCAGGGTTCCTGATAAGTGGAGCCTGAAAGCGGCCAGGGCCGCTTCCTCTCGTACAATGAGGTGCAGAGGTGGCAGTCCGAGCATTGCCTGTAGGGCGGCAGGGGTTCTCATGCTGCTAGTGATTGCAACACATGCAGAACGCTGCAGTTTTTCGAGGTCTCTTTGGGCTGTGCTCAGGTCTGTCCTGGGCCACCAGACCAGTGAGCCATATGTGATGATCGGTCGGATGATCGTGGTGTATAGCCAGTAAGTGACCCTGGGGTTAATTCCCCAGTTCCTTCCAAGCAGTCGCTTGCACTGCCAGAGGGATACAGTGGCTTTTGTGATGATGTAGTTGTTTTTTTTTTCCACTTCAGCTGTTTGTCCAAGAAGATGCCCAGGTACTTGGTTTCAGTTGGTAGGCTTAGGGTTGTCCCGAAGAAGCTGGGTAGTTGTAGCATTGGTAGTTTTCTCTTTTTTGTGAATAGAATCAATTCGGTCTTTGTTGGGTTCACCGTAAGTTGGTGTTCGTTGAGCCATTCCTCTATTATTTTCAGAGCCTGGCGAATGAGGTTGCATAAAGTGTTTTCATGTGTGCCGTTGATTATGGTTATATCGTCCGCATAGCCTACGGTGAAGTAACCTTTGTCATTTAGTGCTTTGATGAGGCTGTTTACCACCAGGTTCCATAGAAGCGGCGAGAGGACACCCCCTTGGGGGCAGCCCTTCACCACCTACCTGTACGGCCCTCAGTTTGAGCATGTTGGTATTCCAGCCACTCAGGGTCGAGTCTACGCTGTTTATGTTTAGGGCCATGGTGGTGCTTTGAAGCTGGTTTTATCAAAGGCACCCTCGATGTCAATGAAGACGGCCAGTGCTGAGCATTTGTGGTCCACTGTACATTCAATCTTGGAGATCACGCTGTGCAGCGCGGATTCTGTTGATCGGCCAGTGGAGTACGCATGCTGTTGTTTATGGAGTGGTTTTGCCCGGAGGGGTCCGTCCCGGATGTGTCTGTCGCAGAGTCTCTCTAGGGCTTTATCTGTTGATAGATTTTCCTTACCTTTGCGGTTTCATTGTTTGTCTCGATACATTCACAGAATTTCCGCCATGCTGTTCTCCTGGCGGTTCTGATTTGCTTCTTGTACATGTATTGGGTTTCTTTATATATCTCCCAGTCTTCCGGGTGTCTGGTATTTTTGGCTCTGTTGAAATTCTTACGTAGTGCATCTGTGAGCTTACTAAGTTCTGCGTTCCACCAGGGATTTCTTTCCCCCTTGGTTTTTGGCGCTCTTAGCTTACAGTTTGCATGGTATGCTTCGGTGAGGTACTCTGATAGTTTTGTTACGGTGTATTCCAATAGTGCTTGGTCTCTTAGGGTTATGCTTGCTAGGTGTCTCGCTAAATAATAGGGACGAGATGCAAATAACTTTGGTATCGTGTAACACATACAAAGCGAGGGATTCAAAGACGAGATGCAAATAACTTTGGTATCGTGTAACACATACAACTTTTCACCTCAGCAGCGAGAACATATTAGGGGTTTAAATATGAAATTGCAGTTTTGTTCTGAAAATCTGTACAGGTTCAACAAGGTAGGTAAGGCAAGCTTCGACGCGCGCTTCTCTCTGCTAATTAAAAATCCGGAGTCACACGAGTATAAACGGAACAGATTACCTGTGACTTCGGATTTTTTATTTGTCTGTGGTGTCTTGTATATACCTTTCTAGTTGATTGACTTTTTTGTCGTAGTTGGGTTTTAGTTTATATTTCAATTTTTTTTTTTTGGGGTTGTTAATATATGTTTTTGAAATGTGCTAATTAATCCCTTTTATTTGATACCCAACATGGTATGACTAAAAAATAATTTTTTTTAGATCAATTAATTTTTTTAATTTAGTCTTCAAGTCAAGTCGGCTTAAGGGCTTGTACACAAAACTGCGAATTCGTGCGAATTCGCAACGCAGAAGCTAAGCTCAGAAGAAAATCTTAGGGTACCGTCGCAGATTTTTGCGATGCGACGACGCAACGCAGTTTTGTGTACAAGCCCTTAAACCAGCGCATGATCAAGACGCTTCTTACGATACTCATTTGTCAAATTGTGATGAGTCGTTTAGAAGATATGAGGGAACTGATGAACATACATACATAGGTACCGGTCAAAATCATAACCCTCCTTTTTGCTTCGCGGTAGTCGGGTAAAAAATATTTTTCTCTAATTTTCAAAAAGTATCCAGGTAATCTTTACTTTAAAAGCTGAATGCAAAAACAATTGAATGTAAAAAAATCGGGAAAAAGTAGTTGTACACTTTCAATTTCATTTTAATGTATCCAGGACAATTTCTATAACACGTACAATTGTATACATATTATGGAAATTGTCATGGATACTTAAAAATTACATTGCAAGTGTCAACTTTTTACTGATTTTGTTTCGTTTATATTATTGTAAAACCAATGTATACCCAGTTTTGACACAGTTTGATGGTTAGGTAATTTAGAAAAAAATATCGTACACATATTTTTGGAAAGGTAGAAGTTAAGATATTTTAAAAAAATTTGACAATGTAGGTATACATATTATTGCTCGTGACTGTACATAGTGGATAGTTACTCGGTGTGTTAATGTTAAATGTTGATTATATTATCGTAAGTAGGTACTAAATAGGGATTGGCTATGTTTATGTGTTATGATAATTAAAGCAAAAACTAAATTTAAGAGCTAATAATAATAGGCGGGGCAGGCGGGGTAAATGTAAGACACCCAACATTTCGGATAAAAATAAGACACGATTGTAATTCAGCAGAAAAAGACCTAGAAAGAACCTTATTGAATTCAAAAATATGCTGTATGTGTACTCTGTTTAGACACAAATTAAACTTGTTACTCATTGGGTTGAACACTCAAAAAGACATTTTGTTAAGTACCAAAAAAATTGACGCGGTAACTTTACATTCGGCACTAAGAACTTTCCGTTTGCATCCTCCTCTCATTCAAGCGTGTGTGGGCGGCCGCAACCCGCGCCCCCCCCAGCATCCCTTGCGAGCCGTACTTGTGCGGGAGGGTGGCAGTTACTTACCCAAGCTATTCGTTCCACCTGTTGTAGATCTCCACCTGGACATGAGTTGCCTTGGGTAGCTTGGAAGTCCTCAGACAGATTCCGGACCCAGGTTGGCCGAAGCAAGGAAAATCTGTTCAGGTGGAGATTCATAGACGAGTCCACCTTGGAGTGTAAATGTCGTGCTGTTCCACAAGCGATGGAACACCTTATGTCGTGTCTTGCGTGTCCTGTCAGCTGCACGTTACAGGAACTGATGGACGTTAGAGATGGTGCCAAACACGTGGCCGAATACTGGGCCGAGTCTATTTTAGATTGCCATCGACACGCTAAGAAGAAAACTATTTAGGTAATAGCATCATTTACCTATCGAGCGAATACACTTGCAGTCACACGAGGCGCCTTGTGAAGTCGTTACATCCGCCTTTTTATTTTGGCTCTGTTAAAAATAGCTTTTAGCGACGATTTCAAGTTCGGTCAGTGCCATTGCAATCAGTCTTGCTGTCAATCGTGTACAGCAGACCAGCAGGTACAGCTTGACCCATAAGTGCATTCGGCTAAGGACGGATAAGGGCTAAGATCGTATAACGCGAAACAAGGGATATTTTCTACTGTTAACAACATAGAAATTTATTTTGCCCCCCTCACATACAAAATGAGACTTCATCAGGCACCTTATTCGAGTTTCTACGTAATTCGACTATTATCGTTGTTACAGAAAATTCCGGATTATTTGCTTTTTATGAACGTTATCATACTAGCAATAGAAGCGTTATTAGAACGTAGTTCGAACATACCCTGCGAACGTTTTGTCTTTTCAATGCTTTTAATTTTTTGCCAATTCTGCTTTCAAGCTAGCACGGTTGAGAATAGGAAGAAGATAAAATATTCGGATAAAGTAGATTTGTTAATAATAATCAACTTAGGTGTGTGGATGTCTAACGGGCCTCTGCGAGTTGGCTTCGGCTCCTCGTACGCCTTCCAAGGGTCCCGAGATACCTTTGGATGTTAAAGACATCAACTTAGGTGTGTCAATTTTAAAAGATAGACATATGCTGTCGCGGACTTTTTTTTTTGAATTTTTATAGAGGAACAATTCCATCATTATATGATATTTGCGTAACTTAAACCGTTTACGCAGCGCACGCAACGGAAGCTCTCAAAAAGGAATATTTTTTCCCATTTTTGCAACATTTTTCATTTATGCTCCGCTCCTATTGGTCGTAACGTGATGTTATATAACCTTCCTCGATAAATGGACTACCCAACACAAAAAAAAAGTCAGTTCCAACCAGTAGTTCCTGAGATTAGCGCGTTCAAACAAACAAACTCATCAGCTTTATAATATTAGTATAAATTATAATATTTGTATAGATTAAAGTAAAGAAGTGTCTGTGCAAGCAGAAGTCATCAACGCGCTCAGCTATGACTGCTGCGAGTCGACGGCGCAGACGGCGCTCAACATGAAGTCACTGCCAGGTCAGACATAGGTGCCGATTCCCTTGTTCACAAACTAAACTAAATTTAAGTTAAGTGCATCTTTTTCTTTCTATTTCAATATGAAAAGGACAGCCGATAAATTTTAGTTTAGTCCTGTCAAATTAATCAGCGCCTGACGTAAATTGACGTAATTTTAGTAGGCAAGTTTTTAATCGCGTCTAAACTTGTTTGGAGTAGTGACAGTTTGACAGGACTAAACTAAAATTTATCGGCTGTCCTTTTCTTAATGAAATAGAAAGAAAAAGATGCACTGAACTTAAATTTAGTTTAGTTTGTGAAGAACAGAATCGGCACCACTGACTACCACTTGGAAAAATGTTAGTTTTCCACTAAAGACTAACTATTTGCACAAAATTCTTATTTTGTGAGTGATCATGGGTGGCGAAGAGTCTACCGACGGCGACGACCAGGGGAACAGCTTGTTTTGAGGAAAAGTATGCCGTTCGGCAGTGGATCTGTTATGGTTTGTGCAGGAATCTTTTCAGAGTCGCACGGAGTTAATGCTGATAGAAAATGGTACGCTAACTAGTGCCAGATATGTAGAAGACATTCTTTAAAATATGTGACACAAAATTTTAGGTTAAAACGTCAAATTCAGAATAGCATTTTCACTAAATTAAAACTCAGTGCTGTCAAACTAAAATAAATGTTGTGTCAATATAATCTATTTCAGAATGTGAAATCGTCGTTTGACAAGAATACTAAATTTTAGTGATTTTTAGTTTAGTTTAGAGAATTTGTGACAAGAGAACTGATAAAACTACCTACGTCGTGTGATGAGCATACCGACAGCTCCACCACTCAGCGCCCCCTCCCGACGGCGACCGGCTTTGCGGTGAAGGAACACAGCCTGTGAGGTTCCGCGTTTAGTCGCTCTCTACATTATGTGCATAGTTAGTGCGCCTCGCAATAGAGGGCGCTCAAGTTAAGTACCAGGCTTCCAGTCCCAGACCGAATGCATGTTTGGCTAAAATGTGGTTGTCAAAACATAATAATTTCACAGTATCAGTCCAAACTTTAGAATTGTGTTCGATAAATGACTTGGCATGGTTACACCGACGGGACTGAATATACTACTAGTCCAGTAAGATGCGGGATTGCGCGAGTTGGTACACACGGCTGGGTGTTTCTCCGTTTTGGCGAAAAAACACTTTCCGGTGGCATATATTTTTTCTGAAAACCGTTAAACACTGAGACCATTTTGATAAAAAGTTCTCAGGGGATGAACTTGAAGTCGCATTATTCGATAATGCATAATACCTCTCGAATACAGAGAAATCTGATAAAACAACACGTAAATCGTCATTCACCTCAGTTTCCAAACACCACCAGTTACAGAATTGGTGTCGTAATTTATTCAAGCGACTGAATAAAAAATATTAGGTCTTTACCTATGAAATTGCCGTTCTGCAGTACTGGCCATTTCAAATCAAAATCATTTTTGTTTGGCTAAGAATTCTAATTTCAAATTAATTTTATTTTAAAAACATGGATTTTTTTTCCAAAAGTATTCATTTCTTTATTGATTAGTGTTACATTTTCATCGCATTTCAATCTTTTTCGTCATCATGGATACGTTAAAAATTCGAGTAATTATGGAATATGAGTACCGTCGTGGCAGCAACGCGCCACAAGCGGCACGCAACATCAACGACGTTTACGGAGCTAACACTACAAACCAACGCACCACCTGTTATTGGTTTGCTCGCTTCCGTTCTGGAAATTTCGACCTGAAAAATGAACCTCGCGGTCGTCCGAAGACTTTGGTCGACAATGACGAATTAAAGGCGATTGTGGAAGCTGATGATACACAATCTACGGCTGAATTAGCAGCAGCTTTCGACGTTAGCGTCAAAACAATATTGGTCCATTTGCGTCAAATTGGCAAGGTAAAAAAGCTTGACAAATGGGTGCCCCACGAACTCAATGATGGCCAGCGCGAAGTACGCGTCGAGACGTGCCTTGCACTGCTCAACAGACACACAAATGAAGGAATTTTGAACCGCATTGTTACCTGCGATGAAAAATGGATTCTGTTTGATAACCGCAAGCGCTCAGCAAGTTGGTTGGATCCTGGTTCAGCACCTAAACAATGCCCTAAACGAAAACTTACCCCTAGAAAAGTGATGGTCACTGTTTGGTGGTCCAGCGCCGGTGTGATTCATCACAGCTTCTTACCAAACGGGGTGAGCATTACTGCAGATGTGTACTGTGAAGAACTGAACACAATGATGGAGAAGCTGGCGCATCTCCAACCAGCATTGGTCAATCGCTCGTCTCCGCTGCTCCTGCACGACAACGCGCGACCTTATACTGCACAGCAGACGGTCTCCAAGTTGCAAGAACTGGGGTTGGAAGCTCTCCGTCATCCGCCCTACTCACCAGACCTTGCGCCTACAGACTACTACTTTTTCCAGAATTTGGATAACTTCTTGGCGGGAAAAAAATTCAATACCCGAGAGGCAGTACAAAATGCCTTTGAAGAATTTGTTGCCTCCCGTCCAGCTGATTTCTTTAAGAAGGGCATCAATAAACTGCCACTGCGATGGCAAAGATGCATTGATTGCATGGGTGATTACTTCGATTAATACAAATAAAAAATTCATGAAAAAAATTCGTTTAAATTTTTTCATACAAAACGGCAATTTCATAGGTAAAGACCTATTATTTAACGACAATTTTGAACTAATAACTAATGTGTTTTAAACATAAAAAAAAAAAAAAAATACATTTAGAAAAAAAACTATGTTTTTATTCAACCTAAAACTTTGTCACAAAAAAAACGTCATTAGTGTCATCCATGTTTGCGAGCAGTGTAGCTTAGCTTTCGATGTTAAACACGGATGAAGTGAGTAATGCATCCCACCCCGCGACACATTCGGCAGCCCTGTCTGATACGCTGAAGGGACTAGATGCGCTAGTTTTGCTAAGTCATAATTTTCTGTTCTCCGAAATTTGTCACAATAAATGTCATTTGTGTGTGTGTCACCTAACTTATCTAAATAATGTGTAATGCACTTTTATTCATAATCAAACGATTATATAATACTCTCATGAGTTGATCTTTACGCGAGAATCTTTATTTTAAATCCTGCTTTAATAACATATTATAACGTGTTTTGGTACAATCCGTCATTATTAGTATCGTCATTAGTGGTAAAATTCCATAGTAAATAAGGGGGCTCGATCAAACCTATTGATTTCAGGTTTTTTATTTGATGTTTAATTTATTTAAGAATGTTTTTTGAGACTGAATTATAAACTATTGTGATAGTAATAAAAAGATAAGGTATTCATTATTTATTTTAGGTATGGTAAAAGTAATTTTTCTTGTAAAATAAATACAGCTAATTTCTAATAAAAATCTGTTTGTTAAGTAAAACTTGCTAAAGGATATTGACCGATTTGGACCAAATGCTGCCCAGACATGGGAGTGCTTCCAAATGGTTCCTTGCATCAAATTATACATATTTAAAAAAATCGGTCCCAGAGTTAAAGAGTTATTGCCTGAGAGAGGTTAATGTTTTTCAGGTACCTACCTAGTTTTATTTACTTAATTATTGGAAATCTATAAGATAGCGTCGTTCAGTTTATCTTGACAAGTGCTATAGCCTCACATGTGTACAGGGTGCAGGGTCTGATGATGGAGCTGGAGGGTGATCACGGGCACTCCTCAAGTAAACCAGATAGCCCCATCGTATGTGGTTTTATTGGATACGTATTGAAAAGTCCTATTACACTAGGTGGTGTCCAGGGTCTGATGACTCAGTCGGAAGGTATCCATAGGAACTCCTCAACCAAAGAAGACAGCACCATCGTCTTTGGACTCGTTGAATATATATTGAAAAGTGCTTTGTGCAAGTTTATAGCCAGGATCTGATGATGGAGCCGGAAGGTACCCATAGGAATTCCTCAACTCCTTCTCCTCCTCCTCCGCCATTGGTTGGTTGTTATTCATCAATAAAAAATATTTTTTCTCAAAACTCCTCGGATAGATATTGTTGAGCTTTGGTTTACAGACCAGTATAAGTCCGAGGAACATAATGCACTATGTGTCGATTCTAAGCAGCACTTGGCCCAACTTCCATTTATGGATTGTCAGTAAAAAATATCTAACTTGTAAATGATATGTATACAAATAAAATAATAATGTGTTGTTTAACATAATTACTGCCATTATTTTATAAAATGTGCCATCGTTTGGTTAGTATTCATCAATTAAATATACTCAATATAAAATAGTTTTTCTCAAAACTCCTCGGATAGATTTTATTGAGCTTTGGTTTACAGACTAGTATAGGCCCAAGGAGCATAATGCACTATGTCTCCATTCTGGGCAGCACTTTAAAATGCGCCATCGTTTGGTTGGTATTCATCAATAAAAAATACTCAATAAAAAATAGTTTTTCTCAAAACTCCGCGGATAGATTTTATTTAGCTTTGGTTTATAGACTAGTATAGGCCCAAGGAGCATAATGCACTATGTGTCCATTCTGGGCAGCACTTGGCCCAACTTCCATTTATAGATGGTCAGTAAAAAATATCTAACATGTAAATGATCATGCATACAAATGAAATAATAATGTGTTGCTTAACATAATTACTTCCTTTATTTAATAAAATGCGCCATCGGTTGGTTGGTATTCACCATTAAAAAATACTCAACAAAAAATAGTTTTTCTCAAAACTCCTCGGATAGATTTTATTGAGCTTTGGTTTACAGACTAGTATAGGCCCAAGGAACATGATGCACTATGCGTCCATTCTGGGCAGCACTTGGTCTAACTCCCATATGTGGATGGTCAATGTCCAAATCTGTAATTGTGAGGCGTCTAGATTTATACATTTGGTGTAAGTTAACAACCTCAAGTTATAAATAACCTAAAATCATGAGCAAATAGCGATTGTGATAATAATAATAAGATTAAGGTATAATATTTTAAAGAAAATGTTTATTACAATAATAAAATTGATTTTGAAATAGTAATGTTGTCATTCGGTACGACATAGCGTCATTATAATTATCATTCGCCGACACTAAGCGTCATTATCCCCAACATGTCAATTTCTTTAAATCTTAATAACTCTTAAAATATAAGGACTTTTTTTGTGCCTTTCACATTATTTTGATGAGAGTAGTGCGTAAACTTTAACTAGCAGCAAAAAAAAACAATTCCCGGGGTTTTTTCTAAAACTCACGAAAAAAGGCAAAAATAACGTTTTTTCAAGAAATTCCCGGCTACACATCAAGCTATACATTTCCAGTTTAAGACCTCGCATTGTACGGAAATCCTATACAATGCGTGATCAGCATAACCTGGAAATGTATAGCTTGATGTGCAGCCGTGTGTACCACCGTATTACGGTACCTACGCCTCAGTCACTCACTTCAGAAACTTTTGAAGGGTCGCGTTACGTGTATTAAGGAGTAGCCCTATGTTTGCTGTGTGTCGTGTACGGTGCAGTACGTGGTCGGTGACACAGTGTGTACACTACAATGTGCAGTGTAATAGATATCAACAAGTTTGCAGGCATGGTCACTGCGCTAGATGGCTGGCTTTTGGCAAATACACAGACTAAACGGTAAATCAAATAAGAAATTTAAAGTGCGATGTAAGAAATTAGCAGGGAAGTGTGCCTCACGGCTGCGCCAAAAAGGCCCTGCTATCTAACTGTGTAACTTATTTTCGTAACCGATTACGACTAATTTGTTAACCGACATAGCCCTGGCGGTAGCGCGGAAGAATTGAAAATTGGCAGGCCACATACGCTGCAGATTGGGTGGTAGACGGGGTATGGTATTGGGGCGGATAGGCCATAGGAGTGTAGGCAGGCCACAAGCCAGGTGGATCGAAGATCGAAGAGTTGGGTGCGGGAAGGGCCCAAGACCGGGTAAAGTGGGGTGGCGTGCTATGGATGTGCCGTCGACACACGTCTCGCACTCCGCCCGTTCGCCCCAGAGACGAGAGACTCGGTATTGCGGGACCAGCGAACACCGCGATCAACGACGGTGCCTTTGGTTTTGAATTTTCGTTTTTTGCTATCGACTTCCGAATTCTAGTTGTTTGTTATGCAAGAGTTGTTTTCTGGCGCGACTACTTATATTGAAACCTGAGCGTAGCGAGGGTTTAAAAGGTACGAGACGCAGAATAACTTTGCTGCCGAGCGAAACACACAACTTTTAGGTGTCTCCATGCATTGAACAAATATTGTACGCTTGTATGTACTTTTTGCGCAATTTTTCCGGAAGAAAGTTCAAGTCGGCATTATATTCTGTTTGCAAAAACTATGCACTGCGAATGATAAACAGAATCTTCCCGACGTTGTGAGGTGAAATAAGTACCTATTTTTATCTACACCCATCATCACCCATGCTATAAATCCACTTTATAAGTTTCTGAAACAGTTAGATTATTACCAACATTAAAACAACCAGTGTCATAGTAACCATAGTGTTATTATCATCCACACGGGTGTTATATTGTTGTACTAAATTTAATAATGCAACTCATTTCACGTGCGTCTACGTCATCCCTCCATTTTTGTTCGATATTAGTATTGCAAACTCAGACCAAATAAAAAACCAAGACAGAGCGCTGCGAACAATACAGTGAAGCATGCCAAAACTACACCACCGCTCTGTGCATACACGCTCAAACGCACACATTTACAACCATTTACAATCAAACTACACCAAAATATGTGCACACATGTTTACGAAACCAGCCTCACGTCACTGCTGACAGCGCCTTGTCTTGGTTTTTTATTTGGTCTGAGATTGCAAATAACCTTTTAAAGAGGATTCATTATTATGGGTGTTTTAGATAAAGTCTTGTATGCAACTGTAAATAATTAGGTCTTAAAACACTCATGTGATATTCGGGTTTTGTTTCGTGAACCCACATTCGTGTTTTAATATCCCTTGTTATAAAAACGTTGCATAAATAACTATCAGTGGACTGGCGGTATAGAAATCTTTCCCAGGTTGTGAGGTGACAGTTATTTTCACCTCACAACCTCGGAAAGATTCTGTTTATCGTTTGAAATCTGAGTGCAAAAGTGCATTTTATCCGCTAGCGTGGAAAGAGTTTCCTTTCTATTCAATAATTATCTATACCTCCGGTCCACTGAAAATGTTTTAGTTATTTATGATATAAGTGTGGAAGGTAGGTGATTTCCGACGAGTGGCATTTTTTGTATCAGCCAACACGAGTCGGAAATCATTTTACGCACGTGTGTCATACAACGTTTTACTACGCATTGTGCGAGGACATAAAATTTAAAATTAATACTTATATTGATCTAAATCTAAATCTAAAACTATTAGTTTTATTGCTAAGGAACTTCGTTCCTAACGGCGATCAACACCCGTCAGCACCTCGCCCCTTTTCATGTATGATTTCAAACAAAAAGAACGTCGGGCTGACGAAGGAGTCAAAACAACAAAAAAAAGAAAAGTAAGAAGCAGTAGTGCGAAAAATTGGCACTTTCCAAACGATTTCGCTGCTTTGAAAACGCTTTTTTCGACATGCGTCATTTCGACGTGCAACGCACATGCATTGTAAAATACTTTTTTCATCTCAGTGCACCAACCTCATTTTTAGAATAGGTAAATCTGTTGAAAAGTAAATAGTTAATATTAAATATGTGGATAGTTCATGCCAACTGGCAGATTTTCTAACGAAAGGTCTGTCTGTAGGGAAGTTTATTGGTATTAGAGATAAGATCTTGAATTGTACTTAGATTCTTATGTATCTTTTAGTTAATTATTGAGTTGTTTCATAAAGTTAGGTTTCTGGTTCTAATACCTAGATTTAAAGTTTATAATGATATCACCTTGTAAGTTTAAGTGGGAGTGTTGAATAATTAAATTTAAAGGTGTCTTTATAATCTACACTAATATTATAAAGAGGAAAGATTTTTGTATTTTTGTATTTTTGTGTGTATGTTTGTAATGAATAAACTCAAAAACTACTGCGCCGATTTCAAAAATTCTTTCACCATTAGAAAGCTACATTCACCTTGAGTAACATAGGCTATATTTATTGCTGGAAAAGATTAGGGATCCTTACTAAAACTCCAATTAAATTATAGTTTCATTTTTTGCCGTGGGTAGCGTTTTTTTGTTCTCTTCTAATGTCAACGGAAAACTAGAAACTCATGTTTTAAATAAATAAAATTTTATTTTTCATTTTTCTAGAATTATTACGTTTTTAACGCCAAATTCTATTAAAATCGCAATGGCCAGCACGAAGACTGCATTTCCAACGACACACCAAATCATGCGATAGGCGAGAAAAAAAAACGTTCCCACTTTAAGAGCAGGGGATGTAGCGTAAAAAAAAATTTATTCATGATTTTATTTTACCCCTTTGTCGGCGTTATTTATATGTAAGTGTACCCATACCAAATTAGGTACAGCTTTCTAGTACTAAGAGTGCTGAGCTAAGCCGCGAACAGACAGACGTACATAGCGAAACTAAAAGGGTTCCTTGTTGACTACAGAACCCTAAACAAGAATCATCAAAATCCATTCATAATTGGCGGAGTAATCGCATAACAAAGACACAAAAAAAACATAAGTACAGTCGAATTGAGAACCTCCTCCTTTTTAAAGTCGGATAAAAATACACATCGTCACTTCTTGCAAACTGCAGCTGTCTGTCATTTATTATTAGTAAGTAGGTATTTGTTTCTGTACTCATTCATGCTTTTATCCGCGGTTATGCACCCAGTTCTTTCTACATTAATTAGTCGTTTTTTTTTTGAGGTTGGGAAATGGTCAAGGCCCTTTCGGACTTTCCCGCAACCCTTGCAGACATTTCATTAATTAGTCCTACGACATACTTTGATGGTAGGTAGTAGGTAAGTCAGCAAGCATTTTGAAGGACGACTGCGCGCATGGGTTCATCCACATTTAACATACAGGTACTACTACTAGTCACAGCAATCGGTCGCGTCCCGGGCCGCGCCGGAACCGTACAGTACCCAAATACACAGTTAGGAGCATGCCGAGTGCGGCGGTGCCGGCGACGGCGCGGCGGGGAGACGGGAGGCTCGCGCGGCGCGGGCGCATAGCTTTCGGCGCACAAATAAACAAACCAGTTCCAGCGCCCCCTGCCCCTTGCGCTATCTATACCCCCCCCCCCCCCCCCCTTTGCCAGCCCCGCACTCACCTGCAGCCTCCGTGCCATGCCCGTTTAATGCACGAAATGAACTTTTGGTATCTGTATCTGCGCCGCTATACGCCGATGCTTTCGTTCATCTTTCATACATTACCAGCAAACATTTTGTATTATAATCAAACTTTTATATGACCTTGAGTCTTGTAAAAGTTATTTTATAGTCATTTTTTTAACTCTTCGTCATGTACTGGTGCTTTATGTTGTGTCCGAATAGTCATATACATTTTTTGTCGCGTAATAATGTCATATATACGATATTTCGATTTTTTTTACAGTCGTCATATAATAGCGTCTACGACGATATCTATAATAAAACTTACTTAAGTATACAACTTTTCGTCCAACCAAAATGCTATGAGTACCTACCTATCCGAAGTTCAGGACTCTTGTTCATTTTTCGAAGTTGAAGTCAGTTATAGTTAGATCATCCGAAAATGAAGATAATGTTGATAAAGAAGACACTTCAACCAACAATGATGACTTCACAGACCATTATAAAAAGTGGGCTATTGATTTTAATATTCCACAAGTTGCATTAAAGCAATTAAATGTATATGAAAGAGGTAATAAAAAAGACAGGGTAGCAAAAAAGTTTCAAGTAAAACATTTCAAGTTTTCCATTTCAAATGTGCGTATATCATTTCATTGTCAAGTCCATCTGTGATAAAAACTTATCAGGGTGATTTTCAAAATTTCTGTACATTTTGTTGTGTGAAAACGTCTGCGTGAATATTATCCAAGAAAAATGCATTGAAGTGATCAAACTACTATTATTATCCTTGAGCAACATTTTTTCCAGATGGGTTTCAAAATTTCAGATCATAATATTAGGTAATAAAAAAAAAAGATGTTTACTTCTTCAGTCTCAAAACATTTTCATATAGCAACCTCGTGTCTCTAAGCACAAGCGCGTAACAAAAAAAGACATAAAGAAGAAACTTCTCACATATTTACATTTTCTAGTTGCACAATATCTTTAGGACTCTAATTATGATGTAAATTATATAAAATATAAATAAATAACCTAATGCATAATAAAATAACAGTGTTTCAATAAATGTCTACAATTTCGTTCATTTTTGTTATTCTTTTTTGTAACAACAATATTAATAAATATTTGGGGTTTCAACTGGCAACATTCTCCATTTAAAACCGTCCATTCAGATGACAGAACGTCTGTCCACCATTTTGACAGCGGACGCCACTAACAAGAAAAGTGTTTGTTCACAAGCAGTGTTTTTTCAACAATAAATCTTTCATTTTTGTTGTTCAGCTATAAAAACAACGGTAAGGCTATCTATTATTATTTTCGCGTAAATGTAAAGATTAATTTTGACCAACAAAAAACTAGATAACTCCAAGAAGATTCCTTCTTACCTCCAAATTTTTGAGATTATAATTCAACTCATGGTTGATTTAATTTTTCTAACGATTTTTTGTTACGTAACAAAAATGATGTAAGAAAAATGAAGTAAAGGCGATTACATACAGAATTTTGATGTTTACATATATTTGATGAAAGATGCTTCGTTTATTTATTTTAAATACACATTATTCTTAAATAATTCAAAAATAAAATAAGTCATAAAATATTTAAAAATGCTAATAATAGTAGCCCACCAGTATCAGGAATACGTACAACATCGTAAAAACAACAACATCGTAAAAAATCAACCTACCGTGATAAAATATACCTACTCAAGTTAATGAAAGCAAAGTTATTAGGTCAACTCAGCTCAACTCAGCTCAACTCGGCTCAACTCGGCTCAACTCAGCTCAACTCAGCTCAACTCGGCTCAACTCGGCCCAACTCAGCTCTACTCACCTCAACTCGGCCCAACTCAGCGTAACTCAGCTATACTCGGCTCAACACAGCTCAACTCAACTCAACTCGGCTCAACTCAGCTCAACTCAGCGTAACTCAGCTCAACTCGGCTCTACTAAGCGTAACTCTGCTTAGCTCAGCTCAACTCAACTCGGCTCAACACAGCGTAACTCAGCTCAAAAAAAATGTATACTGGGCATTCTGTATCAGAAAGTATCATAAATAAAATCAACA
Organism: Lithophane ornitopus; assembly: GCA_948473465.1. Taxonomy (NCBI): domain Eukaryota; kingdom Metazoa; phylum Arthropoda; class Insecta; order Lepidoptera; family Noctuidae; genus Lithophane; species Lithophane ornitopus. The sequence goes on along the minus strand of OX419627.1, from coordinate 16,631,909 downwards.
TATAATTTATTAAAGTTGTCCAATAAATTAAATAATTCTGAACAGCGAGCGCATTCCGAATTTAAATTCAAATATAGAAACATTTCGGCGCGAAATTTAACCATAGGTACCTATCCCGGTTCATTATGTCCTGTCTGTTGAGTCAATATAATTAAAAATAATTCAATTTAATGTCTGAAAACTATTAAAATTACATTAGAAAAGTAAATATAATTACTCTAAACAGTGTAATGCTTAAAAGAATTTAATTTCAATTTTCAAGTATCGATCGGAAATCGATACTTGAAAATTGAAATAAAATTCTTTGACACATTCGACATATTAATTAATCGAGAAGAACGAAATTTAAAAAAATCGTTATATCGAGGAAGGTTATAGGCTATATAACATTACGCTACGACAAATAGGAGCGGAGCATAAATGAAAAATGTTGCAAAAACGGGAAAAATTATTCCTTTTTGAGAGCTTTCGTTGCGTGCGCTGCGTAAACGGTTTAAGTTACGCAATTATCATATATGATGGAATTGTTCCTCTTTAAAAGTAACCTCACCTCACTTTAACAAGTAAACTTGATTGTCCAAAAGTTTACAACAACTGATGAAATGGTTTTATCACATAACATTACAAAGAAAAAAATGCAATATTAACTCAGCTGTCAAAAACACTGCCAAATTAAATTAACGTGATATAATCTATTTAAATGACAATAACACAACGATGACATTACATAAAAGTCATATTGTCTGCCATAACTCGACACAAAGTCGAATACACGCCGCGACAGCTATCATTGACATGTATTCAAATCGCCTACGTGTTTAGGTCCGTATTACAGAAGGTAACTCAAGTATTGATCTCTGTTTAAAACTAGTTTTAAGTCCGCTTTTAATTTTAGAACGTTGCTCAAGCATAGATTCATTGATCTTAGTTCAACTGAGTTTGGCTTTATTTTAGATCGCTACTCAGTTACTCAATCGAACCCAAGCAGTGATCAAATCTGTAATCACCCAAGTGTGGTCGAGACCGCGCTTGAGCATAGATTGTCATGTCAAATTGTCAATATTTCTTCTGTTCAAATAGTTTGCTGTCGAGTTCTGTTGATATTTTAAATATTAGGTACCTACTATCAAAATCATAATCAAAATGGATATATTTGAAGAGAAATTTCTATTAGTAGGTTTTTTTTCCAAAGTACCTACTAAAATTTTTCTTCCGTCCTGCCATTTTAAAAGTGTTAAGTAATATGAATAAAATCAGCTAAACAAATAATTAAAGTTGACAAACAACAAACTTAAAACAAACTAATGTTTTTCACGCTGATGCTTGGACATACTGACATTTAAATAGCTTCCCTACTTATTTAATTAAGGCCACAAATACAAGTCTTTTAAGCTTGACAAATTTGCTTACAAAAATACTATACTTCACTTCAAAGAGCTTTACTTCAATAAATGGGGTATTTTACTATTCAGGAATGAAATAATAACGCTGATTTCCTAAATAACTGGGCTTCTATGGTGTATTTTAATATTTCTAATCCAGTGAAGATCGGATCAAAGTCGGTTATTATAATAAATCGTAAACGAAAACAGGCTGATGCATAGACAATACACATCTCTGCTTGAGGCTCGATTTGAGTCTCGATTCAGCTGAGTATAGATTGATTACCGTTCTGGAATAAGACCGATGCTCAAGTACTGATTCTATACTCAAACAGTGATCAACTGATTGCAGATCAAACTGGACTTGAGGAACGTTCTGTAAGACTAGTATGCGACTAAGTTGGTATTTATATGACTGTTACACGAAGCTCTTAGCGCCTTAAGTTGAATAAAAATGCCGTCGAGTAAACGCCCTTATCTATCTATACTAATATTATAAAGCTGAAGAGTTTTTTTGTTTGTTTGAACGCGCTAATCTCAGGAACTACTGGTTGAAATTGAAAAATTATTTTTGTGTTGGATAACGACGCAAATAATCATGTATGCACCATGGATGGAATTGTTCCTCCTTAAAAGTTCTAAAAAAAAGTCCGCGACAGCATTTGTCTATCTTTTAAGATTGACTCACTATAACCTTTTTTTATGGTAATCAAAGTTCGAAATTAATGTATTATTTGCGAAGGAGTTTTATCTACATAATATTAATTCTTATTCAAATAAATAGGTTTAACATCAAGGGGTATTTATGTAGCAGTAAAATACTTTTTAATTCATTCGAATCGGACATAATTTCGAAGTTATCACGAGTATAAAAATGCAATACGCGAACCGTTCGACGCCGGCGCCGCTCCGCCACGAAGTTCCCTAATATAGAGAAGAGAGGATGGGCACACGCGTAGACCATGACCTGGATTAGGACATAGGATACGTTTTATCCCTTTATTCCCACGGGATCGAGACCTACGCGGGTGAAACCGCGGGACACAGCTAGTTAATTTATACGATTATACTAAACTAGCACTTTGCCCGCGACTTCGTCCGCATGGGTTTAGTACTTTCCTCTGAAAACTTCAACAACCCCTCCACCCCCTTTGAAAGATAGTTTTCTAAAATTAATATTTACGTTCTTTAAATGTATTTATGATCTTTACCCCTTAAACTTTATTACCCTTTTACAGCCCTTTAGGAGCAGATTTTTTTTTAAACACCGAAACACCTTCCGTTTTATTTTTGTATTAGTGCTGTACCAAGTTTCAAGTTTATTAACCAAATGAATATAAGATTTTTCCTATAACTTGTATCCCCTATTTTCACCTCCTTAAAGGTCAAATTTCCAAAAACCCTTTCTTATTGGATGCTTCCGTCATAATGACTCAATCCGTCCAGTGGTTTGAGCTGTGATAAAGACTACCCCTTTTCACCCCGTTAGTGGTAAATTTTTGAAAAACCCTGATACACATTATTCTTTATTTTTGGTTTTAAGTATAATTACTGAGTTTCGATTTAATCGGACCGCGCGTTAAAATTCTTCTATACAAACTTTGACAACCCCCAATCTCCGTTTAGACCCCCTAAACTATACACTATGGTCCGTATTACAGAAGGTAACTCAAGTATTGATCTCTGTTTAAAACTAGTTTTAAGTCCGCTTTTAATTTTAGAACGTTGCTCAAGCATAGATTCATTGATCTTAATTCAACTGAGTTTGGCTTTATTTTAGATCGCTACTCAGTTACTCAATCGAACCCAAGCAGTGATCAAATCTGTAATCACCCAAGTGTGGTCGAGACCGCGCTTGAGCATAGATTGTCATGTCAAATTGTCAATACTTCTTCTGTTCAGATAGTGCATTGTCGAGTTCTGTTGATATTTTTAAATATTAGGTACCTACTATCAAAATCATAATCAAAATGGATATATTTGAAGAGGTAGATCATTATAATAACTTTTTAACGATAATTCTAATAGAAATTTCTATTAGTAGGTTTTTTTTCCAAACTACTAAAATTTTTCTTCCGTCCTGCCATTTTAAAAGTGTTAAGTATTATGAATAAAATCAGCTAAACAAATAATTAAAGTTGACAAACAACAAACTTAAAACAAACTATGATTTTCACGCTGATGCTTGGACATACTGACATTTTAAATAGCATACTTATTTAAGGCCACAAATACAAGTCTTTTAAGCTTGACAATTTTGCTTACAAAAATACTATAGGTACTTTAATTCAAAGAGCTTTACTTCAATAAATGGGGCATTTTACTATTAAGGAATGAAGTAATAACGCTGATTTCCTAAATAACTGGGCTTCTATTTTAATATTTCTAATCCAGTGAAGATCAGATCAAAGTCGGTTATTATAATAAATCGTAAACGAAAACAGGCTGATGCATAGACAATATACATCTTTGCTTGAGGCTCGATTTGAGTCTCGATTCAGCTGAGTATAGATTGATTACCGTTCTGGAATAAGATCGATGCTCAAGTACTGATTCTATACTCAAACAGTGATCAACTGATAGCAGATCAAACTGGACTTGAGTAACGTTCTGTAATACGGACCTATCTGTGTGATATACAACGTTATTTTTTCTTAATGCTAAACCCGAAAAGGGGTCCTGTGGTTTGAGCTGTGCGTTGATAGATCAGACAATCAGTCAGTCACCCTTGTGTTTTATTTATATAGATAACATTAAGTTGTCACCAAAACGTCTACTCAACGTCTTAATTAATGTTTGCTGATAGTGACCCGCCCATGCTCCGCACGGGTGCGATCTATAAAAATCTGTACAATATCTAAGCTAAATATCTATTAAAATTATCATAAAGAGTCTAGATGATTGTTAATCGAACCGCATCAAGATCCGTTGCGTAGTTTAGAAGAAGTACTATGTACATATTTAGATGTCTCGACAATACGCGTCTATTACCTATATGCTGCTTGTACAATGTAAATTATCATGGTCCAGTTATTGCTATTATTAAAAAAATAATATCAAGTAGGTACCTACGTTAGTTAAGACAGAGAGACACAAATGTCACGTTACTGTGCAGGTCGTTTGCCAAATACTCGGGAACTAACATTTCTAGTCCAAAAGTAAGTGTCACTCGTGCCGGTGGGGTCGGAGACGAAGCGGGAGGCTCTGGGCACGCAGCGGCGCGGGCGCGGGCAGTACGCGGGTGCACGCGAGCGCGACTGGTCGCCGCTTTGTGCTGAGAGCGGCGCGGCCGCGGACTGTGATGCGAGCGCGCCGCCCGCCATGGCCACGCTCGGCCTCTCGAAGGTGTTCATTCTCGACAAGTACTTCACCGAGCTGCAGCGGTTCTGGGAAACTGAAAAGAAGCTGCAAGGTGAGCGCCCCCCAACCACTCCGCGCGAGCTTTGCGGCCACGGGACTGTGATGATTATTACTTTTTGTGTCGTGTTCGGAGCTCGAAAGCTACGCGTAGTACTTTGTGTGCGTGCGTACGTGTGTGCGAGTGTCTGTCTGTGAATGTGTCGAATTGCTTTTAAGCTGTTAGAGGATCCGGCTCCGAGGACCGGCGGCCGCCGCCGGCATCACACCGTACACTCGCTGTTCGGTCGCTGTTCTCGGAGGCTCGCGCAATCAGCCTGTTCTTTGCAGTCAAGTTACTATCGAACCTTACATCTAAGTTAGTGATATAACCGCTCAAATCAAAAATACCTATGAAGGAGACTTCAATACTTTCACAAAATTTCCATTGAAGTACCTACATAGTACATATTGCATAGTCGACCCCGTAAGAATTGCCTTGTCTTGTCGCCCTAAGCTTGAATGTCCCTGGCACGTCATAAGACGACAAGGTCTATTTGTTTATGTTACAGTTAGATAGTTTCAAGCTTACTGAAGTTTCAATTAAATCGAAATTGTTGATAAAGCTATGACGACTAAGCACCTGCTAGCATTTTAATGAGTGGCATGGTGCGGTCGCGTCTCTACTTCTCCCAGTTTCGTATTGTGTTCGTGGAAGGGTCACGTTACGTTTACGTACGGTGCCGGTGTAGGTAGTGTAAAGTCGAAGCGGTGATGTGTCGGTACCTGCGCATTGTTATCGCTCCCCGCTCCCCGCCCGCCCTCGCCTGGAGGCTTCACTCAAGGTCCCAGAGGCGCGGTGACGAATTGCTCTAAAAAAAACAAAATAGAAAAAGGACCACAAGCTTGTTGTTTCCTTCTTATTTTTAACTGAGTTCTTAAAAAAGGAGGAGGTTCTCAATGTAGTCGGCAACAACTCGGCTAACTTTCTGCTACCTACCTATATCTTTAGTTGGGAGTTTGGGATTCCTTATTTTTTTTACAGAAAATCATATCGCACCATATCGGTGGAACAACTGCGGTTTACTAATGTTTGCCATAATTTCATATGCCATCATTTCATTAGACATAACGCTTCAGTTGCCATAATCGTCAAATGACATAAAATTGTATTCCATAATTTCATTGGTCATAATGGATCAAGTGTCATAATATTTATTTGCTATATTTTTCAGTTTCAATAATGTCGTTTTCAATACCATTTATTCATATCATCAGGGCCGTAGCCAGAAATTCATTTCGGGGGGGGGGGGGGGGGGGAGGGGTGATAAGCTAGATAAAAAAAAAAGTAAGTGTTTCTGATTTCAGAGAGGGTAAATTTAAGAGTACAGTTTTGTTTATAAGAGTATTATTTATTGTTATTTTTAAAACAGCATTTTTTGTTCCTTTTGCGGATAATCATTAAAAATAAAATATTTTACGATTTTAGACATTCTAAGTCAGAATTCAAATTGGTGAAGAGCTTAGTTATTATCAAAGCCCTGTTTCTCTTTTCCCACCACTTTGCAATCATGACCAAAAAACAGCGACATCTTTAACATTTAAGGCCAATTTAGCATATTAGGGCCGCTATGGAGAATATTAATATGATGATGATGAAGAGCGAGCGAAGCGAGCTCGAAATTTTTAGCATCCCGCTTCGAATAAGTTAGGTTCTTTTTTCTCTTTGACCGTTCATACAGAAATATAAGTACCTATAAGTTTTTCGACTAATGTAGAAAAGTTAGAAAATGTAAATTGCAAGAGCGAGCGAAGCGAGCTCGAAAATTTTTCATTAAATACAAAGTCAGAGTCCATAAATACTTACTGCTCTTGTAGATTATAAAATCCGTATAAGCGAAATATGTAGATTACAATCTGTATTAGAGTATGAAGGTCGATCTTTGGATTAAGATCCTGGGTTCTACATTTCGGGGGGGGGGGGGGTTCAACCCCCCCCCCCCTTGCGGTTTACGGCCCTGCATATCATAATATTAATTTGACCATACTAGTACAACAATGCTAGTTCAGTACTTGATGTTATGTTACACTGAATAATTTTGCTATTAACATATTCATAGAAAAATGCGCGATTTTAAATTACACTCTAGGGCTAGGGCATACAAGACTGCGTGGAGTCGGATTTACAGCGATGCGTTTCTGTCACTAAAACCTAATATTTTGCAAATTAGGTTACTTAGGTGACTAACAATCTATACCTACATAGCTAGGGCTATACAAAAAATAGCTACTCCCTACCAATTTTTTGTACAAAACAATAAACGCTTGAAAGTAATAATTATGACACATGATAATATGACAACTAATTTATGGCAAGTATAAGTTATGACTAATAAGTTGATATAACAAACGTTATTAGTAGAAATGATAATATGGCAGGTAAATATTATGACTGAGGACGATTATGGAAAACAATGTTATGGCAAATGAAAATATGGCAAACAAGACAATACCAACAACTGCACTTTTGGTGATTTTACAGGAGAGCCATTTTAAGTTTTTTTTCATTCAATGGTGCCGATTCTGTTCTTCACAAACTAAACTAAAAAGTTCAGTGCATCTTTTTCTTTCTATTTAATTAAGAAAAGGATTATAAGGTAGCCGAGAGTGGAATAATCAATGCACACACGTTTGATACGACGTTTTTCAACACACTTGCGAGGAAAAAAACAGTCTTGTCGTAATAACTTATGCTACAATAAAGTAACTATACATAGAGATGATAGATTTATAAAGTTTAACTGACCTTTGTTGCCAGGTACTGACTATCTGGAGTTTCTTTTGAAAACTTCTATGTCGGTTGGTGACAATAATTAATACTCTTTTTGTATTTTTGTTATTAAGTAATTAATATACGATACTTGACTTGACTTGACTTATACGATAGTAAATACCTATTTATGGAAAATTGCGCGCTAGTTTTGTTTTTTCATAGGTAAATAAAGGCACTGGCAAAACCGTTAGACAGCCTATACAAAAAATATGAATTGAATAAGAAAAAAAAAAATACAAATATTTTTACTATAATAAACGTACCATGGCGGAGTCAAATCTATTTATTATTATTTAAGCTCTTCTCCCATACGTGAAATCGAAATTTTTAATAATGATTTTAAAATCACACAAAAAAAAGTTAACAAATATTGGTGGAAAATGGTGGCTGGTTTTGTTTTTTCCGCTAGCGATGCGCGCGCGGGTGTAAATAAAGGTATTCTGCTTTTTTAATAGTACTGGTATTCTGCTTTTTTAATAGTACAGATAGATAGATAGTTTTAAGGCTCGTACAAACAGACGCGATATCGCGGGCGCGACAGGCAGCGGTACCTTTGTAGACAAAGGTACCGCTGCCTGTCGCGCCCGCGATATCGCGTCTGTTTGCACGAGCCTTTATTCCACGCGAACGCGGTGGCACACGGGCAGGCCAGCGCGGTTCATCGGGGACGGGACGGGCCTGCGCGCGTGACACCTGCGGTCTTACCGGAAAAAAGCGCAAGTCTCTGCTCGGGTGTAAATAGAGAATGGTCATTTATTAGTAGGATAGTTCATACTAATTCAATGTATAGTATCCCACTGAGGTTTAGTTATGGTAAAAAAATCCCATGGGCAAACATGGGTTTTTTTTTTTTACCATAACTAAACGCCACTGGTTTGCTTATGATTCATTTTTTTTTTTAACTTGCTTTTGAGCGCTTGTCTTTGGTTAAAAGCTTCACCAAAAACAATTTCTATTGCATACAAATTCCATGCTGCCATGATAGTACTTACTAATTCCATACTGTGCCATGTCATTACTCCGACTAGTAAATAGTAATCTGTGGCGCACATTACCGTTTAGGGGCATGAGGAACAGGGTGTAAAGTTCACTCATACTCCATAAAAAAGGGAGGATCCTCCGACCAGACGGGTGTTGTGTCTGGCGGGCAACTGCCCAACGATTGATGTTGGGTTCTTTGTATATATGTCCACTGCACGGTAAACTTTAATTGCGCGATGCAGGATTTATGTGACGTCTGTCTGACGTCAGGTCTTTGATGCGTAGTTCGCATGTGGCGATGTAGATACCGCCACAACCGCACTAGTGCAGTAATATAAAGTAAAAAGCACGCTTCCATAATACACTGCATTATGAACCTAAAAGCGGTTCAATAAGAGCCACTTTACGAGCAAGTGTGCTGAAAAAGAGGTTACACACCCCTCACTAACACTGGGGAATAATTCAGGAACGATATGTTATTTTGCATTCAATCAACTTTTTATTTTTCAATCATATACCAAACGATTTATATTAATATTACGGTGAGAAAATGTGGCATCCATACCAATGTGGTGTTGTAGAAATCCAAGAAGCCGGAGTATTATAAGGTATTTTCACTAACTTCTCTCAGCGACTGCCAACGTAAAAACCACAGTAGAACCGAACAATTAATGCACGAACAAACTGAGTCCTTCATAGTGAACAACTTACTGGGTTACGTTATAATTAACACGAGTGCATTAATTACTCACTTTAGCAAGGTTCGGAATCTACTTTTCTTTCAACTACCAATGTACCTACCGTGATAAAATATACCTACTCAAGGTAATGAAAACAAAGTTATCCCGCGACTTTTGCGGCAAAAGGTTATTAACAATTTCATTTGAAGCTGTTTTTATACGTTGTCTGTCTGTCTGAGTGAGTGAGTGTGTGCAGTCAGTCAGTCAGTCAGTTCTATCTTTGAATTTGATATAAAATAATAACATCTATTACATTTATTCATAAAAATAAATACATACCTACCTAAATAAAATCAATAAATTATAAAAATCTTCAATATTTTGAGAGGTAGAGGTAGGATACTTTTCATGCCATGCCATGTGGTACACGCCACTTTTTTAGGCGTTTTGACGACGTCGTATCTGGTATTATTATTCTGGTTGAGTTGACACGGGCCCAGCTGTCACTGACCCGCATATTCTGCTCGGGATGCGCGCGCATTTGGCTGTTTTCAAAGAGTTTATAATGTTGAATGAAACAGGCAAAGGTCTCGAAAACATTCTGCACTTCGTATAACCAAAAGTTTTGCTTAATTAAACACCTTATCAGATTGTTATTGCAATGAAATAATATTGCTTACAAAGATACTCTTTGAATGCCAATGACATGTGTGGTCCAGCGGACTCCAGCGTGTATGAAAGGTCTGCGGTTGCGTGATGATGAATGATAGAGTGATAGGTACCCATGTGACCATAGTTCTACTGAACATTTTAATAGGGTCATTTCAGAGACAGTCAGGCCTTTTGTTGCGAACTAGGTAATAACACCAGTTGTTATAGATTTAATGTAGGTATTTGGTGTTGTCTCTGGGTGCTTAACCCCAAACGTTATATTCCTTTTATGAGCACAATCATAGATGGTCAGTTATTATTCGATTGAGCTAGAAGTCACAAGCGACTCTGAGTTTGTGTTTTGGTACCTATCGTTCTTGTGTTTCCCCTAAAACGCCCTGTTATGGAGACGGTGTGTTTAGAGGAAATACTTTGTGTTGAAAGATTGGGAAAGTAGGTACTATTATGTTTAGTGGCTTCCCACATTTTATGTTCGTGTAGGTACCTTTAATAATTTGTAGTTACAATAAACCTTTTGTAATGTGTAAAAAAGAGGTATTTGTTTAATTGTTTCTTTCCCTAACAAAATATACCCTATACATTTTCTTCAGCACGGTTGGAAGTAGTATAGCATAATAGACAGTGTTTTTAATAGATTTCTGTAAACTACTAGTAGCTGGGTAACAGTTGGCGCCCAACGTGGGGCTACTAAACCTAAATACAAAGAGTTAGATTCAGCAATACAACGAATTAGAATGGTCCTTAAATGTCATGATTTCATGAAATAGTCATTCAATAGGATTATATTAACTTAGAGAGTTGTATTGATTGATTATAATTCTATAAATAAATACTTGATACGGCCGCGAATCATAAAGTCAATTATACAACCTGATACTGACCTAAAGCTAACCTAAAAAAAGAATAAAAAAAGCTTAATTTGAAAAAAAAAAAATTGGCGACTTTGTGTTGTTCGCTTGTTTGTAGGTACCTACTACTCTATACTACTGTACATTGTTTTAAACTAGAAACGCAGCCAGGATGACCCTTTGACACCGATCGAAATGAACTCGGATTGGAGTTGATCACAAAGTAGCGGGAAGTGGCAACTACTTATATATAATTAAACATAACCTACTTATTAGCTGATTCAAAACAACACCCAAAGCTATTTCAGTGTTTTCTCGTACAATTGGTAAATTACAGAGTCGAATCAAATCCCAGTCTGATGTTTGGTGCTTATATTATTGTATGACTCTCGATATCATTAAATTTTTATTCAATGCACTTTCATGAACTTAGAGAGTTGTATTGCTGATTCTAATGTTTATAATTCTCGTAAATCATATTTGTTACGGCCGCTAAAAATATTTATATTAACATACAATGTGATACTGACCTGCAAATTGCAAAAAAATAAGAAAATTAGAATTTCGCGGACCACCCTAGCGAATCAACCTTAAGGAAAGGCGATAAACTCCATGCACTTGTAAAGCTGTTAGGTACATACTTTACTTGGATGATTTCATCGATTAACGGACAGATTTAAATGAGGATAATAAAAAAATAACTTTTTACAAAAAAAAAACACTAAAAAGTGAAAAATAAGTTTAACTTCGGAAGTAGGTAGCAAAAATCAAAAAATCAAAACCAAAGACACCGAAAAAAAAAGGTTTTTTTAATGTATCTATTTTTCACTTTTTAGTTGAGGACAGCTACCTACCTACTCCACACAAATTTGAATACCACTACCCTATGTTAAGTATCAGTGTTGGGAACTTAAAACATCGTCCCTATAGGCTAAGTGGGAAAAATACGTATTATTGAAGCTAACTCAAAAACTACGAAGTTAATAACATTTATAAATGGGACCACCTCTGAAGCATTACCTACCAAACAAAAAAAGAATCATCAAAATCAATTCATAACCGGCGGAAAAATCGCGTAACATACAAAAAAACACAGTCGAATTGAGAACCTCCTCCTTTTTTTAACCGACTTCAATAAAAGTCGGTTAAAAAACATGTATACAACAAATGCCACAAGGGCTGTAACAGGAAAACTCGAGAGAAAACCACGCGCCTGCGCCGCCCGGCCTAACAGTCGTTGTCGGTTGTCCATAGCACGCGCGTTTGACCAGAGATGTTACGGAACTTCCGATATACATACACCTCCGACTTCGACTTTGGCTCTGATAATTTTGAATCGGGAGTTATATCGAAGATCGAAACGCAGCGATTCACGTGATTAGAGAGCGAACACAAACAGCCCCCACAAAGTGGACCGATGACCAGTGCCCTGTTTAGCAAAACTTACAAGCCTCGGACCAAATGTTATTATTTAGTTCACAAGTACACTTATATTTTAATATTCGTGATTTTGTATAACAAAAAATTATTTGTAAGTTACAAGTTAACTTGTACAAAATCATAAAAAATCCTGAGTGTCCGGTGACTCTCTATTCCGTCTTACAAGTTTACAAGTGTCGTGCTTAGTACAGCAATAACAGTTTAAATTCGATTTTCTTTTTTTAAATGTGGTCAAAAGAGAGAGATGACCTGATGGCAGTGTCCCAGCAGTAGGGAAGTCCCAAAAGGCTAATCATGAATATGAAGATGAACTATGAATTTAACGAAAATTAACATTCTAGGTAACTTGTGAACGTGTAGACCTTTAACTTTTGATAAACAGAGCCCTGGTGAAGGCCGCGGGAATGCGCTGGATGCGAGAAGCACAGAACCGGTCGAAATGGTGGTGCTTGGGGAAGGCCTATGTCCAGCAGTGGACGTCTTACGGCTGAAATGATAATGATGATGATGACCTATTATTTTAAACAAATGACTCAACATTTGTCTCACCTTTATCAAGCGCAAACCCGAATGGGTTTGTCCGTGATGATGGATTTCAGTTGTGCTTCGCGAGCATTAGGTCAACGTAGTTCGTTTAACCCGTCATATGCCGTAATTACAGACACAATTAAAAATCCATTGTTTCTCAACGGGATCCACGTTCCGGCCAAAGTACCAAAGGTTAATTGTGCGCGTGCTGCACAACCTCAGAACAAATAAAACCAAGACAGAGCGCTGCGAACAATACAGTGAAGCATGCCAAAACTACACCACCGCTCTGTACATACACGCTCAAACGCACACATTTACAACCATTTACAATCAAACTACACCAACATATGTGCACACATGTTTACGAAACCGGCCTCACGTCGCTGTTGACAGCGCTCTGTCTTGGTTTTTATTTGGTCTGAGAGCGCAACTAGTCGGTTCGTGTTCCCTTCCACCTTGCCGGGCTGGATGATCAGTTCATAAAGCCATGAGCTGTTAGCGCTGCGATCAATGTCCCTCCAAACTGAATGCGGAGGTTGTCGCCACTCAGTCGTTGAGCTCCTTAAGTTCGGAGTTGAGCTCCCCTATTACTGACAAATGCTAGCACTGACTGGACAGGTCCACTCATATCTGTGTGGTTCATTCCTCAAAAGACAATTTCAGACTCTAATCTACATGGTCCTCACATGGCCTGACCAAGATTATGTCTGGACTTTAAAACAGACTGTGACCTCTGAGTTTGTTTCGGCCTTTCTTCTCAGAGTAGTCAGATAGGAAACGCCGACCTCATATAGCTTATTTTTAATATTTTTAATATGACGTGTAAAAGTGATTCCAATAACCTATTTACAGAAAAAACAATTTCATGTGTCGCGGTGGCGCGGCGGTGCGCGTGCGCGCATTGGGCGCGGAGTCTGCGTCAGGCGCGCGAGTAACTGGCGGTACCGTTACCTCTGATCGTTGGCACTCTATCCGCCGCATGACTACCTATCATAAAAAAATTAATAGTCTGGTGTGTGTGTGCGCGTGTGCGTGTGCACCACGTGGCTTCGGCGTGTGCGTGCGATCGGCATCCGGTGCAATTATCGTCGGCGGGCGGCGCACGCGCACTCGGCCGTTTTTGCCCGCGCCGCGCTATGCGCTCACTGTCACTCTGTAGCTAACATTGTTCTATGAATTGTTATTACTTTGTTACATTCAATACATACATATGCTTTCGAAATACCTACCGAGGTACTGAGCTTGGATAGAATCGCGGGTCGTGAGTCGTACTCGTGACACATGGCCTGCCACTGCCACATTCTTTTGGGTGATGAATTGATGATTAAGGCAGCTTCTTTAAAATGTAATTTTTGTGAATTATTAGATCAGCGACGAACTTTTAGCGTCAAATAAATGCTTTTCATCCGACGCTAAATATCACGCAGCACAACTTTTGTGATATGTCTACACATTGCCAGCTTCTAATAAGTGTTTCAATTACATCTGCATAATAATTTCAACGTACTCTCTAATTTCATGTAGTCACCTATATTTTTATACGTTAACTTATGTAATTGATGAGTGAATCTACTTTAATAAAAAACATAAAATTACCTTAATAATGTAATCAAATAATGGTTAATGAAAGCTATAATTTCATGTAGTCACCTATCTATTTATAAGGTTACCATAAGTAATTGATGTCTATTGTCTCAGTCAGTCTAACCGGATGCAGATGAATACAAATATTTTACATGGAGAGACTGCCTATCTGACCTCCACAACCCAGTAACTGGGCAATACGATAACCCTTGGTACGACTGGTTGTCAGACTTTCGGGCGTCTGACGACCCGTAACGACTGTCAAAGATCCACGAATGACAGCCGGGACCAACGGCTTAACGTGCTTTCCGAGGCACGAAGGAGTCTCGGTAAGTAAAGATCACGAAAAAAGATTTGATATTCCCTACATTTTGACGAGTGCGAACATAAATGTTGGGAACAGCTGATTTTTTTCGCGATTTCAGGGTTTTTCCCATAGTGAAATCGTTGTTGGAATGTAAAAAAAAAAAAGAATTTAGTATTTGCCTGAATTCTGCTGTTTCAGTATAGGTTATGGCCCGTGCCCGTTTTTTATTCAAGTTTAGTCGGGTTTTAGTAAAAATAACAGTGAAAAATGTCTACTAATCTCATAGCAAGTATTATAAGTAAACTAAATGGAAGAGAAAACTATGAAGATTGGGCGTTCCCCGTGGAAAACTTTTGTCACGTGAAGGCATGCAACAATGTGTCACGATCACGAAAGAAGATGATCCAAACGACGCGAAAGTGAAAACTATAGTTATTTGTTACGCAAAGCAGCAAAGTTGTTTTTTGGCGCGAGTACTTATATTGAAACCTGAGCAAGCGAAGGATTCTAGAATCCAGAGCGTTTCGAAGGGTACGAGACGCAGAATAACTTTGCTGCCGAGCGAAACACACAACTTTTTACTTCACTACAGCGAGGAAATTGGTGTCTCCATGCGTTGACCAAATATTATAGGTACGCTTTTATGCACTTTTTGCGCAATTTTCCGGAAGAAAGCTCAATTCGGCATTATGTAGCGCTTGCACTAACTCTGCCACTGCTAAACAAACCAAAATGATGGAAAGCGAATTGAATAGACAGTAGAAAATTGTATAAAGTGTTTTGAAGTGAAAACTTCTCGAGGAGCGTTGAGCGTTTTTTTTTTTCGTGCTAGCCAGTGCGATTATTATAAAAATGAGGTTGGCGCACTGACATGAAATAAGTATTTATGCATTATCAGTGGACCCAGCGGTATAGAAAATTATTGAATAGAATGGTTCGAATTATAAAAACTCTTTTCACGCTATCGGATAAAATGCACTTTTGCACGCAGATTTCGAATGACAAACAGATTTTTTCCGAGCTTGTGAGGTGAAATAGTTATTTGTTATGCAAGGCGGCAAAGTTGTTTTTTGCCGCGAGTACTTGTATTGAAACCTGAGCGTTGCGAGGGTTTCAAAGGTACGAGACGCAGAATAAATTTGCTGCCGAGCGAAATACACAACTTTTCACCTCACTACAGCGAGGAAAATGCTAAGTGTCAGCAGTCAATGAACAAATATTGTACGCTTTTGATGTACTTTTCGCGCAATTTTTCGGGAAGATAGCTCAATTCGGCATTATGTATCGCTTGCACTAACTCTGCACTGCTAAACAAACCCAAATGTTGGAAATTGAATTGAATATAGGTACAGATGAAAATTAAATAAAGTTTTTTGAAGTGAAAACTTCTTTAGGAGCGTTGAGCGATTTTTTTTCGTGCTGGCAGTGTGATTATTCTAAAAATGAAGTTGGCGCACTGGCATCAATCTGCCTAGCCTGTTCCCAACTATGTTGGGGTCGGCTTCCAGTCTAACCGGATGCAGCTGAATACCAGTATTTGGCGCACTGACATGAAGGTTCGAATTTTAAACTCTTTCCACGCTAGCGGATAAATGCACTTTTGCACGCAGATTTCGAATGACAAACAGAATCTTTCCGAGCTTGTGAGGTGAAAAATATATTTATCGGTAACTCTCATTCATATTCATTTACGTTCGTAAATTGACGCTGGTTTTTTAACCGGCTTCTTCAAAAAGGAGGAGGTTCTCAATTCGTCTGTATGATCTTTTAATTTTTTTTTCGTATGTATGTTACTCGATTGCTCCGCCAATTATGAATCCATTATGATGATTCTTTTTTTGTTTAGTAGGTCATGCTTCAGAGGTGGTCCCATATAAATTCTATTAACTTTGCTTGCGTAGTTTTTGAGTTATATTACGTATTTTTTCCACTTAGTGTATGTAGACGATATATTGTTTGACTCCGTCAATGTTATTTACATAGCAGGTAGTGGTATTCGTATTTGTGAGGGGTAGGTACCACAGTGTTCAAATTACTATCGTATCGTTACGTATACTTTAATTTCGGAAGTCGGTGTCTTTGCTTTTCAATTTTTTTTCTTGCCACCGCCTTCCGAAATTAAAGTTATTTTTCACTTTCTTTGTGTTTTTTTTTGGAAGTTGGTTGTTTTTTTTGTAAAAAGTTTTTGATATTCTGTTAAGCCGGCGCCAGACGCAGTCACATAATATGAACACTTGTGTGGTACGATAATAAATGTGACAATGATCAAACTTTCATCAAATTTCAAATACCAAAACACCCGCGCCTCACATGTGTTCAAACCAGTGTTCAAATGTTGTTGCTAAGTCTGGCGCCGGCTTTAGAATAGTAAAGATGATGAATTAATATAATAGAAGCTCTTCTATTAACTCCTTGTCTTCATACAAAAAAAGACTTAGGTTGCAGGTGCTTTTAAATACAGGCTGTATGAGTAAAATCCAGTAAGCATAGGAACACCGCTTGTAACGTTGTAACCTAAAAAAAATAAGGTTGTATTATTTAAAATAGGTACCTACACTACACGGCTACACATCAAGCTATAAATTTCCAGTATAAGCTGATCAAATCAAATCATTTATTTGCCAGAATATGGGTACATCAGGTGGTAGGTGAAAATTCTTTAAACCATAACCTACCTAAACAGGTGTGCAGGTATCTAGTAAAATAAACATATTTCTTATATTAGGTATTCAATTATTTAACTATTATTACAAATATATTACCTAGATTATTTATCAGATTTATTCATTACCTATATAATTTTATACAAAAAGTTAATTTATCATCCAGGCTTTTTTCAGGTACCTAAGTACGTCAGACCCTTAATCGGGCTAAACAAAAAAAAACAACTTTTCATGGTTTAAGTGTAAGTTCTTGTATCATGTTAGATAGCAGTGTACATAAAATACAATATAAATGACTGAAACTGAAAAAAAAGGTGGTACCTAGGTTATTGTACTTTTATTCGTTTGGGAAATTATTTCCCTTTGCCCGTTTAGGGATAACCCCAGGGGGAAATTATTTCCCTTTGCCTGATTACGTCTATAAATTTAATAGACTAGTAACTTACCCTGACTTTACTTTGGAAGTTATGTTCCTCAATCCTCAAATAAATGTGCTCAGATTTGTTTACTTGGAAATGAATGAAAAACAATGTGAAATGTATTCACATTTCACACACACATTCGTGTGTAAACAAAATTACATAAACAGAAATAAAAAAGTCGACAGAAATAAATCCCTACATTTTACATATATTGACGCAATATGGAGTTCAAGAACGGGCAATGGCAACTATTTTCCCACTTGCAAGACAATATTTCAAATGAATAAAATCCACACAAATATTACATTTTTGCATTGAATATAATATATTAGTCAATAACGGATCAAATATCTACTTATCAGAATCTTTTATGAAGAAACTTAACAGAATTATGTCTCCACTACATGAAAAACGCGCAGATTTTTCAAAAGTGACGTTAATCTAGCTCTGATGTAGACATTTGGCATTTGAAAGAGTGTGAGTGAGTCAATAAAATAAATCAGTAACTAATCAAGAATATATTTGGGTAAAAAGAAGTCTGGGGAGTTGCCATTTTAAAGTGAAACGTGTATTTTAACTCGGCTGTCGGGGTGGGAAAATAGTTTTTTGTAGATTAAGGGTTAATATTATAATCATGAACACACATACTTCATTTAATGTCAGAGTGTCAGAATAAAATGTCAAAATAAAACAAAATAAAAAATTACAATTAAATTAGGATGTCAAAGTATCATTCAAATAATCGTTTAAATTGTGTGACCGTGTGTACCGTGTGTACCTACTCTTTCTGTGAAAAGAATAAAATACTGGACGACTGCCAGAACGGTTTCCGTAAAAACCGGTCTACAACGTTAGCAGTCTACAAATACGTACAAGAGGCTCTAACTATAATTAATAGTAAAAACTATGCCATAGGTATGCTGCTCGATATGACCAAAGCCTATGATAAAGTGCAATTTAAAATACTATTAGACAAGTTACATAGGATAGGAATACGAGGAAAAGCTCATGAATGGTTTGCATCATACCTAAAGGATAGGGTACAACTAGTAGAAATTGAATATTTCGATAACAACACAAATGAAATAATTAAAGTGAGATCCGACAGTAAAGCAGTTAACGCGTCAATTCCCCAAGGCAGTGTAGTAGGTTGCCTTTTATTTCTGCTATACATAATAATGACCTTCCTAAAATCATAAACGGACCTTGTGTTCTATTTGCGGACGATATTTCTGTGCTTACGTCATGCAAAAACGATGACAATATAAACGCCAAATTAAACTCACTTCTTGTTCTTCACTCAATTGCCAAATGACCTTAGAGAAGTAGGCAAAACAAATATTTTTTCATATAAACTGAAAAAAAAATTGGAATCCAAGTCATACTACTCAGTAAAAGAGTTTTTGGATGATAAATCAATTGCAAAATAAAATTATTTTCTCTCATAAACACCAAATATTAAGAAATATATATAAAGGAATATGAAAATATGAATACATAAATAACAACATAATTTAATAATAATAAAAATACTTCTACTAATTTAATTTCACAATAATTACCTAAATTATTCTTATTCAATACATAAAATAAAAATAACTAATGTACTATACCTATTTACACTAACCTAATAATACATTACCTACATAATTAAACACATATAATAATTTATAATAATATATTACATTTCTGCTTAGCCCTCTTCCTCTCTCCTAATTTTGCTGTGCCCGACTGGGTCCATATTGTACTTTTACTTGTTATACCATCTATGTAACATTATGGAATGCAATAAAAAATCAGTATTGAGTATTGATAAATTATAATAACATTTAGGAAGTACCTCCGCTGCCGGCGCCGGTAGCTGAATTGGTTGCCGGCGCTGACTTTGGTTGTGAGTTTGGCATATGGAGTAGATACTAGATAGGCAGGGTAGGTATAGGTAATTAAAAAAAACATGTAACAGAGCATTTTTTTTTCATATTCCAGTAATAAAGTCATAAAGTACCCGAAACCGACCTAGTAAGATTAGGTTTAGGGAGTGCTTCCGCTGGCGGCGCCGGCTCCCAAAGATAACGCCATTGGGAACCGGCAGTGACATTACTGCAGGCAGCCAATGTTTTTAATCTCGGCTGCCGGCAGTAATGTCACCGCCCATAATGGACACCGGCGGCGCGGCGTTTATAGAAACTCTTCCAGTATTCAGAACCCCAACTAACTAACCCTAACTAAAATATTTTTTTCTGTACATTCTAGTGGTTTTGAATTTATCAAACGCTCAAAATGAGTCCCTTCCTGTTGAAGACAAAGTCGCACTCTTTTGATTATTTCGCTCCGTTAAAATTCATGGTTTTCCTTTTTTTTTTACTTTTGATCACGATAATGAAATGCATCTTAATACAGCTGCAACAAGACCATGATAAGCTGTGAGTAGTGCATCTGTGTTATCTGTTGGAACAAGTTTATACAGGGCATTTGATGACGACTAATTTTCTTACATAGCACTTCAATGTGGTCCTTCCAACTGAGCTGCCTATCAATAATTAAGCCTAGAAATTTTGTTCTATCTACATCTTGAATATTGTTACCTTCGCGATTCAGGTGTAGGTAATCAGCAAGAATCCTTTAACCATCCACCATCTTATGTAATAATAAGGAGTGCACTACGTGAGAGCGACAAACGGATTTGCGTATAACGCTTGTGCGACAAAACTGTACAGCGAATAACCATAGTTCGAATGTGCGCTTGTGCGAATAGCTGAACCTCGACATCACGCTAGTGCGACACTACGGTAGTGCGACAAACGATTGTACGACAGTACCTATATTGTAACTCGACATTACGTTGGTGTAGTAAGTATTACAGTAGTTTGAAACTACCCAAGTGCAACAAACGCGCAATACTGCGTCTATAGATTTTTAATGAAAAATAAAGAAAGCTTCAGTTTATAAATAAAACCTTACATTCATTATAATCAAACTTCTTTTATTTATTGATATCAGATTTCAGTTAAAGTAATAAATTTGTGACACGTTGTACTTACATACAATATTTTGTAAAAACAACTTATTCGACTACAAGCGAATGCTCCCGGTGAGGGAGTGCTATAAAGGCGATTAGTATGAATAACAAAGACCACCATTGAGAAAAAAAAACGTAGATAACTAATGAGTCCAAACACGATGGTGCTATCTTGTTTGATTGAGGATTTCCGCCTTATTTTACGCCTCAATTCAAGTTTTGTGTAAATATCTAATCAACTAACATACCGAATATTCCCAGTCCCACATGGATTGCCAATTAAATCGGTAATAAAATGGTCCCACTTCAAATCGCTCTTATATTCCTATTCGGCCCCACATGGTTTTCCATCATGTAACGTCCCGAGCTCGGGCGCCCCGGCTTCATAGCTCTGCCTGTAAAAGACTTCAACGCGCTCACGACAGTATCAAGATCACTGTAGAACTACGTCTAATTTATTTATGTACATCTTAATAATAATAAGTTGTATTTTCGTCACTGTCACATTGACAGCTCACTTCAGCTAAGTTCTTACAGTGAGGTTTAATAAAATATATCGGCTGTACTTAATCATGACCAACAGTCTACATTCTCTGTTAAATCTGCCGTACCTATCAACCTTGTGTACGTATGACAACTCGCACGCCAGAACATGATGTACCTACAGTCACATTGCCCATGTGCTGTCACTTGTTACTTTACATTACGAAACTTAAATATTCTTGTTCGTACCTACTACTATCTATGTTGATGTTGGAATTCCACGTAAATCTGTTTCAGCGTGCTCGATTTCTCGACTAAAGAATTTTGATCCGCGAACTGGTTTGTGAGTCATGGCGTTCACGTTGGTTTAGGATTCCTTTGTCAAAGCTACTTTCTATAGTATAGTACATCATTGTCAGTGCTGGAGAGTTCGAGAGCCGCGCCGCTGCGCGCTGGCGGGTGGCTTTCATATTCCGAGCTGCATCGTGAACTAAAGACAAAGCCTTTGTTTTAATATTGCACCATCATGTTCGTATACAATCAACCTTCCTTTGCTTGCTCTAGTGATAGTGGATATTCCAACTACTGCCCTTTCGGTTCTTTCATTTTTCCCTTACACACAGTGGAAATATGCCCAAATAATGATGTAACATTCTTAGCTTCACATTATCCTTGGCTGTTTCTTTGGTGAATCGTTAAAAATATCCCCGAATGGAACTTGTACCTATCCCTAATTAAAACATGAATGATGAACCAGACCACATTCTTTCTAGCCAGGCGGCAAGTCTCTAACGTGCCGCCTCGCTAGAAAGAATATGAGCTTATTTGGGAGTTCTAGAGGGTCTCGTGAACCCTCCACTACAATTTTTTTGCCGTAAACGCATTTTTTTTTAAGGTAATTTATATAAAGTGTACTTTTTTACGGATGCAAGAGCGAGCCTACGAGCTTGCAAGCGATCCAACACCCTTTATTTTCTTTATGGTGGGAAATGACTTCTCCCCCTCTGGGCGGAGCGAAAGGGCGTGTCAGACTTTTACGGTACGTATCCCAAAAATGCTTGCATTTAAAATAAGAACATGTGGACTGCTTTAATGCAATCAATTATTCTGTGACTTCAATTAACAATGATATAATGTATCTTGCTGAACATAGTTGAACTTTTACAGTATTAATCAGCTTGCTACACGCAGTCTTATAATAGCACTTATCTAGCCCACATGATCACTATGGGTGAATTTATATGATGCTATAATACAGCAAACTGCTATAAATAAGGTGACATGTGACTTTTGATCCTGCTTGGGGCTGAATACTTGTACTAGCATAGGCAATTATTGGACTCATGCTGTTATATGAGATCCTGAAAGACTATCATAAGCGCCCTACGTATTTCATAACAGTTAAACGCCACGGCCATCATCGCGATATTGTGGTATTGTATTTAGATATGTGGAAAGCTAAACCAAGAACTGGCGGAATTCGCCAAAAAATGTATGCGGTATACTTGAGAATTCTAAACAGCAATACAGATTAATCACAATTAAATGCTATATGCTGTATAAGAATTCACTCGTGGTACATAAATCCGTAACAAGCTGACATGAGCAGTTTTTGTGTTTAACAAGTCAGCCATAGATCCATGTAAAGCTTAATAGTGGGACACGTGCGCAATTGCCTGTTTAATGCGGTACATATTGGTTGTCAGCCATTTTTCATGTTTATTATAATAATACTAACAATTTATTTTTGTTTAGTTAACGAAAATAACAACCAGATTTGAAAAGGATACCAATTATTTCTAAGTAAACAGTTTACTGTCAAATTACATGTAATTTAAAAAGAGAATTCTAGTTTTTTTTTTGTATCATCAACTTATTTTATTCCTCAAATTTCAACTAAACAGTCATATTTTGAGAGCGCATGAAAATTTTCGCCTATTATCATACCATATTTGACAATAAACTTGCTTTCCCAATCAAATTTCACGCATGTTAGAAAAAAATCAAGGTTTTACTTTCCGAAAACTATTAAGATTTTATCACAAACACTGGCCACAAAATGGCACAACATGAAAATTTTAATTATGTATAAATTTTCAACAGATGATGCTTTTAAAAGATTCACATCTGTAGTTTGTGCTGAATAATAGGTCATTCACACCTAATAAATCAGCCATTGTGCTGCATAATAGGTAACACCCATTCTAATAATCAGCCAATGTTCATGTCTTGGGGTGACTGTTACCCTAATAAATGCTTAAATAATGCTAATAAAATGCAATTAGTACCAGTTATTCTGCTATTAGCTGTTTAATTTGTGCCCAAATCAGAGTTATATCAGCTGAAACAGCGCTGCTAATGCTCTTATTCAGCAGGCTTGTACAGCTTAAGATTTTATGGTAGACCGTTATTCAGCTGTTTTGTGCTACTTGGGCGGGAATCCGCCTGGGATTCCCGACGCCCAGGGTGTCTCCAACGGTGGCGGTTAGGGTCGTGAGGGCGCAAACTTTGCCTCTCCCTCACGCGTTCCGCCTCCTCCTTCGCGAGCATTACTACTTCGCAGAAGGAGGTGACGGCTTCCCATGGCCTGGACCAGGGCCGGACGCGAGAGGTCATTGCCGCCAATCGCCTCCACGAGGACACGGCGGTGCTCCGCCCAAGCTGGGCACACCTCCACCGTATGCTCCACCGTGTCCTCCGGACGATCGGCACAGTGGTGACACCCGGGCGTTTCCTCCCGCCTAATCCTACACAGGAACCTCCCGAAGCTGCCATGAGGTGAGGCGGAAGGTGAGGACGCCGTGGCGCCTCTCTAGCCACTCCTCAAAGAGGGGACTTATCGCAGCAATTGTGGCGTGCCCAGGCGATCCAAGACCCTGCCATCCCCTTCGAACCTAGCCTGACTGAGTCTGGGTGCCGATCCAAAGTTGTTTTTTTACCTTGACCTTCGAGACGTTTGACATTGACGTTGAAAATGTGTCTCCTGTGAACTTGTGAATGGGGGGAGGAATTGCCCTCTTGCCCTCTCCCTTCCAGTTCCCTCTAAATTTCATTTAGCAATAAGTATTTTGTCATATTAGTTTAGTATGATATTTATGTCATATAACATTTTTTTTTTTAAACCATGGGTTTCCGGCAAGAGAGGGTGGGGGTGTTTACTTACCCTCGCCCTCCTCTCCCCTTCCCCACCTACTCCTAAGTTTAGAGACGTGCCGCCTCGATAGGGGGTATCGAGGCGGCACGTTTCTATAACTTTAACCGTGTACATAATAAGGAGTATTTAAAAATGAAATGAATGAATTTCTTCTCCATAGGTACCGGCTACGCTTTGGAATGGGCAACTGGCTACATCTTTCTGACTGACCGGCCCCTTAACAATTCAAAAGTGCCTGTAGTAATTGGTTTATTTGAAATAAATGCTTTAAGTTTGAGTTTGAACCTCGGTATCGAGCAGAGCGCGACAGGTCGCGAAAGGTCGCGAAAGGTCGCGCCAGCCGCCCACCTGTACTCTCCTCGTACCACATGCTCGTCGTGTCAGAGGTATACAGGGTGTAAGGGACAGCCCTCCTCAAACTGATGGGATGAATTCAGTATATGATATTAAGACGGCCGGTACATGAAATTATTTCAGGAACGTTATGGATATCCAATAAACCTGATTTGTTTTATTACCTCACACGCAATGTATCGTTACCGTGGCACAACCCACATAGCCGCACTCCCCGTGGCGGGGGGGCTCGCGCCGCGTTATTTATCAATGTAAATTTTGAATTTCACGCGTCGTTCGCTATAGTATTTCAATATCCATTGTAGGTTTTTTTTTTATTTTAGCTGTTTTATTTTCATAAATGGACTGCTGCCCAGTCCCACAGAGAATGTAATTTAACATTGAAATAAAAAAAAAATAACTCAAAAAAGAAGAAAAATAAAAAACATTTTCCTGAGAAAATTTTCGGTGGGATAGGATTCCAAATAAGGAGCTAAATGCCCTCTGTTAATTTTCGGAGGGCTGTCCCTTACACCCTGTATACTCGATGTGTCGGTATTAGGAGGAGGTGCGCATGCCTGCGAGCGCGCGAGATGCGTGTCTAACAAGCTTGTCATAGCACGCCTATGATAACCAATAGGGTTGCCCTTACTGAAGAATCTTCATCAATTCTAAAAGCTCTGATGTAAATCTCTTTTTGATGGCTTTTTACTGCAACATTCAGTCGTATAAAAAAGAGCATTAAAGTCACAGAAAATACTAATACATAGGTACTTACTTATTAAAAAGTAGGTACTAATAAATGTCAGAGTAGGTCATTCTGCCTGTCTCTGTACGGGTGAATGGATTTCGATGTTTGGCACACAGGTACACCAAGAGCTAGGTTAGGAGTAGGATACAGTAAAATTCTCTCAATCCCTGTAGGTATAGGTAGGTACCTACCTACTGAGCTGTTCTCAAAATGTAAAACATAAGGCATCGTCGTATAGTAAGTACAATGCAAATGCAAATGTGTGCGTTACCCCAGCAAGAAAATGTCTTCTGGAGGGATTGAGTTATACGAATAATTAGAGCATAATCTACTGTATATGTGCGCCCAGTAAAAAAATTGTGCATGCTGTCGTTTTTGGAGAAATAACAAAAACACGAATTCAGCTGGGTAACGTTTTTCCAGCTAGAAAATTTTGACAAATGACCGGAGAGAGAAACAATGTACATGGGCGGATAGCTTTTTGTGCATAAATGTTCGCCGAAAATGACATTTGTGCGTCTTAAGGTTTTCGAGATATTCAATTTCCTGCTGGGGTAACGTTTTGCAGAATCTTATTTCTCGGAAACCAATTGTGCGCCCGTAGAATAAACGTACATCAGTAGCTCTTAATTTGTGCATTAATTAGATTACCAAAAATATTTACCGTTTTAAAGTTATCAAGCATTTACGAAAACATAACGCTTAAATAAACAAATAATAATAAACAAAAACTCTCTGAAAACGGTATTCGGTTCTTCTTGTTATTCTTGACATCCATAAAATATTTCAAGGCTAATAAGGCTTAGGCTGAGTCCTGAGTGAACGCGCACTGCGCAGGCGGATTGCGGGGCGGATTGATCCGACGGGACGTCCTGACTGACAGCGCACCGCCGTTGTGCTATGGCCCCGAGTGAAAAGGGATCTAAGTCCAAAAATGCAACTTTACAGGAGACGCAAAAAACACTGACCTCGTGTGACATACAGGATGAAATTGAAAACATGCGACAAATTGAAATGGGAGGTTCAGTAACGGTTACCTAATCATTTTAAATTGTTATTTTCGAAATATAAATTGTGAAAAAAAAACGTGTAATTATCGGCTTAGATAGTGCAAACTAAGTTATTGTGTTCACGTAGACATGATTTTTTGGCGTTCTAGTAAAATAAAATAAATTTAAAACAAACAAAAAAAATTAAGTATCAATTTAGGCGCGTCAGCCGTCAGAAATACAATCCATTCATTGCAGAGTTCATGAACTTCACTTTCACCTCGTGAAGTATGGCAACGCTTTGCGCTTGCGGCCATTTACCTAATTTTGGCAATTTCCACGAAGTAGCGTGCGACGTTGCCAAGCCGCTTACGCTTCTATTTTGCATCCCTTCCCTTCCCTGTTCTCGGTCAACCCCCGCTGTCCGCCCGCCCGCACTGCTCCCACCCCGCACCCGCCGCGCCGCGCGGTCAGTCTCACGAAAACATCTCTAGGTGAGGTCACGGTCGCGCACGCAATTTGCAACATTGCGATTATTCGATGGTGTGTCGTGAAATTGTTACCTCATGTACCTAGGTACATGAGTTATCCTGTTTTAGTGTTAGTGTACCGGACTGTAACGTAATTACGTAAGATGCATAGGACGAGATAAAATAATAGTCGTGTGCCATTAACCAACGACCAGTCTGTTACTATAGTCGACCAGTCTTTTTAAATACGCCTAGAATACAATCCGTGGAGCCGCGGTGGCATTCCGGAATGTCGGCGGATCTTTACGGCAGCGATTCATTTGGATTGCGCGAGAACCACTCGAGTGCTGACATCAGGTTAGTCACTAACCACACGAAAAGAAGAAGTTACAAAAATAGTCTCGTTATTTTTTTAAAAGTTTATCTTAGTTTATTGTATTTTGATCGTCCTAAGTCGATAAGAGTATGTAGGGAAAGTTGGTTTTACAATGTTTTCATGCGCACTAGGGCCACAGGTTTGTTGCCATGACACTACCGTTGCCATAGCAACGAACCGAAAGACATGACATTGTAATAACGTACTGTCAGAATATTAATCAACCATTAATTCGTGTTTTTGAGTGCATTTTTCCAATACAAAATGAAACTTAGTGCTGCAACGGTAGTGCCATAGCAACAAACAAAGGCGGTGCGCCGTCACTCCGAACGCCCCGTCTGATAAATCCGCTCCGCAATCCGCCTGCGCGGTGCGCCGTAACTCAGAACGCCCCGTCTTATAAATCCTCTCCGCAATCCGCCTGCGCGGTGCGCCGTCACTCAGGACTCAGCCTTAGTAGGTATACACGCGTTTTTGAATAATATCACTTCAAGTCAACACCAGATCAAACCAATTTTGATGGCGAAATGCAAGAAACAGAATCAAATCAACCTAAGATTTTTGGGTTTAAACAAAATGGATTGTTAATGTAAGGCTTACATTAACACTGGCCATACAGCTCGAACAATCTTTCCCTACTTATCCTAATACCTCTAATTGCCCAGTCACTAAAAATAAAATTAGGGCAAATATTTTTTGTTTTCTTTTCAAAAGTTTTATTGTATTCAGTGTGCACTACTGAAAAGAAATCCTGATACAATTTATTTGCATCGTCCAGATTCTGGCCCAGAGCATTTAACTTATTATTTGGGGTAATATTGAATCTATTTAATTTGCCTGTTGTTATTGGTCTAAATTGTATTTGCACTTTTTGCATAGGTGTTTTAAACTTAAAAGTGACCATTTGTCCACTATGATCAGACGGCAAATCATTTACGATGACTTTATCTAAATAAACACAATCGCAGAAGATATTATCGATACCTACAAGTAGCAGAAGTTGGAGTTACTCTAGTCGGTTCTGTAAAAACATTAGATAAATTGAACGATTTAAAAAACATTACACTCCTTTTTGGGCAGTCGTGTAAAAAGGCTTATTGTACAGCTATTTGAATATTTTTAATATTAAAATCTTAAAATATTAGTATTAAAATCACCACAACTAATTGCGGCTTTGTTACTGGATGCAAGTTTCGCTAGGACATCTTCCATTATTGACTCAAATAAGGAAAAGTTCTGATAATTAGGGGGTCTGTACACGCACACTACGACATGCTTATCCAGGTCAACACAGGACAGTTTGATGCAGTGTTCAACTGATAAACCAACTATGTCATTACGTTGCTTCTCCGATGTTGTGTGTGTCACTATAGTACATTGTGATACGAGTGTAATATCCAATACACACGCGTTTCATACGACGTTTTTCAACACACTTGCGAGGAAAAAAACAGACTTGTTGTAAGAACTTAAGCTACAATAACGTAACTATACATAGAGATGATAGATCTAAAAAGTTTAACTGACCTTCGTTGCCCGGTACTGACTATCCGGAGTTTCTTTTAAAAACTTCTATGTCGGTTGGTGACAATCCTTTTTTTTTTTTTGTATTTTTGATAATAATTAACCACACAACGAAAACAATAATCAATATTTTATGTAAAATGGTGGGCTTGTTTTGTTTTTCTATAGGTGTAAATAGAGGCACTGTCAAAACCGTTAGACAGCCTATAAGTCCAAAAAAATATGATTTGAATGAAAAAAAAATGTCTTTTTTTTTACTATAACTATTTGTACCATGGCGGAGTCAAATCTATTTATTATTATTTACGCTCTTCTTCCCTACGTGAAATCGAAATTTTTAATAATGATTTGACACAACAAAAAAGTTAACAAATATTTATGGAAAATAGCAGCTGTTTTTGTTTTATCTGTTAATCTATCACTGTTAATACTTTATTACATAATACGCAAATGTGGTTAGGGTAGTGAACAATATATAATTTTATGATATTTTAATAATGCATATTTTATTTATTTACACAGTAGTCATAATAAAAAGGCATGAAGTTTCTTTGATAAGTTTAAAAAAAAGCGCAAGTCTCTGCGCGGGTGTAAATAGAGAATGCTCATATAATATTATGATAGTTCATACTAATTCAATGTATATAGTCTTACCAACGAAAGCTGTCGAAGAAAAAAGGCGGCAATTTAAAAAAATATCAAGAGCTGTCAACCCTCTGCTACGGAGTCGATACTATAATTATATTATTCAAGACATATTATGCGATATTTACATCAGTTTTTCATATTTATATAATAATGAGACATGATAAATTAATGAAATGTAATAAATGTATGTATTTAGAAGTGAAATAAAATATTCAACTGATAATAATTCGTGGTTAGCTTTCGTGTTGAATAATTAAATTTAAAGGTGTCTTAAACTATAGCTTTAGGTATATTTGTAATCGCATCAGTTAGTTTCGTTTTTACCCGTGGGTGGCGTTGTTTTGTTCTCTTTGAATGTCTATGTAAAAATAATAAGCCATGTTTTATAGGAATAAAATTTTATTTTACATTTTCATGAATTCTTACGTCTTTTTAATATCGCTAAATTCCAATATTTTGGTCCGTTTGGTTCCGTTGGTCAGACTCTAGTATCCCACTGACGTTTAGGTAAAAAAATCCAATGGGCAGTCATGGGATTTTTTATGGGAACTAAACGCCACTGGTTTGCAGGCTCTTTTTTAAAAACATAAAAACTTGCTTTTGAGCGCTTTTTTTTGGTAAAAAGCATCACCAAAAACAATTTATGGTTGGATACATATTCCATGCTGCCATGATAGTACTTACCAATTCCATACTGCCATGTCATTACTCCGACTAGTAAATAGTTATCTGTGGCGCATATTACCGCACTAGGGCGGTAAATAAAGTAAAAAGCACGCTTCCATAATACACTGCATTATGAACCTAAAAGCGGTTCAATAAGAGCCACTTTACGAGCAAGTGTGTTGAAAACGTAATGTAGATTGGCACAGACAGAATAACAAATATAATCTTTACTGCAGACTAAACTATTAGATCATTTACCTTAGTTAATGGCTTACTACTAAGCCTCTTTGGCAAGTTGGCATGTTACAGCTGCAGTGAATTGTGGCAGTGTGGTGTATGTCAAGAGATACCTTCAAGTTGTATTCTCTTGTTGCTGCGTAGTGCGTACCATAGAGTCTGGAGGTGCCCGACAGAGGTCGTAGTATTAGCATCACATACTTACTCTAGGGAGGGATCATTCCGCTGCGCGCGTCACCTGCGGCCGCGCTGCACTGAAAGTAAAAGCTTGAGCGCACGCACTCTGCCCGCCTCGCGCTGTCTCGGCTTGCACTCGATGCGCCGTGGTGCAAAATTGACCTCACACCAACTGTGCTAACTACTCACCGTAAACACACGAACACGCTTTTACTTGTCTACACGAGTTTCCGTTTTATGCAATTGTGTAACTTTTTGTTTGTCTAGAAAAATAGACATCAGTTCATTCAACATATTAAAATCATACAGTTTTAACGATGTACTTAGGTACCTACGATTATTTGAATATTTGATCTTATTAGACTCGAAGGACCAAGCAAACATGCTCATGCAAGCGAGTATGTATACTCAGCTAAGTCGATTCTGGAGTGTACAATTTGCATCAGTACCTACCAAATTATTGTGAAATGTGTTTCACAATATTTGCAAAATGATACGCTAAATCTTAACAATCTCACGCCTGCACTAACACTCGCCAGTTATTTATTCAACTTTATTCTTGCTGGCATGATTGGGCTAAGCCAAAGATTTTGGATCAGTCCCTACCAAAAATTGTAAGATAGAGAACCCGTTATGTATACGTCCTTTTCTCTGAACAGCTGCAAATTTCAACAAATACTAATGCCCGTAGCCGCCACATGCACTTGATCAGTTTTTAGGGTTCCGTACAAATAATAATAGGCTTACTTATAGATAAAATAAACTTATAAGTGGTTGGGCTCAAACTGAGCACTGCTGAGTCCTAGGAAAATTTTAGTCGCGCTGTAGTAAGTGTAAAATGTACGAAACGAATGCCAGTGATGCGAGCTTCACTTCCGGACAATAATAACATTTTATTTTGAAAGTAGGTACCTAGGTACTAAATTAAGGAGTTACTTCAACATTAAAATGATATCCGGAAAAGAAATTGAGCTACAATAGAGCCTGTCCTGTTCAAGTTTACTTGAATCAACGAAAGTTACCTGAATCTAAAATATAAGTGTGATGCGCCGGCGCTAGTGTGGGGTCCTTGAAATGAAATCAAATTGTTTATTCTGTAAATAGGATATTGAAATCACTTTTACACGTCATATTAAAAAATATTAAAAATAAGCTAGATGAGGTCGGCGTTTCCTATCTGACTACTCTGAGAACTACTACTAGTTCATTTTACATCAGACAACAGGTATGTGAACCTAGGAGTCCCACTAGGAAGTGTATTGGGACCATTGTTATTTATTATATATATCAACGATTTACCAAAAATTATAAAACAACCGACATTTCTTTTTGCTGATGATTGTATCATTGTATTTAACGGTAAAGACAGAATGACACTTGAAAAAGATATTAATGAGGCCATCGAAAAAATTATAGAATGGACTACAGCTAACAATTTAAAATTAAATTTAGATAAAACTAACATAATGATATTTCGCAATAGAGTTACACAATTTAATGACATTAATATCAAAAATTCAAATAAAAATGTCACTCACGTAGAAACTACAAAATTTTTGGGTCTTAATATTGACTGCAGTTTAAATTGGAAAACACACATTGAGAATATATGCCTAAAATTAAATCAGCAATCTTATGCTTTACACATGCTTTCCAAAATGGCCGATATATCGACTGTACTGTCTGCATACCATGGTTATGTGGGATCCATAATAAGGTATGGAATAATGTTCTGGGGACATTCGGTACATAAGGATGTTGTTTTTAAGGCTCAGAAGAGATGTGTTCGAGCAATATGTAAACTCAAACAAACAGACAGTTGCAAAGAATATTTTAAAGATCTCAAACTACTGACACTTCCATGCATATACATTTATGAAATTATTAATTTTGTAGGATCTAACATTATTCTCTTTGAAAAATATAAAAGTAAACGACACATTAATAAAATTTATTGTCCTAATAATAAAACAGCTCTTTTAAATAACAGTATATTTTGCTTGGCTCCCCGTGTATATAATCACCTACCTAAATACCTAATGGAGGCATCAACGCCTGTTATTAAAAAAAAAAACTGAAAAGTTTTTTGATCCATAAAGCATATTACAGTGTATCTGAATATTTGCAGGATAAAATATAGGATTTATTTATATACTTTATTTTTATTAGAAAGTTGTTGATCTCATTCTTAATTTTAATTTATATTCTGTTTAGTTTTAATTTTTTGTTAATTTGCATGCCGAAAGGTAAAATATGGTGTTACCTAAATTGTGATATACTTACAATTACTATGTATAACATCTGCACTTTTCTTTACCCATGTTTGCAAATAAATGATTTTGAATACGAATTTGAGAAGAAAGGCCGAAACAAACTCAGAGGTCACAGTCTCTTATAAAGTCCAGACATAATCTTGGTCAAGCCATATGAGGACCATGTAAATTCGAGTCTGAAATGGTCTTTTGAGGAAAGAACCACACAGATTTGAGTGGACCTGTCCAGTCAGTGCAAGCATTTGTCAGTTACATTGGAGCTCAACTCAGAACTTAAGGAGCTCAACGACTCGACGAACAATACCAAAGAAAAGACATTTGGGTAGGCCGCATAAAATTCTCAAATTGCCAGACCATCGATAAACTAACTGAGAACGAAAAAATATAAAAATTCACATAGTCCTCACATTCACAATAATACAATACTTTACAAAGTAATCATGTCATTTTGTATAGAATATTCAATAATGTCAATTTGTATATAAAACTGGTAGATATACGTTGATGATTTTCCATAATATTCAAAATGTCCCATGCTTTTTTGTCTTCTAAATAATCTGAAATTTTATAGTACCCTTTTCTACAAAGTTTGGTTTTAATACAGCTTTTATATCGTTTAATGGGTAAGTTTCGAATGTCAAAGGGAAGTGACCCATGAACGAGTTGCCTACTCTGTGGAGACGAGTGCGATGTACAGCAAGATTGTGTTTGTTCCTAGTATTTAAACTATGAATATCGGACATTTTCATAAAATATGATATACATACAATAGGTTTTCAAATATATATTGTGAGGCTACAGTCAGCATTATTCCTACTTAATAAAAAGGTTTTTGACGCTGCGCTTGCGTCAAAAACCTTTTTATTTTCATTCATTTCGAGTTGTATGGAGTGAAGTGGGCGGGCGCGCGGCTTCACGACCGGTTGTCTCTACGCGCTCCCCAGCCCCCCGGCCCCGCTTGCCTGCGCAACCTACCTCCATAACCTATAAAAATATGAACAGGTGAACATTTACCTCGCAAACATCGTATCTATTTCGTTTCATTCAAGAGTTGATAACTTTTAAGTAAGTACCTAATTATTTGATTGGCATTTCACTTTTATGATTTCTGGAAAATTACTGTGCGAAACACATGCCCGTTGCCATTCAAACAGATGCCACACAAAGCGTTCAGCTCATAAGAAAACGTAATGATGTAGATAAGTAGGTATGTAGGGTTGAGGTTCATCAGTTGCATCGCGCAATAGGTAGGTACCTACATACCTCTAGAACTGTAAATAGGTAAGGTACCTCCCCAAATACGTCCCCATTCAACACTGTTAGCAAATCATTTATAAGTAGTTTTTTTTTTTACACGTTTAAGATTTTCTTTATAACAATTAAGTAGGTACTTATTGTCTTACAATATGTGGTTGTTGTAAAATTATGAACTTTCAAATAGGTAAACATTATGTCTGAATACGGTAGATTTCGTCAAGCCATAACTTATGAAGTTATGACTTAAGTTATGACTATGAACACAATTACTTACTACTTAATTGTTACGTTTCAATTTATATGATTGGGTGGGTGTTGTTACGGCAGTTCAGGTCGAGTTAGCAGGTCGTCCGCTTGTTAAGTAACAGTTCAAGTAACAATGATGAATGTGTTGCAGACGCGTCGTCGTCCAACGAGGCGGTCCACCTGCAGCGGCGGCTGCTGTGCCTGAGCTCGGACCTGGTGTCACTGCGCAACCACCTGCTCGTGGGCGCGGGCGGCGGGCCCTCGGGCGCGGGGCAGCCCGCCGTCCCGCCGCGCGCCCCGCAGCTGGCGCCGCCGCCGGCGGCGCAGCCCCCCGCGCCCCCGGCGCCGCCGCCTGCACCGCATCAACCTTTGCCGCCTCCACCAGGTCAATATCCAAGTATATATTATTACCTATAACATTTGACTTCTCAGAAGTTCGGAAGAACGGCTGCCTCAACAGAACATCACTAGTTTTTCTAGGCGACGAGGAGATGGCGGGCAGCATCAAGTTTTTTGTATAAGTACATTGGGCGTATGCTATATTGCTGTTTTATGTGTAGAGAGCCGCTGGGCGCAGCCGAAGCCTGCGGGCGGCGCGGACGTGGAGGACCTGATCCACCTGCGCGGGCCGCTCACCGAGGACGCCGTGGTGCGCGCGCTGCAGGCGCGCTTCTACCACAACAAGTTCTATGTAAGTGTGCCGGACTGCCGGGCCCCGCACTGCTAACTGGCTCTCTCTATCTATCCATGTTTATTTAATACAAGATTATGATTATTATTTGTAAAGGTCAGAAAGGCAGTCGCTCCACGTTACTAGTATTAAACTGCATCCGGTAAACCTGGAAGCCGACCCCAACATAGTTGTGAAAAGGCAGATTGAACCTGTCACGTGCCCTACCCATAACTTACTTAACCTTGACGAGATTCTGTTTGTACGTTCCAGACGATGATCGGGCCGATCCTGGTGGCTGTGAACCCGTACACGGATGCGTGCAACGCGCTCACGCTAACAGCGGCGCGCGCGCAGCGACCGGAGCTGGCGCGCCTCGTGCACGACGCCGTGCGCCACCAGGCCGACACCGGCTACCCGCAGGCCATCATCCTCTCAGGTTCACACCGCTCCAAAACTAGCGCACATTCGCATTATATGTCTGAATAGTGATCATAAAACTCAACTGAAAAACGCGCGATACTGAAGAACGCGATGCGAAATACTGTATACATATAGAGATACTAGTAAGATTTCTAGTGACTAGTGAAACGTAAAAAATCTTTTAATTCGATGGTAAGTAATGATATTGCTGCGTTGTGTCGCGCAGGCGTGTCGGGGTCCGGCAAGACGTACGCGTCCATGGTGCTGCTGCGCCGGCTGTTCGACGTGGCGGGCGGCGGGCCCGAGACCGACGCCTTCAAGCACCTCGCCGCCGCCTTCACCGTGCTGCGCGCGCTCGGCACGGCGGCCACGCCCGCCAACACGCACTCCAGCCGCATCGTAAGCATTGCACCCCGCCCGTCGCACAGCATACCGCTGTACAACCGCGCTCAACCACGGCTTGTGTCCCGCAGGGCCACTTCATAGAGGTGCAGGTGACGGACGGCGCGCTGTACCGCACCAAGATCCACTGCTACTTCCTGGACCAGACGCGCGTGGTGCGGCCGCCCGCCGGCGAGCGCAACTATCACATCTTCTACCAGATGCTCGCAGGACTCACCCCCGAAGAGCGCGCCCAGCTCCACTTAGAAGGGTACTCGCCACAAGACCTCAGGTAGGTACGGCAGGGCTCAAGGCCGACCACAACCTGCGGACTAGTGCGATGGCCGCGATCTTTTGTAAGTACTTATTTTTCGGTAGGTACCTCGCGTCGGCGCACCACAGGCGGCCAGAGCCTGAAGACGCTGCGCGGTTCCACGCGTGGAAGACCTGTCTCGTCATCCTTGGCATTCCGTTCCTGGATGTGGTGCGCGTGCTGGCGGCCGTGCTGCTGCTCGGCAACGTGCAGTTCGCGGAGGGAGGCGACGGGTCCGCCGAGCCCGCCAGCGAGGCCGAGCTGGCGGCCGCGGCGGCGCTGCTGGGCGTAGCGGCGCCCGCGCTGCTGCACGGGCTCGTGTCCCGCGCGGCCCCGCGGGCGCGCGCCGCGCCCTGCCGCGCGCCCGCCAGCGCGCCCGCCGCGGCCGCCGCGCGCGACGCGCTCGCCAAGGCGCTGTACTGTCGCACGGTGGCCACCATAGTTCGACGCGCCAACTCCCTCAAGCGACTCGGATCCACACTCGGCACACTCTCATCGGACTCGAACGAGTCAGTGCACAACCAAGACGCGGCGTCGCGTCGTGCGTCGTCTGCAGGCGGGAGCGGCGGGGGGGGAGCGCGGGGCCGCGCCGGCGCGCGCTCCATGGCGGCGCTGAACGACGCGGTGCGCCACGCCACGGATGGGTTCGTGGGCATCCTCGACATGTTCGGCTTCGAGGACGCGGCACCGAGCCGCCTGGAGCACCTGTGCGCCAACCTGTGCGCGGAGACCATGCAGCACTTCTACAACACGCACGTGTTTAAGTCGTCGGCGGAGTCGTGCCGCGAGGAGGGCGTGTCGTGCGCGCTGGAGGTGGACTACGTGGACAACGTGCCGTGCATCGACCTGGTGTCGTCGCTGCGCGGCGGCCTGCTGGCCGCGCTCGACGCCGAGTGCGCCGCGCGCGGCACGCCCGAGCTGTACGTTGTCAGGATAAAGGCCGCGCACAGGTAAATCATCATCATCATCATAATTATTTATACACTTGACATATAAAATATTCTATTCCTATTCCTATTCTGAATATTTTTTTGTTAGTTTGGTGAGATAACAAAACAATTTGTTATAAACATAATCACGCCTGTATTCCCGGAAGGGTTGGGCAGAGCTAGACCTTTAGTGGGTACATTTAAAATTGAGATAATCATAACATGATTTTCTTTGATGCTAAACGATTATTCCAGAGGACACCCGCGCCTGGCGGAGGCGCGGCCGCCGCACGCGCGTCGGTTCGCCGTGCGCCACTACGCGGGCGAGGTGTCCTACGACGCTGCAGACTTCCTCGAAGCCAACCGAGACGCCGTGCCCGATGACTTGCTCGCTGCTTTCGACAATAGGTCATGCGAGTTCGGATTCGCGACACATCTGTTTGGCGCTGAGCTCAAGGTTTGTTAAGTAGTTTTTAAAAAAAAAACGGCCGACTGCGTGTCGGTCAGACCACGCACAATGAAGGGTTCCGTAGTTGGGATGAATTTATCCCAAGAACAAACTTAACATTGAAGTTGAAAAACATGATCTGCCATGCGTTCCCACTCCAAATGTAAGTTTGTACGCACAATATTATTATAGGTTTGCCTGGAATCTATACAGGGTGTAACGTGTAAGGGTAAACACCGTTGTCACTCAAACCATGGGTAGTTGACTTAAATATAAACATAAATGACCGAGTAACAACAAAAACCAACGTTATTTTCATTAAATGATTTTAAAAAGTTACTATCCAACACCGTGCTCGCTAGCGAAACAGCTGACTGACTGAGGGAGGGGTCACGCTCCAGTGTTGAGACGCAAGTTCGTTGCCCTAGCGCCCTAGGGTGAAAGGGTGAATGACTCTTGTGGTAAAATATTTTTTTAAAGTTGTAATTTTTAATTGATTTTACGTTCTATAGATGAAACCAAACCACTGGTTTCAAGGATAACAGTGGTTACCCTAACACCCTGTATGTATAGAAAGACATTCTGTACTTATTTTTTTCAAAAATTCGGGCTCAGTAGTTTCGGAAATCACTGGTTTCCAGGATAACGGTGTTTACCCTAACACCCTGTGTACAGTCACGGACTTTAATTGATGAGTCACTAGGCACGTTCGCATTTTAGTCGTGTAATGCAAATCGGGCTTAGTCGGTTATACTTTTAGGGGTATGAGGAAGAGGGTGTAAAGTTCACTCATACTCCATAGAAAAGGGACGATCCTCCAACCAGACGGGTGTTGTGTCTGGCGGGCAACTGCCCAACGATTGATGTTGGGTTCTCGTATATATGTCCACTGCACGGTAAACTTTAATTGCGCGATGCAGGATTTATGTGACGTCTGTCTGACGTCAGGTCTTTGATGCGTAGTTCGCATGTGGCGATGTAGATACCGCCACATACTCGTACATCCAGACACGGAAAGTCATGTCTCCGTATTAAAGAAGAAGAAAATTATATTTAAATATCTTTACCGGATGGCTAACCTGAGAGCCAGAACTACAAACTTGACAGCAGAGTGACTACCCAAAGTCAACCAATTGCAGGTCTAGCAACCGTAACTTAGCGACGATTGTTTTAGCGTAGCCATAGTAACGTTAGCGTACGGAGAAATTCTAAATAATCATTTCGACAAATTCGAAAATAACGTCTCTGACATCGACATTTCAACTATCAGTCTTCGGATAGGTTTTCAGTATTATCGAGTTAATGAGCTCTGATTCAAAGGAGGTCAGTATCAAATAGATTCGATAAACATTGTATCTATTTTTTATTGAGAACTTATTAGTCAACCTCTATGGATAACACTATTTCCGATTACTAGTAATTTGTCATCTTGTTTACGAGCATGCGATATGAGTTCGTGTTTATTCGTGTAATCTCGTGAATGTATGAAACTGCAAAATTGAAAAGTTTGAAAGTGGCTCATCAATTAAAGTCCGTGACTGTACATACCGGTCAAACTCATAACCCTCTTTTTGCTTCGCCGTAGTCGGGTAAAAATCTATGAAAATTGACCATACATACCCCTCGTATGTATTTATTTTTTATTTATTTATTTAGATTTACCAACATTTGATTACACCAGTACAATATAATAAATACATAAAAGTTCTTAAAGTAAGTGTAACAAATACTTATAGGTAAATACAGCATTTTCAACTATACCTTACTGTTATATAATATAAGTGCTTAGTAAAACAGTTGTTATATATCGACACATTAACACAAAAAAATAAAAAGGCTTGCAAAAATAAAAAATAAAGAGAGACACTAACCCACATTTATTCGTTTTTTAGTTTCTATTGGACAGATATCTTAGCAGCGTAGATCGGAACCGACCAAATGATGTCGCGTGAATGTCCACTAAATCGCTACAGTCGTTTATCAACCTACATAGCCTTGGTAATGGGGAATTTGCTCCTAGTACAGTCCTGCGAGGAGGTGGATACAGAGGGGTGATGCGATTGCGTGGGTATCTAGCAGGCACTCGGTATTTCACTTTGTTTAGAAGCACTGGGCAATCTACAATATTGTTCATTAATTTATACATGAATAAGCAATCAGTTAATTCTCTACGACTATTTAAGGATATCATTCGATATTGCGAAAGTTTGTTTTTGTACGATGCTTTTCTTATTGCCTTATTACTGCCTTTTACTAGATGCCACATGAACCGCTTCTGTATTCGTTCCAATCGAAGTGAATGTGTAGCAAAATGAGGCCTCCACACAACACTGCAATAATCTAGGGTACTACGTACAAGGCTGTTAAACAATACTATTTTTGGACGACTACTGCGGAAATTTTTTCCATTTCGTATAACAAATCCCAACATTCTAGAGGCCTTCTTCACTATACTCTCTAAATGAGGCAGAAAAGTCATCTTTTTATCAAATATTACGCCCAAATCTTTTATTTGATCGACTTCTTGAATTTTCTCTTTTCCTATATAATAATCTGAGATAACAGGATGAGCCTTTCGGATGAATTTGATGTGAAAACATTTTTTATTATTCAGATGCATATCATTCCGATCACACCACTGGACCAATCTATCTATATCGCTTTGGATGTAAACAGAATCCTGGATTGATTCGATTGTTCTTCCAAATTTTAAGTCATCTGCGTACATGAACTTCTCAGAAAATTGGAAACAACAAGATAGGTCATTTATAAATGCATTAAATAGTACTGGGCCTAAATGAGAGCCTTGAGGTACGCCGGATGTGATATTTCGAGAATCAGACTGAAAACCATTGACTGCAACAAAGAAACTACGTTCCTCGAGGTATGACTGTAACCACTTCAATAGCGCGCCGGTAATTCCGTATGCGGATAGCTTAAACAAAAGTATTTTATGTGACACTCGGTCGAACGCCTTACTGAAATCCGTGTATACTACGTCATACTGTTTGTTGGAATCCAGGGCCTGAGCAATAGTCTCTGAAAAAGTGATCAAATTAGTGCAGGTAGATCTAGATTTAACGAAACCGTGTTGGCTATCGTCAAGGTTTAGTCTGAGGTGATCTTGTAGGTAAGGACATAGCAGTGATTCAAATACTTTTGCGAAAGTTGACAGGATTGAAATGGGCCTATAGTTAATTACTGTTTTATCACTATCGCATTTGTGAACGGGAACAACCTTTGCTACCTTCCAGTATGTTGGAAATGACCCTTTTTCCAAGGATTTATTAAGGATTAAAGAGAGTGGTGTAACTAGGCTTTTAGCGCAAGCAACAATAAAAATAGGTGGAATTCCATCAGGCCCGGCACCCTTTGTACAGTCTAACTTCTTTAATTTGGCCAGTAAAGTATTGTGATCGATGACTGGATGCGTTAAGCTCATACTATACCTATGCATATTCATTAAAAAGTCAGAAGTGCTATCCGTGTCCAGTTTATCATTTTGACTATATACAGATGAGAAATAGCTAGCAAACATTTCACATATACTGGGCCCATCCGAAGCTATAGTCTTTCCGTCAGTCATTGACACTGGATATGAGCTTGAACCACCACGTTTAGTCTTTACATATGACCAGAAGAATTTGGGGTTTTCGGTAATCTTATCCTCTAGGTTTTTGACGTATTGGTGATAGCATGTATTAGCCATAGCTGAGCAACGTTTACTTATCAATTTTAGTTCTAGTTCGTCCAATGGATTTTTGTATTTTTTAAAGCGACATCTAAGTTTATATTTTTCTTTTAACATTCTAATTAATTTACGATCAAACCATGGAGGAAATTTGTTACGTTTATTAACACGATTTGGTACGAAATTACGCACAGCCGTATGAATTACATTGTAAAATATTGTAAGGATTTCATCGACATTACTTATGCCATCAAATATTTCGGTCCAGTTCTGTTCCGACAGATATCTATTTATTTCATCATAGTTAGCTTTATAGAAGTTATATCTTACGTTGCTAGTATTGTAAGAAAGTTTTGCTTCACTTGATATTGGGATCTGAATTTCTAAAGGGGGGTGTAACTTATCTATTATACTTAGGACATTACTAGACTCACCAACACTACAAGACGGAAGGTTTGTTAACACTAAATCGAGAATGCGCCCCGATTTATTGGTTACTTTATTGTATTGTGTTAATTTATTTAGATTCATAAAGTCAATCAATGTCTGACCTATCATAGGCATCGAATAAACGCCAGCATCA
Source organism: Lithophane ornitopus (assembly GCA_948473465.1). Taxonomy (NCBI): domain Eukaryota; kingdom Metazoa; phylum Arthropoda; class Insecta; order Lepidoptera; family Noctuidae; genus Lithophane; species Lithophane ornitopus. Next base: position 16,590,189 of record OX419627.1, on the reverse strand, counting down.
TCATTTGTTAGGTTCCAGTTTATGTTGCCTTGATTAAAATCACCAATGATGCAAGTATTACATATATCAGAGCAGTCAAAGACAACATTACAATGATCTAAAAAATGTTCCAACATTGAGAGTTTTAGAGGTGGTGGTAAATAAATTGCGCAGAGAGCCATTCGACTCACAGTGCCAGCGGTAGGTAAATCTACTGTGACCCAAAGGTCCTCACACTTACTGTCCCATTTACTCATGCGTTCCGATTTTATTTTTTTAGAAATAGCAATTAAGACCCCGCCGCCGTCTTTTGCGTTATGAAAACCAGAATCCTCCCTATCTCTTCTGTAAACATTATATCTGTCGTCGAAAAGCTCGCTACTCAGAATATTACCGTTTAGCCATGTCTCCGTTAAAACGATTATATCATAGTTATAGCAACTTAGCTGACAATAAAAATCGTGAGTTTTTGTTCGCAACCCACGAGAATTTTGATAATAAATGGTAACACAGAATTTTAAAATGAATGAACTGCTAATATTAAAGAATACAATAAAAAAAAATAAAAAAAAGAGAGATATACATATTTTAGACTATTTTTTCTATAACAGACATATTTTTTATCAAGATATACTCGTCTCCGTCTGATTTTCTTACGAAAATCCTACCATTTCTCACCCAAACATGTTTGTATCCCTTTTCCCTGGCATGTATGGTTAATTTTCATCGATATGAGTTTGACCGGTATGTATACAGGGTGTTAGGGTATACACCGTTATCCTGGTAACCAGTGATTTGATTTCATTTATAGAACGCTCTAAGGAAATTTACATCAATGGAAAATTACACCTTTTTTTTAAAGAAAATCTACATAATTATTACCACAACAGTATTTCACCCTTTAACCCTATGCGCTAGGGCAACGAACTTACGTCTTAACACGGGCGAGGGGCGCGGAGCGTGACCTGACCGGCTGCGAGCGCGAACCCTCCTTCAGTCAGTCAGTTGTTTCGCTAGCGAGCGAGCGCGCGTAATGTAAAGCCGTATCGCGGTGTCACAGCGCCGCTCATTTCTCGTGCGTAAATAAGAATTGCAGAATTGTTGCCTGAACAACGTGTGCTAAATCGGCCAAACAAAGGATTTGTACCTACTGACGGCCAGTTTACCATGCCGGCCCACGCTCAGGGTCATAGCAACCAGCAGCTGCCAGTTGATTTTCAAGAACGAAACGAAAATCAAATTTGCATGTAGACTCATCACAACACCTAAGGTACCTGCTTAGGTATTTTTGCCTGTCCTAATCCAGGAAAAGTATGAAGGGAAAGTTGCATCACAGGTTATGCGTATTGTCTATTTATTCATGTGTTGTGTGTAGGTAGGTAGGGTAGGACCATCACAGTTATTACCTACGTCCTCAGCGGCCTCGGGCGCATATCTATGAATTTGCGGACGGTTTCGGATAGAAACTTTTTAAAATCTTTTAATGAAAATAATGTTTTTTTGTTGTTGTTGTTACTCGGTCATTAATTTTTTTTAAGTCAACTACCAAGAGCAGTGGTGGCCCAGTGGCAACGGACGCGACTTACAAGTTGTAGATCGTAGTTTCGAACCCTGACAGGCGCTTTACTTTGTGTATATTATTTCATCACCACTGCTCTCAAAACGGTGAAGGAAAGATTTCCTAGAACCAAAAAATTCGAAGGCATGTGACATCTACCAACCCGCGTGGTGAATTACGGCCCACTCCCTGTCACAGAGAGGAGGCCTGTGTCCCAGCAGTGAGAACATTATAGGCTGATTATGCATGTTATGCACCCCCCACCCTTTAAATTAGGGGATGGAAGTTTGTATGGGTTTTCCCATACAAACTTAATTTAATGCTAGAGGTCTGAAAATTTTACAAGTACGAAGTACCTACACATACACAGACTTCTTATTACAAATGAAATAATATGTTTGAGGTTAGGTACCTAAAAAAAAATACCCCTTAAATTAGGAGATAGAAGATGTAGGTACCTACCTATATATGTAGGTCTAAAATCACCCCTCAACCTCTTAAATTAGGGGATAAAAGTGTATACCTATGGGGCTTTCGTCAGTTTTCAGAATATTACTACATTCGTTTACCTACATAAATTATACGAGTAAAGAGAGTGGGCTATGAAAAAAGGCACCTCTGATGTGCAAGAAATACACCCCAAAAAAGAAAGAAAAACTGAACAAAATAAAAAAATATTTTCATACGCAACTTACAAAAAGAAGTGAATTCCCACCAAAAACATTTTCATGTAAAATGTTGTCGAGACGAGAAAACATATGGTTCGCACTGTCAAAAAGTTATCAGAACTCATGTAGAGCCAAGTGAAAGAATTATACACTCGGATACTTGTACAAAACGTTTAATTGGTACTTAACACCTTAAATTGTATTCGAGACCACATTCGTCGCTTTTTTGTGAGAATGGAAAATTTTAATTCCCCGCGCCTTTTTCTAGTTTTTTGCCAAATCTCATCTATATCGTCTATGGGTTGCCACCACTAAAGAATATAAAATATCTATAAAATAATAAAGTTGCAACCCACAGATAATATTAATTAAATAGTCGATTATTGTGTATTCTAACATTCGGCTAATCCTGACGTCAAACGCGGCCTCGCGTTTAACAAAAGTTTAAAATAAACAAAAGAGAGAAAGAAAAAGAACATCATAGAAAAACAAACATTAAGTACAAGATCTTATTACTAAACATCGACTACAAGTACTCTCACTTGTAGTGACTCACTCTTATAACTAAACATCGACTACAAGTACTCTCACTTGTAGTGACTCACTCTTATAACTAAACATCGACTACAAGTACTCTCACTTGTAGTGACTCACTCTTATAACTGAACATCAACTACAAGTACTCTCACTTGTAGTGACTCACTCTTATAACTAAACGTCAACTACAAGTACTCTCACTTGTAGTGACTCACTCTTATAACTAAACATCAACTACAAGTACTCTCACTTGTAGTGACTCACTCTTATAACTAAACATCAACTACAAGTACTCTCACTTGTAGTGACTCACTCTTATAACTGAACATCAACTACAAGTACTCTCACTTGTAGTGACTCACTCTTATAACTAAACATCGACTACAAGTACTCTCACTTGTAGTGACTCACTCTTATAACTAAAAATCAACTACAAGTACTCTCACTTGTAGTGACTCACTCTTATAATTAAACCTCAACTACAAGTACTCTCACTTGTAGTGACTCACTCTTATAACTGAACATCAACTACAAGTACTCTCACTTGTAGTGACTCACTCTTATAACTAAACATCAACTACAAGTACTCTCACTTGTAGTGACTCACTCTTATAACTAAACATCGACTACAAGTACTCTCACTTGTAGTGACTCACTCTTATAATTGAACATCAACTACAAGTACTCTCACTTGTAGTGACTCACTCTTATAACTAAACATCAACTACAAGTACTCTCACTTGTAGTGACTCACTCTTATAACTAAACATCAACTACAAGTTCTCTCACTTGTAGTGACTTAGGTACTCTTATAAATAATTAAACATCGACTACAAGTACTCTCACTTGTAGTGACTCACTCTTATCACTAAACATCGACTACAAGTACTCTTACTTGTAGTGACTCACTTTTATATCAAAAGGTCGTTTATGGGCATGCACACCCGTAACAACTCACTAATCATCGCTAACATTGTCTATCATCATCGTCTCTATCTCTATGTACATCGTTACATCTCACTTATAATATTTTATTTATGTTTAATGCAACAACTGAGTTCACTTTAATTAACTCAAAAATCAAGAAATAACAAACAATTTTTAAACTCTTGCATGTAATAATCATTACTACATTTATTCTCTCTATTCATAAAATACAACTCATCAGATGGTATCGCTTTTAAAAATAATAATCTGAGTACAATTCTCTAACTAGTTATAAATCCAATCATTTTTATATTCATATTAAATGTTACCCAAGACGCTATCAAATAATTATATTTCACGACCATACTAGAACTAACAGTATTGCCAAATCTTACATTCACTGATAATTTGTCATAACCAAAGTCAAAGTCAACTGTTATTGACTCTGACATTGTTACTGACTCTTACTCTAAATCACTCGACATCGCATCATGATTAAAAACAAGCCAAGGATGTAACCTATCGACGGCATAAACCGACTTATACGGTTTGCAACCTTCTTTCCTAGTAATAGCCTACTATTTTAGAAATTCTGTACGGTCCTACACATGTTGGTATTAATTTACGACTTTGTCCAGGGTCTGTACGAATATCTTTTTCTACACGAACTAAATCTCCTACTTTATACTCGGTTGGTTTTTTATGCGACTTATCAAAACGTTCTTTTTGTACTTGTTGGCTTACTTGATTTCGCGAGTCTGCATCCGATCTAATTTCATCGCGATCTAACGGGGTATGAGATTCCGCGACAAGTGGATTCATGAAACCATCCGAAACGCCAGTGGTTTGAACTCCAAACAACATTTCAGAAGGAGTACGACCAGTGGATTTATTTATAGTGTTGTTCAAAGACCACTGTATCTGGGGAAAACACAAATGCCACTCATTTTCTTGTTTATTGTGATTAGCAGCCGCTATCGCATCAACAATTATTATGCGATTGTACCTCTCAACTTGACCATTGGCCCTGGGAGAGGCAACCGCATTTAATATATGTTTAACGCCCCTTTTTAACCGACTTCTTCAAAAAGGAGGAGGTTCTCAATTCGTCTGTATGTTTTTTTTTTTTTTTTTTTTTTTGTATGTTTGTTACCCATACTCCTCCAATTATGAATCGATTTTGATGATTCTTTTTTTGTTTGGTAGGTCATGCTTCCGAGGTGGTCCCATATAAATTTTATTAACTTTGCTTGCGTAATTTTTGAGTTAGCTTCAATATTACGTATTTTTCCCACTTTGTTTATCTAGACGATATACTGTTTGACTCCTTCACTGTTATTTGCATAGCAGGTAGTGGTATTCGGATTTGTGTGGGGTAGGTACCACAACTAAAAAGAGAAAAATAAAAACTTTTTACAAAAAAAAAAACAACCGACTTCCAAAAAAAACACTAAAAAAGTGAAAAATAACTTTAATTTCGGAAGTCGGTGGCAAAAAACGGAAATTGAAAAGCAAAGACACCGACTTCCGAAATTAAAGTTATTTTTCACTTTTTTAGTGTTTTTTTATTAATAAAATTTGAAAACTCTTTGCTTGTAAAACTAGTGCCGCGATCAGATATCAGACGACGTGGCACTCCGAATAGCGAGAAATATTCCGTAAATACCTGAACAGTAGTACTACTTTTAACATTGTTAACTGGCTTTATATAAATAAATTTTGTGAACGCATCAATTATCACTAAAATATGTCAATTCTTCTTCTTGCTAATGGGAAATGGACCACAATGATCGGTATGAAGTGTATCAAACGGTTTATTACTTTTTGGGATTGGATGAAGCTCGCCTTCTTTAGCTCCAGCTGGTAACTTATTGTGAGCACAATTTAAGCAAGAATTGCAATACTTTTTAATGAAACGTCTAATTTTTTTTAAACCAGTAAATTTGATTAATCCTATTGTAAGTCTTATCAAAACCAAAATGACCAACATCGTCATGATTCATACGAACTATTTGCCATCTTACTGATTTTGGAACTACCCATTTTAAATTGATTACATCATTTTTATCATGTAATTCTGTACAAACGGTCATTTTTAACAGTATAGTTCTTATGAATCTCGACAATATCTTTTGTTTCTGTATCATTCAAAATATTAATTATCCTTTGTATTTCTGAATCCTGTTCCTGCACTGTGCGCAACCACGCATCGTCATCTATCGTTAAAACATCAACCACCTTTACTACGTCATGGGATTCAGAGTCACTTGGGTTGCGTGACAGTGCATCAACATGAGTAATCTTGTTACCATCGCGATGTTCTACAGTAAAATCGTACTCCTGCATTAATATGTACCAACGCGCTACGCTCGGTATTAAGTCTTTTTTTGTCATAGTGCTGCGTATAGCCGCACAATCAGTGACAACTTTAAACGATTTACCCCAAAACATAAACTCTAGAATATAATAGAATAGATTTATTTATTTGCAATGAATGTAGGTACATATTATTAGGTGTTACAAAGTTTTATGGTTCCTTGTACATTCTACCTTAATTGGCATGCAAATTTACATTTTAAAAGAATTAATAAAACTTATCATCTAAGAATTCTTGTACTGAATAATAACACTTGTGCAAAAGTAATTCCGTAACATGCTTTTTAAATTTAGTTAGTGGTTGTTCCTTGACATTATTTGGTAACTTATTATAAACAAGTGGTGCCATACAAATAACACTTTTTCTTAAAAGTGCAGTCTTAAAGACACCCGTGCTTAAAAGATTTTTATATTGGGATCTAATACTTATTGTTCTATTTCGAGTTTCTTTCAAGGTGGTAAACTGGTGAGAATTCGTTTTAACAAATATACATAATTCCAATATATAAAGACATGGGAAGGTTAACAGTTTATGAGACTGAAATATAGGTAGACAGCTGTCAGTTACTTTTAGGGCAAACATAGCTCTGATGCAGCGTTTTTGAGCTTTAAAAATACTTTCTTTCTCGCTACAGTTGCCCCAGAATATTACACCAAACCTTAAAAGTGAAACAACCAGTCCGTGGTAGGCAACCAACACGCTAGACAGGTCCACTTTTTTGGACAAATTGTGCAGCATGAAAGCAGATGTACTCAATCTCTTACAAATACTCTCTGCTTGAGCGTTCCAAGTGAGTTGGCTATCAATTAATATACCCAAAAAGTTTGCAACATCCACTGTGCCAACGGCTTGACCATTGTGGTTTATATTCATGTTATTAGGGGCGATTCTTTGGAAAAAATGCATAACTTTAGTCTTTTGAAGATTTATTATTAAAATATTATTGTTTAGCCAATTTATTAGAGAACCGAGTGTGTTATTAATATCTTATTCATAATTTTATTTATTGGTACATTTTATCAAAGACGTACTGTCATCGGCGAATAATACCATTGGATTTGGTGTTTGGCGGGGGAGGTCGTTTATATACAATAGAAACAATAAAGGGCCAAGGACGCTGCCCTGAGGGACGCCATGTTTGATTACTCTGTATGAAGATCTGTATTTTAATTCATTTTTTGTTTTTAGACATATCCTAGATACCTCGGTACATTGTCTGCGGCCATATAAATAAGATTTTATCAGATTCAGGGCGTTACCTCGAATTCCGTATGCTTGAAGTTTTCTAAGAAGGATATCAACATATTGATAACATCACCAAAAAGGCTTATCGTATGTACGGGTTCGTTATGAGATCAGCTACTGAATTTAAACGCGCAAGCACTTATTCTCATCTCTATAAAGCACTAGTTAGATCGCAGCTCGAATATGCAGTGGTAGTGTGGAACCCTTTTTATAATAAATATGTTGAGATGCTAGAAAAAGTGCAGCGCAAATTCCTCAGATCGATGCACTATAGGTGCTCCCACAATTTCCCAACCTATAAAAATCTACTTAATAAATACAATTTAATGAGCCTGAAGTCTAGACGTTTATATCTAGACATTATGTTTCTTTTCGACGTATGCTATAACAGGTATAACTGCTCTGAGATTACTAATAAAATATGCTACTGTGTCCCAAGAACTGTTATTAGACGAGAGGTGCGCGCACGTCCTCTTTTTGCTGTGTCCCATTGCCGCACCAATGCTGGTCTGCGGGCGCCTCTACGTCGCTTGTGTAAAAATTATAATGATTTTTGTTCAGAAACTACAGAATTAGATTTATTCTCAGTGTCAACAAATAGTTTTCGTTCTGCTTTGTTAAAGAAACTTATGGATTCCGATGTATAGTATTAGTTATTTGAACAGTCCTGTAGTCTTTCTCGCATAGATTGTTCATCAGTAAATTTATATGAATTGTATATGCTGTGGATAACGGTGTGAGTTTCACATTTATATAATATCTTTGTTTATATTGTTTGCGCAGATGTAATGTGTTACTGTTTGTTTGTCCCAAATAAATAAATAAATAAATAAATAAATAAATATCGTGATTAACATAATCAAATGCTTTGGACATATCTGCATAGATTGCACATATGGGTGTCCTAACATCTACAATAGGCAGTATTTTAAAAAGGAAATCGTAAATTGCCATATTGATGTTTTTATTTTTCCTAAATCCCTTCTGTTCATCGCATAATATATCGTATCGTGTCAAAAATGAGTAAAGTCTTTCATAGATTAGTTTTTCAATTAATTTTGAGAAAACAGGTATCAAGGCAATAGGTCTATAGTTTGACATATCTTCTTTGCAGTTCTTTTTAAAAAGAGGTTTTACAATAACTGTTTTGAGGCTTTCCGGAAATATACCGCTGTAGATGCTAACGTTAATTATATGTGCTAGAGGAGAAGCTATGCAGTCAGAAACAAATTTAATAACTTTAATAGAAATCCCATCGTAACCAACACTTTTAGTTTTTTAAAGATTTTACAATACGAATAACATTTTGGGTAACTATTGGTTGTATAAAAAATGAATGGGAATTGCTGTTTATATTTATTACATTACTTGAAGTTGTAGGTTTTTCTATATCTGAAATTTGGTCAATAAAGTAATTGTTGAATGACTCGGCTATTTCTTTAGGATTTGTTATACTTTTTTCTCCTTTTTTTATTTGTAATATAGGTTCACTTGTTGTTTTTGAATTATTTATAACTTGCCATGTGGTTTGGTCACATTTATTACTAGAATTATTAATTAGGTAATTATTTTGAGCTTTTTGAGTCAGTCTGATGACTTTTTTAAATCTTTTTGAATAGTTTTTAAATGTAGCTTTGTTTCCAAATGTAGGTTTCATTCTTTGTTGCCAGAGTAATTGTCGCTGTCTTTTGCTGCATATACGTATGCTTCGGGACAACCATTTTATCCTTTTACCAGATCTTATTGTGACTACTTTATAGGGGAAACATAGATCATGTAGAAGTAGAAATATTTCTAGGAAATTATCATAGGCCTTATTAGGATCTTCTGTGGCATATACATCAGAAAATGATAAACTCTGAAGAAAGGATTTGAATTGCATTAGGTTATCAGCAGAAATATCACGTCTTAACGTTTTCCAATATTTAATTTGACAAGACTTAATGACTTTCATTTTTAATATTAGGTCTTTACCTATGAAATTGCCGTTCTGCAGTACTGGCCATTTCAAATCAAAATAATTTTTGTTTGGCTAAGAATTCTAATTTCAAATTAATTTTATTTTAAAAACATGGTTTTTTTTTCCAAAAGTGGTCATTTCTTTATTGATTAGTGTTACATTTTCATCGCATTTCAATCTTTTTCGTCATCATGGATACGTTAAAAATTCGAGTAATTATGGAATATGAGTACCATCGTGGCAGCAACGCGGCACAAGCGGCACGAAACATCAACGACGTTTACGGAGCTAACACTACAAACCAACGCACCACCTGTTATTGGTTTGCTCGCTTCCGTTCTGGAAATTTCGACCTGAAAAATGAACCTCGCGGTCGTCCGAAGACTTTGGTCGACAATGACGAATTAAAGGCGATTGTGGAAGCTGATGATACACAATCTACGGCTGAATTAGCAGCAGCTTTCGACGTTAGCGTCAAAACAATATTGGTCCATTTGCGTCAAATTGGCAAGGTAAAAAAGCTTGACAAATGGGTGCCCCACGAACTCAATGATGGCCAGCGCGAAGTACGCGTCGAGACGTGCCTTGCACTGCTCAACAGACACACAAATGAAGGAATTTTGAACCGCATTGTTACCTGCGATGAAAAATGGATTCTGTTTGATAACCGCAAGCGCTCAGTAAGTTGGTTGGATCCTGGTTCAGCACCTAAACAATGCCCTAAACGAAAACTTACCCCTAGAAAAGTGATGGTCACTGTTTGGTGGTCTAGCGCCGGTGTGATTCATCACAGCTTCTTACCAAACGGGGTGAGCATTACTGCAGATGTGTACTGTGAAGAACTGAACACAATGATGGAGAAGCTGGCGCATCTCCAACCAGCATTGGTCAATCGCTCGTCTCCGCTGCTCCTGCACGACAACGCGCGACCTCATACTGCACAGCAGACGGTCTCCAAGTTGCAAGAACTGGGGTTGGAAGTTCTCCGTCATCCGCCCTACTCACCAGACCTTGCGCCTACAGACTACTACTTTTTCCAGAATTTGGATAACTTCTTGGCGGGAAAAAAATTCAATACCCGAGAGGCAGTACAAAATGCCTTTGAAGAATTTGTTGCCTCCCGTCCAGCTGATTTCTTTAAGAAGGGCATCAATAAACTGCCACTACGATGGCAAAGATGCATTGATTGCATGGGTGATTACTTCGATTAATACAAATAAAAAATTCATGAAAAAAAATCGTTTAAAGTTTTTCATACAAAACGGCAATTTCATAGGTAAAGACCTATTATTTGGGCTGTATGGTCTGATAAGCCGAAGTCTAATACCTCCGATTGACAGTTATGTTTACAGTTGTGGGCAAAGTTGTTCAAGCAAGTATTGCTGCTGAAACGGGTTGGTTGATTGATTTCAAGTTTGAGGTTGTAGCTCGTAAGAAAACATTCGAAGTCTAACGTAATCCTATTGTTTTTTAATATGTCTATATTAAAGTCTCCGCATAATATAACTTTTAAACTTTTCTTTAAACATATCCTTTTTAAAACAATATCCAAATTTTCATAAAATTTGCTCAGGTTACATAACTTTGACGGTCTATAAACACATACAACTATAACTTTTTGAAAAGGCAGTTCAACAGCACAGCATTCTATAACTCCAGGTATCGAACATCTCATTATGTCAAGTAGTTCTTTGTAAACTAGATGGTTTTTAACTAAGATACAGGCTCCGCCGCGTTTCTTATTAGGCCGAGCGTAACATGCCGCTAACTTATAGTTTGGAATAAGCAATAATTCTTCCTACATTATGAAATGCTCGGTTATACATAGAATATCTACAGAAATATGTTTATTTAACAGTTCCTGAATATGAATTGTGAGAAGGTCAGTTTTATTTATGAGACCGGCTATATTTTGATGTAGTACGTTTATGTTTTCAAAGAAAAAAATCACTAATTGAAGAAGTATTTTCTGTACTAGTCATTATGTTTTCTGAATAAATAGGGAAGCCATTTATAATTGACAGTATATTTTGGAAAATATTCCTCATACCGTGATCGTTTATTTTCTTATTATACTCAGAAAACATGCTAAAATCATATGACAAATCTAAATTAGAATCTAGTACTGTTACGTATTCATAAGTTTCTAAATCGAGATGCAATAAATTATTGAAAGTTTCTATACGCCAATTGAACATTGTTGAGTAGTTACTTAGTTTGAATGTTGGAACACATAGTATAACGTTTGTATGTTGTGTTTTTTTAATCGTTTCTCTTAGTTCTATAACTATATTCACATAGTCTTTGGTAGTTCGGAAGTCTTCCTCTCCAATCATAATCACGCAGAAGTCTTGCATGGTGTAGTCGTTAAATTTTTTATCCAAGTTATTGATAAGCTGAAGTGTTCCGCAGTTTGGAGACATATAATGACATACTTGGAAATTTCGGAATGTCTCTTCAGCTATCAATAGAATTTTATTCCTTTTATTAGTACTGACGATACATATTTTGTTTCTTGTGTGTGTGGGTTTTCTGTTGCTATCACTTTCTTTATGTACTTTTTGTTCCGTAGTTATAGGTTGTGTTTTTGAGGGTGTGGTGGCAGCAGGGGTAAAAATGGTAGGTTCATTTAAATCCAACATGGATGGTATACTTGATTTTTTCTTCTGAGACCCTTTACAACGAGGACTAGATATCTTAAATTTTTTATTAAGATAAGATAAGATAAGATATTTTATTTGCTTAAAACATGGTATACAAAGGTGTTCAGTTTTATTTTTTTATATTTTTTGATCTACATGTTTTGCTTACGATTAAAGCATGCAAACTTACTTACAAAAAATACATTGTGATATTGAATTAAATTAAATTACATTTACATATTATATACACATTGAATTCATTTTAAAAGATCATTAACATTAAAAAAATTATTATTATTGAGCCATTTATATAATTGTATTTTAAATAGTTTACAATTCAATGTTTTAAGGTCATTTGGCATTTTATTATAAATCCGTACACACATAGCCAAAGAATTTTTGTTATATTTTGCTGATCTAGGCAGCTCATCCAGCACAAGTCTATATTGGTCACGTCGACTTCTCGAGTTTATTTCGTCTGCTGTTTTAAAAAGTTCCTTGTGTTTTCTGACAAACATACATGCTTCATAAATATATAATGAGGGTAACGGTAACAAACCAAGCTCTTTAAAAATCGGTTTACATGATTCGTCGGATGGAATCTCGTATATAGCTCGTATACATTTCTTTTGGGCGACAAATGCTCTATTGTGATCAGTACTATTTCCCCACATAATTAGTCCATACCGTAGTGAAGACTCAACATATGCGCGGTATGACATCACAGCCGTTTTAATATTAGTTACTTTTTTAATTTGTCTCAGCGCGTAGACAAATTTATTTATTTTAGTGCAAACGTAATCAACCTGCGCTTTCCAGTCTAAATGTTCGTCAATTATGACTCCTAAAAATTTAGTTTGTGTTACAAGTGTAATTTTCGGTATATTTTAAAATTAAATTTGTTATTATAAGATTGATTAAATTGTATGTATACTGATTTATTAAGATTAATAGATAAATTATTATTATTTAACCATTTCGTTAGATCGTTAATTGTATTATTTATGTCCGCTTCATGATCAGTAATCGTTTTATATTTCTTATCGGTAGTAACAATTATGGAAATGTCATCGGCAAAAAGGAAGCATTTATGGTTGGTTACCTTAACTATGTCGTTTATATAGAGTAGAAATAAAATGGGACCCAATATGCTACCCTGGGGGACGCCGCGTGTTATATTTATGTATTCTGACGTGTAGTTTGTCATGTCCCTATTTTCATCAAGTCTGGTGATCGTGACATGTTGTTGTCTGTTAGTCAAGTACGATGATATCCATTCAAGAGGCAGACCTCTAATACCGAGGCCCTCTAACTTTAAAATTAATATTTTATGTGAGACAAGATCGAATGCTTTCGACAGATCAAAGAATAGCCCTGTCATTAGCTGTTTGTTGTTAATGCTTGTCAATATTGATTTCAAGAGTGAAAAGATGGCCAACGATGTGGACTTATGTTTCTGAAAACCAAATTGCGCTTCTTTTATTATATTAAATTTCTCACAGTAATCGACTATTCTTTGATTCATGCATTTCTCATAAATTTTTGACATTATGGGTATCAGTGTTATGGGGCGATAATTTTTCATGTCGCATTTTTCACCCTTTTTAAATATCGGTTTGACCACAGATATTTTTAATAGACTCCTTGTGAAAAGGACAAGTTAATTAGATAAGTCAATACCCCACTTATTTCATTGATACACGTCTTAATAATTCGGGTGTTAAGTTCATCATAGCCTTCAGAGTTAGTATTATTCAGAGATAATATCTGTTTCCTAACCTCATTTTCGGACATAGGTATGAGGAACATCGAGTTAGCAGTTAGTGTATCATTACGGCAACTGTTTGTACAATTCTGAGTAGGGATATAATTTGTAAAATGCTTGTTGAAGGCAGAGGTTATTTCTGCTGGTTCGGTAAGTATGGTGTTGTCATGTCTTTTGATGTGTTCAATGTTATTTTTTAGGTCCGTATTATGTATTTCGTTTTTTATAACTGTCCGGTCAGGCTTTACATGTGTTGTCATTATTATTCATAAATTTTATGTTAGCATTTCGTTTCGCATTGTGGATACATTTTTGTAATAGCTTTGAATAAGTGGTGTATTTATTCTTGTTTAGTATATTTTTATTTTTATAATATTTATATCGTAAGAAACGCTTTGTTTTTGAACTTTGTTTAAGGCCCTTGCTTATCCACGTTCGCTTTATTTTATTATTTAAATGTATCTTCACCCGTACTTTTGGGAAACAGAGCTTGTGAAGCAGACATACTAGTTCATGGAAAGAGGTGAATGCTTTGTTTTCCGTGTAGGTATCTGTCCAGGATAGATTTTGTAAGCATTCCCTGAATTTACGCGTGTTATCTAGACTGTAGTCTCTTTTGTAAATGTGGTATATTAAGGGAACTGTAGTTTGAAGCCTCAAAGGAAAGCTTAGCATTTGTGCAGTGTCGTGGTCAGAGAGATGGAGTGCCTATATCCTGAGTCAGTTTCCTCGTAGCTTTTTTTAGGAGCTCATGTTTGGAATCCATATCGCTTATTGTTTTTTTAAGTTTACTGTTTTCGATGGATAAATTATTAATTTCTTCGTGCGCGGAGTTTAGCTCCATGTTCAATTGTTCAATTTTTTGTTGTAGTTCCATTATTTGTGGTACGTTTTCTTCTGCAGACATATTTGGTAGGCTGTTAGAGGTGCCATCTAGTGTCGTATTGACTAAACTGTTCTCGTCATCGCCTGATAACTCTGTAGATTTGGTACGTGACTTCGGTGTCTTTCTAAACGTTATGTTTTCAAAGAAATTCATTGTAATAAATGCTCCAGTCAAATTATAAAATCTCCCAAAAGAATTTCGGTAGGTGAGGATCGATCCCACACCTACGTGAATGTTATATTGTTAAGAACACACCTTACGACGCTAGGCCAAATGTTCAGTTACAATGGTAAGTGAAATTTGACTTCCCTTTCTAGTATTAATAATATAAGTATAAGGTAGGTCTGTTCTTCGTAATGACGCTAAGTTTGAATTGACCGTTTTTTTTTCTTCTATTGTTTTAATTATAACACAACGTATTCTTTACACAATTTATATAGGTTTTGATGCACTTCAGTACCGAAAGTTTTGGTTGTTTTTGATAGGTTTATTAGACCACATCACTGAAATTAAGTCATTATTGGAATTGAGTTTATTTTCAAAGAGTTGTTGCACTCATACTTAAGACGTATATAACTTCACTGATTCTGTTTGTAATCACTGGATAACAATGTCACACAATAACTAGTGTCTGTTCTCACTTTTAAGCATAGACAATGCACTAGAAAACTACTTTAACTATTTTTACAAATAAAATAATACGGAGCTATTTGTTATTGAAGACTCGCTGTCACTCGTGACCCAATCACTCTAACTAAATCTATTCAAAGCACAAACTGCCGCCAAAGTTTCCAACTCATACGAGTGTAGTTTGCTTTCGTCTGGTGTCGTTTGGATGGACGGCTATAATAAGCTATAGGATGGAATACATTATCTAAATTCTCCCGTTGTAGCAAAATTGCCCCTATACCGATTTTACTAGCATGAGTGTGAATTTCTAATTCAGCCTCAGGGTCATAAAGTGCCAAAACAGGTCGGGTGGTCAACTGACTTTTTAATTCATTAAATGCTTTTATTTGAGGTTCGTTAAAACACCAGGAAACATTTTTCTTTGTAAGAATCGTTAGATTTAATTAATCGCTATCATTGAATAATTTCGAATAAACCGTCGGAAATAACTTGTAAGGCCAACAAACTGTCGAACCTCGTGAACATTTTTAGGTAAAGGAAAACCTACTACAGCTTGAATTTTGGCTGCCCCGGGTCGGATGCCATTCGAACTAATCTCGTAGCCCAAATAATTTATACGAGTCTGAAAGAAATCGCACTTTTTAAGATTTAATGTTTGATGAGCAGACTTTATAATTGAAATTTGATAATTGAAAAACCTTTTCCAGTTTATCAAAACCCTCTTCAATTGAACGTGACGTCACTAAAAGATCATCCATATAAGCCAACGCTAAGTTTTGCTTACCTTTAAGCATACAATTAATCGTCCTTTGAAAAACACTTGGTGCATTCGCAAGTCCAAAGGGCATTCTTTCAAACTCTTACAAACCATCCGGTGTTACAAATGCAGTAAATCGCTTACTGGCCTCGCTTAAAGGCACCTGATAGTACCCTGAAGTAAGGTCAAGGCTTATAAAGAACTTATTGCCCCCTAATCTGTCTAGTTGGTCTTCGATGCGAGGTAACGGATATTTATCTTTCAACGTTTTTCTATTTAGGGCCCTATAGTCGATACATAGCCGTTTATCCCCATTTTTCTTACTCACTAAGATAACAGGACTCGAATAATCCGAAGTGCTTTCGCGAATTATACCGTTCAATAATAATTCTTCAATCATTTTATATTATTTAGGTGATCACGCTCACTGTGTGATATTCTATAAGGATTATATACTACCGGTCTATTGTCTGTCAGCGTAATATCCATTTTTGCTAGATTAGTTTTTCCTAACTCTCCTAAGTTCATTGCAAAGCAATCCCTATACTTTTTTAACAAATCAAATAATTTTAGTTTTTGTTGTTCTGTTACTTCCGTGCTAATTTTTATATCTGATAAAGGTAACTCTTCATAATTCTTAGTTTCCGTTGTTAAACCTATATATGCCTTATTTACTTCTTTGTATTGTTGACCCCTAACTAATAAAGTTCCTTTCCTAATATTTAAATCGTTAGATGATAAATTTGCTATCATTAAATATCCTTTACCTGCATCAAACTCAAAAATTCCAGACAAAACAGCATATTCATTCTGCGGTAAAACGCGAAGACTGTATTGTACCCACAAGCCGCCACTATATGTATCATTGGTAATCGCATCTATTGGCATTACAGTTTTGGGTTTTATAATTTTGTCACCATCTGCATATACCTTAGTCTTAAAGACATCATCATCTAAATCTGGTGTATGCATAAATACTAGCTCATCTGTTGTTTTTAAAATAACACCATTTGGTTTTTCCGTAAAAGACTGCCCTACTAAAATTGCTGTCTGTAAATAATGATCATCTACAACTAGAACTTCCGTTTCAGCTTTAACTGAGCCAATTTCTAAAATTGCTATGAACTTTCCTAAAGGCGTTACAGCGGAATTTCCGAATCCCTGTAAAATAGGTAAATTTTCTATATCCCAATCATTCTACGCTTTTATAACAAACTTCCCATTGACATTCGAAACTTACCCATTAAACGATTTAAAAGCTGCATTAAAACCAAACTTTGTAGAAAAAGGTACTATAAAATTTCAGATTATTTAGAAGACAAAAAAGCATGGGATTGAGCTGCTCGCTCTGCTAAGCATTGTAACATTTGGAATAATATGGGAAATCATCAAAGTATATCAACCAGTTTTATTTACAAATTGACATTATTGAATATTCTATACAAAATGACATGATTACTTTGTAAAGTATTTTATTATTGTGAATGTGAGGACTATGTGAATGTTTTTTTTTTTTTTTCTTTCTCAGTTAATTTTATTAATGGTCTGGTAATTTGAGAATTTTATGCGGCCTACCCAAATGTCCTTTCTTTGGTATTGTTCGTCGAATCGTTGAGATCCTTAAGTTCTGAGTTGAGCTCCGCCATTACTGACAAATGCTTGCACTGACTGGACAGGTCCACTCAAATCTGTGTGGTTCTTTCCTCAAAAGACCATTTCAGACTCGAATTTACATGGTCCTCATATGGCTTGACCAAAATTATGTCTGGACTTTAAAAGAGACTGTGACCTCTGAGTTTGTTTCGGCCTTTCTTCTCAGAGTAGTCAGATAGGAAACGCCGACCTCATCTAGCTTATTTTTAATATGACGTGTAAAAGTGATTCCAATATCCTATTTACAGAATAAACAATTTCATTTCATTTCATTTCATGGACTATTAGCTTAGCGTTTGTCTCTCTAAGAAGAGTACACTTACTACCGAGGTCAACGTATCCTTGCAGGATAACATTGTTTATTTTAACGTCTTTATAATATTTCGAATTTGCGGATTCACTATTAGTAATGCACAAGATAGCTTTATTTTGGTCAGTAGAAGCATTCGTTTTATTTAAATCGTCACTGTTATTTGTGTTTCCTCTACGGCAGTCTTTAGTCATTTATCATGTCCCAATTTAAAACAAAAGTTACATCGTTTAATGGGTTTGTTACATTTTAAACTTATGTGCCCTAGCTCGTTGCAATTAAAACATCGAATGTTATCATTTGTACTGGTTTTTGGTTGCTCATTATATACCTTATTGGAATTCTTAGGTGGCACATTATTCCGGTTACGGAAGTTAGAAGTAGGTGTATTAATATCGTGTTGGGACACTGTACGCAAGTAATTTAGAATTTGTTCCGGTTCATTAAACATGCATGCTCCTGCTCCCATTCGTACAAATTTGTCGTCAATCCCGTGTATAAGACAGCCAACTGCTTTATTACCAGTTATCTCACATTTATTTATAAGTGCCATTTTGTCATAATAATAATGTTCTAAAGACTGACCGAACTTACATCTAAGCCTTAGCATTGATGTCAACAGGTGTCCATAATTTTCGTTGGAAGGAAAAGCCTGTTTTAATTTTTGAACCCACTCATTCCAATTAAATAGTACCGAGGGTAAACCCTGGTACCACTTCTTGGCTAAACCACTTAATTTGGGAAGGGCATAGTGACATATTTGACGATCATTCCAAGAGTAAATCTGCGCACATTCACTGACCTTGTTAATGCAATTTTCTATTGTTTGGCTATTATCACTTGGATCAAATTCGGGTACAACACTAAAAGCAACAGGAAAATTGTTTTGAGCCCAAAAATTTGAGGTTGGTAGTGACACAGAATTACCGATGGGATTATTCACATTTAAATGAATATTGTTCACTAAACTATTGTTATTCAATAAATCAGGAGTAGTCCGATTGACAGCACGTAATGGTATTCAGGAAGTCAACGAAGGAGTTTTAATTGATTCACGATCAGGACTATTTCGAGAAGATCCTAGGTCATGACGTTTAGACCGCCTTTGTTTCCTACTTCTCTTACTATCTTGTCTATGGTTACTGTTATACTTTTTATTACGACGTCGCCGATGTCGGGTATGCTGCGACCTACGGTTGCTATTATCACTATCACTACTATTTACAGACGAACTATCGCTACTTGAGTCACGTCGCCTTCGCTTAGAGTTGCCTATTATCGTGTTATACGATTTTGAGTGATTCAAAATAAAATAAAAGTAATTGAAATACAACAACAACAAAATTAAATAACTATAGATAATAATAAAAGTAATAAATATTTACAATGCAGTTAAGTAACTAACAAAAGAAAATATAATAAATTCAACTGAAATTCGTTTGTAGCTCAAATTATTCAAATAACCGCTTCAGCCAACAACTAGATATTTCAAACGATCGGTAATACTTAAAATAATAACTCCATCGCAAATCTATAATAAATACACCACCACCATCCATCCAGTATTCTCTTCAGTAACCAATTAATAAACCAAATTGTCTTTGATGACATGTAAATAAACAACTAAAACTGATATCACTTTCACTAGGTACATCCTAATATCACTATTATTGTTAATGCTCTAAATGTTTGAGCTTGTTTCTTGTTTCGAGAACACACGTACTTCTGTACGTGCGTGCTTATGCACGTGTTATAACAGCAACTATTTCGTCGCAAAATCACAGGGAAACGAAGTAATACGTTCAGATCTGACCTTAGTCCAGGAAACCGTAGCATCAGGCACGTAGATAAACTTTAACACACTTCTGACTTGAAAGAATTATACACTCGGATATTTGTACAAAACGTTTAATTGGTACTTAACACCTGAAATTGTACTCGAGACCACATTCGTCGCTTTTTTGTGAGAATGGAAAATTTTAATTCCCCGCGCCTTTTTCTAGTTTTTTGCCAAATCTCATCTATATCGGCTATGGGTTGCCACCACTAAAGAACATAAAATATCTATAAAATAATAAAGTTGCAACCCACAGATAATATTAATTAAATAGTCGATTATTGTGTATTCTAACACAAGCTTCTAACTCTACACACCCTATCTCGTACAAGCCCTAAATTCATGTGCATCTGGACTGAGGGCCCGCTTTTTTTTTTTCTTTCTGAACAACTTGAGACTCATAGGGGATTTAGTTAAAAATAGTAAAAACTTAAAGCAAAGGTCCAAGTTTCTTAAACGTGAATCAAAACTTTTATGGACAAAAGACTTAGGCGCTCACTCTCTCAGTCCAGACGCTTGCATAAAGTGGCATAGCATGAATCTCAGAAAGTACTAACTCTGTGTTAATAATTTTTATTTTAGAATTTAGTTAAGAATTTCTTAAATCTTTTAAGAAATTTCCAACTCGCTAGAATGTAACGTTACAGATTTATGGCGGTTTAACTGGGGCCCTCAGTTTGTACTGAGGATCTTCAAAAAAAGAGTTTAACTGTGGAAATACAATAATATGTCTTCTATATCTTATAGTTGAACATCTCTGTAAATTAGTTAAAAAGAAATAATGGCTCAAACGGTACTGGTTGAAAAGTAATTGAAAGTCTAATTTTCTGAAAACGTTTGAACTGAGAGCCCAATATTTTCGGAATTATTGACTAGGGTCAACCTCGTAAATTAATATAAATTAGACCAAGTATTTTTACTATTTTTTAACTAAAATTTGAAATATCGTCCGTTGCTCTAAGTGCCATATTTTAAGAGAAAATGCTTTTTCAATTTTTCTATAGGCACAAATTTTGTAGGGTGACCATAATGTTCCTCATAAGTCCATACCTATGAATGAATGATGAATTCAAAATATTTTTTGTAAAGCGCAGACAGAAAGTCGTACAGAAACTAAAACCATTTATTTACTGACGCGTTACAACTTAGGGTCGAGTGGTTAACAATGAACCAGCAGTACAGAGTGAACCATGCAAATAATTCAGAAATGCGACGTTGTTTTTTGGTGCAAACGGCATTATGTAAGCGTCTTTGAGGAGCCTTCTCCAATCGACAGCGAACTAGCGGCGAAGGCGGCCGCGCGAGTCCGTGTTTTGTGTTTTTGTAGCGAAAATTGTATAAAAATAACGTAAGTAAAATTTCTTCTCATTTTATTTGTGTAAATAGTAGCTGAATATCAATTGGATTGATAAATTAGTTGTTTTTTGTACTTTTATTTAAGATAGTTTCGTTAAGCACTTCGTGTTTGTGCATGTGGCTACTTAACCTCAAAATTTGTAAGTATGGGGTAGTACAGAATGAACCACTTTGAGAGAGTACACAATGAACCAGTGATTCATTGAGTACCATCCTTGGTTCATTGCGAGATAATTTACTTTTTATAAGTAAATACCTAGTTATTTAAATAAATAATTAAAAAAATCAACATTTCAGGATAGGCCGAACAAAGTTAGATAGATCTGCGAGGAAAAATGAATCCCATCTACCTCAAGCAATGAAGGCTGCTGTCATTAAGGGATTTGTTAATAATAATGATTAAGAAAATAATAATAGGTCTTTACCTATGAAATTGCCGTTTTGTATGAAAAAATTTAAACGATTTTTTTTCATGAATTTTTTATTTGTATTAATCGAAGTAATCACCCATGCAATCAATGCATCTTTGCCATCGCAGTGGCAGTTTATTGATGCCCTTCTTAAAGAAATCAGCTGGACGGGAGGCAACAAATTCTTCAAAGGCATTTTGTACTGCCTCTCGGGTATTGAATTTTTTTCCCGCCAAGAAGTTATCCAAATTCTGGAAAAAGTAGTAGTCTGTAGGCGCAAGGTCTGGTGAGTAGGGCGGATGACGGAGAGCTTCCAACCCCAGTTCTTGCAACTTGGAGACCGTCTGCTGTGCAGTATGAGGTCGCGCGTTGTCGTGCAGGAGCAGCGGAGACGAGCGATTGACCAATGCTGGTTGGAGATGCGCCAGCTTCTCCATCATTGTGTTCAGTTCTTCACAGTACACATCTGCAGTAATGCTCACCCCGTTTGGTAAGAAGCTGTGATGAATCACACCGGCGCTAGACCACCAAACAGTGACCATCACTTTTCTAGGGGTAAGTTTTCGTTTAGGGCATTGTTTAGGTGCTGAACCAGGATCCAACCAACTTGCTGAGCGCTTGCGGTTATCAAACAGAATCCATTTTTCATCGCAGGTAACAATGCGGTTCAAAATTCCTTCATTTGTGTGTCTGTTGAGCAGTGCAAGGCACGTCTCGACGCGTACTTCGCGCTGGCGATCATTGAGTTCGTGGGGCACCCATTTGTCAAGCTTTTTACCTTGCCAATTTGACGCAAATGGACCAATATTGTTTTGACGCTAACGTCGAAAGCTGCTGCTAATTCAGCCGTAGATTGTGTATCATCAGCTTCCACAATCGCCTTTAATTCGTCATTGTCGACCAAAGTCTTCGGACGACCGCGAGGTTCATTTTTCAGGTCGAAATTTCCAGAACGGAAGCGAGCAAACCAATAACAGGTGGTGCGTTGGTTTGTAGTGTTAGCTCCGTAAACGTCGTTGATGTTGCGTGCCGCTTGTGCCGCGTTGCTGCCACGACGGTACTCATATTCCATAATTACTCGAATTTTTAACGTATCCATGATGACGAAAAAGATTGAAATGCGATGAAAATGTAACATTAATCAATAAAGAAATGACTACTTTTGGAAAAAAAAAACATGTTTTTAAAATAAAATTAATTTGAAATTAGAATTCTTAGCCAAACAAAAATTATTTTGATTTGAAATGGCCAGTACTGCAGAACGGCAATTTCATAGGTAAAGACCTAATATTTTAAATGTTACTTCTACTTACTTACAAACTTGTTGTCAGTTGATTAGTTCATACCTACGTAAAAACTTAATTGTTGATTACTAAGAGACTAACTTTAAAATCATTAACGTTTACGATATTATACAACATTCGTTTTTGTTCATGCTAAACCCGAAAAAGGGTCATTGTAATCATAATTTTGAACAACTTTTTCTACGGGACCAACCCTGAAATCGCGAAAAAAAAACCAGCTGTTCCATACATTTGTGTTCACTTAAATCGACAAAATGTATGGAACAGCAGATTTTTTTGTTTTGCGATTTCAGAGTTGTTCAAAATGATGAGTACAATGACCCCTTTTTGGGTTTAGCATAAACAAAAACTTACGCTTTTTGATTGTTGGTACCTACTACAAATAAATAGGTACTGTTTATAGATTAGTGAATTTTATTTAACCACATTTAGTATAATCCAATAATTATAATGAATTGGTTATTGGCATGGTTCAATGTTTGCACACACGGTTCACTGTGTCAGAGTAGGCAACTCGTTCATGGGTCAATGTATACGCTTTTATAACAAACTTCCCATTGACATTCGAAACTTACCCATTAAACGATTTAAAAGCTGCAATAAAACCAAACTTTGTAGAAAAGGGTACTATAAAATTTCAGATTATTTAGAAGACAAAAAAGCATGGGATTGAGCTGCTCGCTCTGCTAAGCATTGTAACATTTTGAATAATATGGAAAATCATCAAAGCATATCAACCAGTTTTATTTACAAATTAACATTATTGAATATTCTATACAAAATGACATGATTACTTTGTAAAGTATTTTATTATTGTGAATGTGAGGACTATGTGAATGTTTTTTTTTTTTTTTCTTTCTCAGTTAATTTTATTAATGGTCTGGTAATTTGAGAATTTTATGCGGCCTACCCAAATGTCCTTTCTTTGGTATTGTTCGTCGAATCGTTGAGATCCTTAAGTTCTGAGTTGAGCTCCGCCATTACTCACAAATGCTTGCACTGACTGGACAGGTCCACTCAAATCTGTGTGGTTCTTTCCTCAAAAGACCATTTCAGACTCGAATTTACATGGTCCTCATATGGCTTGACCAAAATTATGTCTGGACTTTAAAAGAGACTGTGACCTCTGAGTTTGTTTCGGCCTTTCTTCTCAGAGTAGTCAGATAGGAAACGCCGACCTCATCTAGCTTATTTTTAATATTTTTTTAATATGACGTGTAACAGTGATTCCGATATCCTATTTACAGAATAAACAATTTCATTTCATTTCACTAGCCCCGGTTCATTGAGTACCAGCCCCCGGTTCATTGAGTACCATTGAGTGTACACAGTGAATCATTGCCCAATAATTAAAAATAAATAAAAACATTAGAAGCTATGGTACTTTAACAAAAATGAAGTACTACATAATGTAGCCAGTTATATTATCTGCAATTATAAGTAAAAAGTATATAGTTACGGCCCCTAGGAGTAGAGTTACAGCTCTTGAAAATTTAGGTGGTTCATTGTCGACCATCTTACCCTAAATTCACATAAATGTAACATAAAATTATAGGTCAGATAAAATCTTAAAAAATAAAACTAAAGAAAACTTGGCAACGTTTTTTTTATTAACTATTAATAAAATAAAGAGATTTAATCAGAAAAAAAAATATATGAAATTATTTTGCTATCATCAACTTCATATGCATTTTTACCACTATTTTAAAAACTCAAACTCAAAGCATTTATTTCAAATAAACCAATTACAGGTACTTTTGAATTGTCAAGGGGTCGGTCAGTCAAAAAGATGAAGCTAGTTGCCCATTCCAAAGCGTAGTAGGTTCCTATGGAGAAGAAAGCGCAAGAAACTCCACAGTCTTTTAAATCAAAATATTGTTACAATACAGGGTGTAAGGGACAGCCCTCCACAAATTAACGTTTAGAGTTAGTACTTTCTGAGGTTGTGATTGTTGTTAGTACTTTCTGACAATTAAGAGTTAGTACTTTCTGAAATTCATGCTATGCCACTTTATGCAAGCGTCTGGACTGAGAGCCCAAGTCTTTTGTCCATAAAAGTTTTGATTCACGTTTAAGAAACTTTTGGACCTTTGCTTTAAGTTTTTACTATTTTTAACTAAATCCCCTATGAGTCTCAAGTTGTTCAGAAAGAAAAAAAAAAACGGGCCCTCAGTCCAAATGCACATCTAAATTCACAAACTCTACACCTTATAGATATAAATGGGTGGCTTGGCCGTTTCGCTACCGTCACATGAGCGTAAGGTGAAAAATTTATTCACTTTTTTTATAAAACGTTGCCCCACACTAGGAATTTCTTCCTGTATCGTGGGTGCGTTTACAAACATAGAAACTCACATACACTAACACCCAAACCCGGAACAACTACTTGGAGATCATACAAATATTTGGTCCGTGCGGGGATCGAACCCGCGACACGTTGCGCAGCCGTCCATCGCTCAGCCACTGCGCCAATCGTGTCGTCACTGTTCATTACTTTTCTGTTAGACAATAATTAATTTGTCATTCATTTTAGTTAAATATTTCTCATGTACATAAACCTACATGGGCACTATGAAACGTCAGAAACTAGGTGCACGGTTCCAATTGGTCGTTTCCTATGGAGAAGAGCCGGAGAGAAACTCCACGGTTACTCTTTTAAAAAGTAATAGTAATGTTATTATTGACAAATTAATCAAAACAGTTAAATATTTGACAGCTATTTGCGACGTTGCCAAGTTTTAGAATGAACACTCTTAATTTAATTTCAGGCTTTAACCGCTCAAGGCGGGCCGACGGGCGGCCAGTTCCGCGCGTCTCCCACGGTGGCGGCGGCGCTGGACGCGGCGGCGGCGTCCACGCTGACGCAGGACTTCCACACGAGGCTCGACAACCTGCTGCGCACGCTCGTGCACGCGCGCCCGCACTTCGTGCGCTGCCTGCGCGCCAACGCCACCGAGACGCCCATGCTGTTCGAGCGCACCACTGTCGCCCGACAGGTGAGTCGCTCACGCAGGCCAAGCTTTTACGTGTCCATGAGTGCACACTACATACACTCAATTCTCTACTGTCGCATATATTTTCTTACGTTAATCATTGCATCCGTTTCAGGTGCGCGCCTTACAAATTTTGGAAACAACTCAACTGATGGCGAGCGGTTACCCGCACCGCATGCGATTTCGCGCGTTCAGCGGGCGGTACCGCGCGCTGTGGCGGCGCGGCGCAGAGCGCGAGTCGGGCGCGGCGTGCGCGGCCGTGCTGCGCGCCGTGCAGGCCGCGGCCGCGCCGCCCGCGCCCGCCTCGCCCGCCGCCGTGCGCTGGGCGCTCGGCAAACGACACGTGTTCCTCAGCGAGGGCATGCGCCAGGTGAGCGCCAGCACGACCCTCCACGGACTGGGAGAACCTGCAAAACAATAACTAGCTCATCTGAATGATCATTTCTGCAGGTGTTGGAAAGAATGCGACGTGCAAGACGGCAAGCAGCCGCCGAGTGCATCCAGGCCTCGTGGCGCCGGTACCGGGCGCGGGCCGCGCGCGCGCCGCCCGCCGCCCCGCTGGCGCCGGCGCGGCCCCGCCCGGCGCCCATCGCCGGCACGCCACCGCCGGAGCCCGGCGACAAGAGCGACCCGACCCTCGTGAAGCGCACATGCTCGCTGTTCGGCCTCGATCTGGTAGGCGAGCCGTTCCGATTCTCGCTCCCCCCGGTTCCCCTGCCCGTGCCTGACCGAGCGCTCGCCCGATCGCAGGAGCGGCCGCCGCCGCTGCCGCCGTCGCGCGCCTACACCGTGGCGGGCGGCGTGAAGCTCGGCTACCCGCAGCAGCGCACCGTGGGAGCGGAGTGGAGCGACGAGGCGGGCGTGCGCCTGCGCGCCGGCGACGCGGTGCTGGCGCTGGGCGCGGCGCGGCGCGGGCACGTGGCCGTGCAGGCGCGCGGGCGCACGCTGTGCGTGCCGCACGGCGTGCTGGCGCCCGCGCGTGCGCGCCCGCCGCCGCCGCCCGCGCCCGCGCCGCCGCAGCCCGTCGGATGAAGCACACGGTGTGGTGATAACTCATATCTGGCGCCTGGCTTTACCTCGCGGTCATGGAATTGTCTTCAACGTTAGTGCTTCATATTATCGCCGAGTGTAAATAGTAGTTTTAAGCATTTATGGTCGCAGTTTTGTTGCACGGAGGCCGAGACGCTCGCTAAAGATGTAACGTGCCGATGCGATGTTCAAAGATATATGTCCACACTTGTGCGCTTCCATCATCTCTTTGTGAAGTATGCGTGTTACGTTTCGCCGATTCGAGTTCTACAGCTCACGTCTTAAATGCGGTAGACGCAAGATGAGTTGGAAGTCGAACATGAAAGCGCACGAACGTCGACGTGCGTAGCTCACCTGCCGACCGACCCCACAGTATTGTACAGGGCGACCATATTTTATTTATAATACAGTCTAGCCTGAGGCTGCAGTCTCAATCTCAACCTAGACAGCGATCGCTTTATCTTAGTAAGTATATCAATGTTGTGAAGCAATTTTGTCCGTCGGACCCCATTAGGAGTCTGCGACCGAATTCGGTCGTAAAGCGTGTCGAGACTGCAGCCCCTGGTCGCAAATTCAGTTTGGTAACACTGACAATGAATATTAGAGGCGTCTAAGGGCTATATTTCACCGGGAAACCATGGCGGCGCAACCACGCGCCGCTACCAACAAAATGCTTACCAACGAACAGCATTTCATTTTTAGGGTTCCGTAGTCAACAAGGAACCCTTATAGTTTCGTCATGTCGGTCTGTCTGTCCACAGTGTAGCTCAGACAATTTTAGAACTAAAAAGCTATAGTTTGGCATGGATATTTATAAGGTGTATCTTTGCATTTTTTTCTCTTTTATACACGAGTGGTCATTGTACCTACTCATCATTATCGTTTATTTCCCGTGGTCCCCAGTAGTAGGGATCACGGGGTTTTTTTTTTACCCGTGGTCCCTTCCAGGAACTACGGGAGGGACCACGGGGAATAAACGATTAATGATGAGTACAATGACCACTAAAGCAAAGCATTGAAATCGCGAAAAAAAAAAAATGCTGTTGTGCACATCACCATAAGCGTGTCCAATTCCCTGATTGTTCTGGTTAATGAATTTTATAAATCCACAAAAAAAGCGAGCAATGTATCAATCAATCTGCCTAGCCTTTTCCCAACAATGTTGGGGTCGGCTGCCAGTCTAACCGGATGCAGCCGAATACTAGTATTTTACATGGAGCGACTGCCTATCTGACCTCCACAACCCAGTAACTGGGTAGTACGATACCCCTTGGCAAGACTAGTTGTCAGACTTTCGGGCTTCTGACGACGCGTAACGACTGTCAAAGATGACAGCCGAGACCAACGGCTTAACGTGCTTTCCGAGCCACGGAGGAGTCGCGGTATATAAAGATGGTCACCCATCCACGGACCGACCCCGGCAAGCGTAGCTTAGCCTGATGGATCGACCCGAGCGGCTGTTATTACTTAGCCACGAGCTACAATGTATGTTTAGGGGGATGAGGAACAGGGTGTAAAGTTCACTCATACTCCATAGAAAAGGGAGGATCCTCCGACCAGACTGGTGTTGTGTCTGGCGGGCAACTGCCCAACGATTGATGTTGGGTTCTCATTATTTTTTCTTTATGCTAAACCCGAAAAGGGGTCATTGTACTCATCATTTTGAACAACTTTTTCTATGGGAACAAAATTGAAATCGCGAAAAAAAAAGTCAGCTGTTCCATAAATTTTGTCGATATAAGTGAACACAAATGTAGGGAACACCTGTTATTTTTTTCGCGATTTTAATGTTGCTCCCATAGAAAAAGTTGTTCAAAATGATGAGTACAATGACCCCTTTTCGGGTTAAAAATAATATTGTATATGTCCACTGCAAGGTAAACTTTAATTGCGCGATGCAGGATTTATGTGGCGTCAGGATGACGTCAGGTCTTTGATGCGTAGTTCGCATGTGGCGATCGAGATACCGCCACATATGCATGAACAATTTAATATGCAGATAACGTCGAGTGTTGTCCGGTGAGATACGTCCGTGGTGCTGCCAAGGTTGTGTATCGGTGCTAACGCCCATATCGCTTAGGGGTCTGGCGCACTATACTCCATTTGAAATAAGATTAGACGTATAGATAAGCCTTTTTTACATTCCGTTCAACCGATTTTGAATTCTATTGCGTTGGTGGCATGACTAATGGCAGCCGCAATAGATAGTTGGTATTTTGTAACTTTTTTTGCTTTTAATGCTATCCTTATGCCTACGGTATAGAATTCAAAATCGGTTGAACGTACTGTAAAAGTGTTTGTTTTAATGTCTAATCTTAATTCAAATGGGGTACAGGCGGCTACGACTAGTGATCACAGCGACCAGGTAAATTATAGAAATCGATACGAATCGCGCTCTTGGTCGCAACGGCCAACTAGCGACAGACCACAAGAAGGCCACGACTGGCCGGAGTCGTGGCTTTCTAGTGCGCGAAATCCCTTAGTGCGCAGCGTAAGGTAAATACTTACGTAGCGTGTATCATACTCGGAATTGTTCAGACGAATGGCACAGCTTCTTCTGTTACCATATCTTCAAACATGTACCGCTTTATAGTTAGTTTTCTTTTTAATGTGTCATATAAGGGTGTTGCAGTATTACTAGGGGTAACGACCCGGTCGGTACCGGGCGCGCTCGTAAGGCTGCAACACGGATGTACTCGCGGCGAGGAGTGGATGTGGCGGACTGGCGGCCCGCGCCAGCTTGCCAACCAGAGTCTGATTAATAAGTATACTTACTATGTAATCTAATGTATTCATAATTATTATGTGAAAAATTCCATGAAATGTATAATGTCGATAAAAGGTACAAATAAAATTATAATTAAAATAATCACTTTATTTTTTTTCAATAATCTATAATTGTACACAAAATATGTGAAACTCTGGAATGCGTGGAGAACGCGGCGCCGCCGCCAGGCGCTTTGTACACCGCTATTATAACAACAACCCTCCTTTGCATTCGGGTAAAAACACGTGAACATCTGCGCCCGCGCACGTCAGCGCTACTCGCACAACTGGCTGTGTTCATACACTAAATTAATGCCATCTAGTTGAAGTTGTATAAAGATCTATCAGAAAACAGTTTCAAATCTCAGAGCGGACTCGAAAGACCAAGTGATAGCGGATAAACATCTATTACACATTTCAATAGCTACGGTTACAAACTAGGCGTCAACATTAATTCTCTCTTTTGATCTATTAACAGTATATAAGTAATATATTCATCAATATAAAATCGCGATGCGATACAATCACAATAAATGCATAACCATGTATAAATAAAGACGTCAACGGTTTATAATAATATGACAACAAGTACGCTAAGGTCCCACCGATATCTTGTAAGTAAATGTTAAGATTTTATGCTTCGTTGTGGTATCACACAGCCGACCCGGCCTGAGCACAAATCATTCCATACATATGACAGAACAGATAGAAGAGGTTAGAAAGGACATAGTTCCCGATTTGTATTAGAACGCGTGTCGCCCCTTGTCTCCTACTCTTTAACTCCACTACAAGCAAGATACCAATACGTACGCGCATTACGCACACCTAAATACACCACACTGCGTTTGACGTACACTCACCCACTCGCAAAAACAATTTATTTCTCATACATGTTACGGCGACCAAAGGGTCGATTACAGTAATTTTGTTACTTTAAGTATTGCAACTTTTCGCTTTAATTTCGGGAGCGGGGGTTAGGTACGAGTAGTGTGGACTTCCTAAATATATAATTATCACTACATATTATAAAACAAAGTCCTCCGCCGCGTCTGTCTGTCTGTCTGTCTTTTCGCGACAAACTCTAAAACTGCTGCACCGATTTTCATGCTGTTTTCACCAATGGATAGAGTGGTTCTCGAGGAAGGTTTTAGTATATAATAATATGTCAAGACATCCGCGCGGGCGAAGCCGCGGGCATCAGCTAGTAAATAATATTGTAATCATTTTCTGCAAAATGTTGAAATAAACATTACAATACAAACAATTAAATATAAACAATGATTGGTGGTAATAAACAAAGTTGAAAATATTACCGATAATAATAATTTGTTTATACGAATGTCCGGAAATGGACTAACGATATTCTAAATACTTAAATATAAACATTTTTTAAAGTACAATTTTACAACTTCTATCGATACGTATGGATTTCGCTGAATTCAAGCTTTAGCTCGGCGCACGCGACTTGCGCAGTGAACGCAATACATTGCGCGATTGCTCGCGTAGTACAAGATGGTACCCATCCATGTATTAAAAGCAATGTATAATTTTGCATCGGTTTCCGATTGTATCGTTTTTGTCAACAAACTACATAATAATTACAAATATAAATTGTATTTTAAAGTTTTATGACTTACCGGTGAAAAGAAATCCCTTCTACACGCTTCTTTACCGACACGTTATACTAGCGCAAGACAACATAATTCTTTTTTTTTCGCGGAGCTTCGTAAATCAAATTTCGGTTGACATAATATGAACGTTTGCTCACAAGTGCGGCGCGCCTGCCCCGCCCGCCCACAAGGCCCTTCTAACCTCTTTTATCTGTTCTGTGATACATATACTAACAGTTTATATTTTGTTTCAAAGTAATCACACACTATGATTTTAATTCATATTTGATATTACTTAACTTTATTATATAAAAATACATGAATATTCGACAGTCTCGCCAAATGACAATTTCATAATAATTATAGTAAATACTAATCGATTGTTGTAAAGCTTGAAAAAGCACAAGAAGTAGTACAGAAGGAGTACTCCACACAGATGCTTCGTGAGCGACTGCCGCCGTGGGGAGCGCGGCTTCTGTACGCGTCGGCGCCACACTAATACGAGTGTCGTCACACCGACACACTAAGGAAAATTTGGCCACACTCTTGTTACTTATACATTTTAAAATACATCGTAATACTAATACATTAATCAAGTGTTTAATAATTTTACTATAGTAATACTGTGAAATATATAAATAAAGTAATTAATTACATATAATATTAATATTGAAGCTCAAAACAGCATTTCAGTGAATGTACCAGATCTATAATTAAACTACCTTATAAGATAGTAGATTTGTATAAACTCGCCGCACTTGGGTAGTGTGCAGTCACTGGTCAGCATCCATGCAGCGCACTGGCGCCTGCCCACATGTAGCGCACTGGCGTCTGCCGACATGCAGCGCACTGGCGTCTGCCCACATGCAGCGCACTGGGGTCTGCCCACATGCAGCGCACTGGGGTCTGCCCACATGCAGCGCACTGGGGTCTGCCCACATGTAGCGCACTGGGGTCTGCCCACATGTAGCGCACTGGCGTCTGCCGACATGCAGCGCACTGGCGTCTGCCCACATGTAGCGCACTGGCGTCTGCCGACATGCAGCGCACTGGCGTCTGCCCACATGCAGCGCACTGGGGTCTGCCCACATGCAGCGCACTGGCGTCTGCCCACATGCAGCGCACTGGCGTCTGCCCACATGCAGCGCACTTGCGTCTGCCCACATGTAGAGCACTGGCACCTGCCCACATGTAGAGCACTGGCGCCTGCCCACATGTAGCGCACTGGCGCCTGCCCACATGTAGAGCACTGGCATCTTCCCACATGCAGCGCACTGGCGTCTGCCCACATGTAGAGCACTGGCATCTTCCCACATGCAGCGCACTGGCGTCTGCCCACATGTAGAGCACTGGCATCTTCCCACATGTAGCGCACTGGCGTCTGCCCACATGTAGAGCACTGGCATCTTCCCACATGCAGCGCACTGGCGTCTGCCCACATGTAGAGCACTGGCATCTTCCCACATGCAGCGCACTGGCGTCTGCCCACATGTAGAGCACTGGCGCCTGCCCACATGTAGAGCACTGGCATCTTCCCACATGCAGCGCACTGGCGTCTGCCCACATGTAGAGCACTGGTACCTGCCCACAAGCAGCGCCCTGGTGCCTGCCCACATGCAGCGCACTGGCGCTTGATGTGGGCAAGCGCAGCGCACTGGTGCATTCCCATGTACGGCGAACACTATTAACTAAGAATAATGTAAAATTTTCAAAAAGCCTACAACTAGTACGAACGAGTGCTGCCACCACGCGGCGTCACAATGTTACTAACGCATGCATACTACAAGTCACGCTACGTAATACGATCTTTTTTGTAAAAATCTCACTGTGAAAACTTAGGTGAAGTGAGCTGTCAATAGTGTCACTCCCGAGCATCAGCGGTGGTGTTTTCACGGTGAGATTTTTACAGAATAGACCGGCAGGTCATTGTAACCTTACTCACCTCCGCACGGCCTTCGCGCCAGTTCGACGTCGGCGCAGCAAGCTGTAGCGCGCTTGGCTGTCGGCACATGCAGCGGAGCGAGCCAGGGAGTTAGTACTACTACTACTACATATAATAACACTAACATACAGCACCATGAAAACAATATTAAAATTAAATATGAATAGGCATATATGAGGGCGCATCGTTGTAGACTTGCAACTTGTAGGTACTTGAATATCAAGCGCAGATGCACTAGCGATGATGACACCGTAGCCTCAGGTTCAACAAACGTCACTTCTGAACTCACGATCAAAAAGCCTTCATACTTTAACGGTGTTTAAATAGACAGCGTGTGAAGCAGTTGAGCGCGTCGGGAGCAACAAGTCCCAAGTAACAACAGATAAAGCGTCTCCACGTTGCGCATATTTCAATGTTTTGCATCAATACTTAACTCATTCACATTGTCTGTCAAGCAACATCTCAGATTTGTACAGAACTAATCTTATATACTTAACTCCTCCATACTTATTAATAACTAGCTGTGCCCCGCGGTTTCAGCCGCGTTGGTCTCAGTCCCGTGGGAATATAGGGATAAAACGTATCTTATGTCTCATTCCAGGTCATGGTCTACCCATGTGCCAAATGTCATCCTCTCTAGAGTAGGGAACGTCGCGGCGGCGTTAAACGGTTCGCGTATTGCATTTTCATATTCGTGATAGCTTCGAAATTAAATGTCCGATTCGACTGAATTAAAAAGGTTTTTACTGTCACATAAATACCCTTGATGATAAAACTACTTATTTGAATAAGAATTAATACTACGATACGAATGTAACTAACTTTTGTAATAAAATTTTAGAACACAAAAGCAGCTACGTATTGTGACTTAGATTGCAATCAAGTGATGTCAAGGACCATTTTGTTTACATTGAAATACTTGCGATTAATAACATATTTATTTGGATAAGGATTAATATTATCTTGATAAAACTCTTTCGCAAATAATGCATTAATTTCGAACAAATTTGATTACCATAAAAAAGGTTATAGTGAGTCAATCTTAAACGATAGACATAATATGCTGTCGCGGACTTTTTTTTAGAAGGAACTTTTAAAGAGGAACAATTCCATTACCCTTTTTTAACTACCTAAACCTATAGAGGCATGCAATGAACAAATATTGTACGCTTTTATGTACTTTTCGCGCAAGCTCAATTCGGCATTATGTATCGCTTGCACTAACTCTGCACTGCTAAACAAACCCAAATGATGGAAAGTGAATTGAAAATACAGAAGAAAATTAAATAAAGTTTATTGAAGTGAAAACTTCTTTAGGCGAGTTGAGCGATTTTTTTTCGTGCTGGCCAGTGCGTTTGTTCTAAAAATGAGGTTGGGGCACTGACATGAAATAAGTATTAATGCATTATCAGTGGACTCGACGGTATAGAAAATTATTACCAAAAAACAACTTTGCAGCTTTGCATAGCAAATAACTATTTCAATTCCAACCAGTTCCTGAGATTAGCGCGTTCAAACAAACAAACAACTCTTCAGCTTTATAATATTAAGCTATACATATTTATACATATTTTATAATCAATAAGGAGACTCTCCACAAAGCAACGCGTACACTTTACAAGCGAATACGATATCGTTATAATTAGGGATACATACACCTTAACAAACGTGAACGCAGATAATAATGTAAGATTCGGCAGTGGCCGATTGAACACACACTATAAGGCAGTGCTGGGTTACACACGGCGGTATTTGTACTCACACGTTACATTACTTATACAACTCTTATCTCAGCGCTTTATCGCTCTATGACTTCATAATATCGTTTATTTCGAGCGTCATGTAACTACGGACGCATTACGCTAAAGCTCTCCGCTCAGCGGCCGCGCCCGCACAACGTTACGCCCGCGAGACGCTCGCCGCTCGGCCGCTGCCCAGCGACACTGAGTCCAGCGACACGAGCAGCGAGCGCTACAGCGAGCAGATGATCACAACATTAAATATTCCAGCGAATATCAAGTGTTTTGGCGCAGTTCGCACATTCATTACAAAATCATAAAAATATCATTTGAAATACGGCAAGGTCGGTATTGGCGTTACGTCGATAGTTGCTTGAGCGATCGCTATTTATATCGACTGGAAGCAGCAATACAGAGCGCGCAACCACAGACGCCCGCGCACCAAGCGCCTGCGACCGGCAGCATGACCGAGTACATAGTCATCGTGAGCCACGGCCACTGACTCGTGACGAACTTACACGTCATGTTGAATATTTACAACAGACACCAGGTATGAACCGTTTACCTTCGAGATCACAACATAAGCACGAGATAATCTAGCGTTACTAGAACTGTACTGAACGATATAGTTAATGGAAGTGTGACGGTTATTCGTCTGACGCACACGACCGATCGGAGCGATATTTCTTTAGACGACCGCGGCCAAACAGTTGGAGACTGCTCGTCGACCGTGCCGCCCTGTTAGTGTCGGGCTGTCGGCCCCGGACAGCGAGTGACATTCAATTAATTCTCGCTCCTCTTCGGCTCCTCGAGAATACTGAATACATCGTGTGCGTGCGACGGCGCGGTGTCGGGCGCGCCGACTACCGCAAGTATCTGGGAAAGCAGCAGAGCGGGCCCCGCCGCTAGTCGCGCGGGATGGGCGTGCTGCAGGCCAGGGAGGGCGCGCGCCGGCCCAGTGGCGAGCTGGCGTCCGCGCCCTCGCCCGCGCGGCGTCCCAATGGCGAGCTGGCGCCCGCGCCCTCGCCCACGCGCCGGCCCAGCGGTGAGCTGGCGCCCGCGCCCGCCGCGGCATCGGTCGCGCGCCCGCCCGCGCCTTCCCCGCTGTCGCCCGTAAGCGACGTGAACACGCTGCTCGACGATACCTCGCGCACACAGCGACGCTGCTCCGCTGCAATATTATGACAATGCAATGCACTATTTTAAGATAAGCTTATTAAATATTACGTGCAACATTGTCGTCGCATAAATCGTCGAGGCCTCGAATATTGATCAGAAATTTTGTTTTTACAAATATATAAGGATTACAGTTTTGATAACCGATCGTATGAGACGCATACAATTCTTTTAAAGATACTGTAAAATTTAACGTTTGAAAGCCAAGCTTCCAGCTTCATTTAGAAAAAGCTGAGAAAGGCGGTGCAAGTAATGTACTTGCCTCAATCAGGCTATTTTCCTTATTGCAGATACGCAGTGAATTGGCGAGACTTAGGTTTCAAAGAACTTTGTTATTAGTCTAATTTCTTTCGACAGATATTTAGTGCAGTGTCTGTTGTTAAGAGTAGCGTCTCGCCTAGACAGTTCTTCTAAGGTCACTTTCATGATACCAAATGAATTTGAGATTGCTTCCAATGTGGATCATACACCAACCTACTTTTTCGAATGTAACGAACATCTTTCACGAACAGCAGTACGGTTTCACCAACCACCACTGACGCCGGTGTCACCCTAATAAAGAACATTTTTAACGCCTGGGAAGAAGCACAAGACGCCATTGGAATCTTTTGCGACCTCTCGAAGGCGTTCGATTGCGTCGACCATGAGACACTTCTGCTGAAACTAGAGCACTATGACATTTGGAATACAGCTCTTGATTTACTAAGATCATATCTGAAAGATAGAAAAGTTCAAGTAAACGGCGTAAACTCATTAGGGGCTGAAATGGCAATGGGCGTTCCTCAAGGTTCGATATTGGGTCCATTCCTCTTTTTAGTTTACATTAATGATTCACCACAATTACTACTAAATCATCCGAAGATGGTGTTATTTGCTGATGACACATCATTGATTTTTAAAATAAACCGACAGTCACAACATCTGACTGACGACGTGAATAGCTGTATTCTTCAGGTTCAAGATTGGTTTACGGTAAATAATTTGGTACTTAATGAAAAAAAAACCAAATGCATTCGATTTAAATTACCTAATGTTAGAAGTAGCGAATGTGACATCATATTGAAT
The DNA here is from genome assembly GCA_948473465.1 of Lithophane ornitopus. Classification (NCBI taxonomy): domain Eukaryota; kingdom Metazoa; phylum Arthropoda; class Insecta; order Lepidoptera; family Noctuidae; genus Lithophane; species Lithophane ornitopus. Next base: position 16,553,068 of record OX419627.1, on the reverse strand, counting down.
GGAGAAAAACTGGAATTTATTAATCAAACAGTTTTCCTGGGAATCACGCTTTAGGAGAAATTACAATGGGGACCTCATATAACATCTCTTGCGGGGCGGCTAAGCTCGGCCGCTTATGCTGTTAGAAAGATAAGACAGTTAACAGATGTAGAAACCGCGCTGTGGAAGTAACTGAAATAGACCAATATTTCAGTTACTTCCACAGCATTATGTCGTATGGCATTTTACACACACTGTCTTATAAGTATTATTTGTAATGTAAAAATGTTAGGAATATTGTGATATTGTATAGGTACCTACTTTTACAATGTTTGTAAATATGTGAGCACCATGTATCTATCACATAATTTTATTAATCAATTTATTTGTCAATGCTTCATTTTTAATTCTCTTTACAAATTGTGGTACAGTAATCGTATTCTAGGTGCATCATATTCACATGTATTATTATAATTGATTTATACAAAATATTGTAAACCATTTTTTTAAAAGAGTAACGTTGGAGTTTCTTGCCCATTCTTCTCCATACGAAAACTACCTTTTGGAAGTATATAATAGGTGGAAGTGTATAAAGTCATAATTATAGTACTAGAAATAGGGACTTATTAGTTCAACCAGGTTTCAGACTGGCTAAAGTAGACTCATCTTTCATGGGGTACTGTTTAAAATGTTACAATAAAATCCCTTCCCACATACTTCAACTGAATGAGACGAAATTCAAAACTTGTATAAAACGCACACTATGCGCTGTCTATATGCTGGCATATTATAAGTTGGAGGATTACATCTCTGATAAAAATGCTTGGCTTAATGCTGGTCCTGCTCCACAACCACAACTAACTAATTAACATTCGAAAATGCTGTTGGGGCTGCTGAAGATTGTAAGACTACCATTGCATTGTATAAACTCAATCTCTCCTTTGTATTATATTATTGCACAGGTGTGAGTACTATGTACTATAGAGCTACCATTTACCGGATATTTTGTCTTTCATTGACTTGAATGTGCCCTGGCGGCTGGGAATGTCATGCTCACTCAAATGTCTCGCTGATGGTGGCGTATGTGTTGGATCATTTAGCTCCCTTCAAAATGGTTGAGCTGAATGGTGCTAATCCATGCGTCATGATCCTGAACGGGCGCCGTCAGTTGTGACTAGTCATTTCTTAGCTGCCATGGCTTATTTTAATTTTTGAATGTTCTTATTTTATAACTGCGGACGCTTTTAACGTGCTTTCTACATTGTTCTCACATGTATAATTTCAACATGAATGATGTAACCATTATATTGTAACAATATTTTGATTTAAAAGAGTGTCCATAGAGTTGCTTGCCCGTTCTTCTCCATAGGTACCAACTACGCTTTGGAATGGGCCACTAGCTTCATATTTCTGACTGACTGCATACATACATAATCAGCCTATAATGTTCCCACTGCTGGGACACAGGCCTCCTCTCTGTGAGAGGGAGCGGGCCGTAATCCACCATGCGGGCCCAGTGCGGGTTGGTAGATGTCACATGTCTTCGAATTTTTGGTTCTAGGACATGCCGGTTTCCTCACGATGTTTTCCTTCACCGTTTTGAGAGCAGTGGCGATGAAATAATTTACACAAAGTATAGCGCCTGTCAGGGTTCGAACCTACAACCTACAACTCGTAAGTCGTGGCCGTTACCACTGGACCACCACTGCTCTCTCACTGACTGACTGACTCCTTGACAATTCAAAAGTGCCTGTAAATGGTTTAATTGAAATAAATGCTTTGAGTTTGAGTGTGAAGGGCAACTGTAATCAGTTCTATTTCTTAGTTTTTTTGACGTTCAAAAGTGCCTTTAATGTGCCTATTTGAAATAAATGATTTGACTTTGACTTCGAACACATATTTATAATTTAAGAAATCTTTCAAGCATTTCAGCCAACTGGATCATCTCTTCTTTAATTACTTATTCATTTTAACTGTCTGTGAAACTTTTCCTCTATGTATTTCCTTAGTATAGTTTGTTTTGTCGGTGATATATCTGAACAACTTCGCTACTTTTCGGAATTTATTAATCACATGTTCATAAATAACTTCTTATTTTTACCGTGACTTAAGTCTCAAAAGTCTCGGTTTTCCCGGGACTGAGAATATCAGTCTCGAGTCTCAAAAATACCAAAAATTCGTCGAGACTCTCGAAAATTTCGAGACCGAGATTCCCGGGATGAAAGCCCTATGTGTAAGTAAACGTGAATTTATGCAAGCTTAGTATTACGTAGTTTATATTATAAACTATTTGTGTGACTTTCATCCAATTCTTAATATTGGTATAATACTAATGATTTTAATAGTATCTTGAATTCATGCAAGCCTAGTACTTTTTGTTTTGATTGAAGTTTTGAGAAAACAATATTTATTTAAATATTTAAAAACTTTGAGTGCTGACAGTACTTTCAACTTACTCAATCGGGGGCGACTTGGGGTATCTAATATTCAACGGGGCGAGTACACTACTAACACACTAACACTAGATACACTAAGGCAATTAGGGGCGAGCTGAGCCCACACCCGCAGATGCAAGTATCCGGACGAACCTTGATATGTAGACGCTAAAAACATGTAGGTAAATGATGTAATTTTATTAACGTATTACTTCATCTTCTTAAATTTTCGTATCATCTTTAAATGTAACCTATGTCTCGTATAAATTTATTTATTTATTTAATTAATTACAACAATTATTTAATAAAAACTTAAGCTATGTTTCGCGTGACATAACGCCAAACATAGGGACTGAGCTGGACAATAAACCCCCACGCAAGGACATGGCAACACCGATCGCGTCACCTTAGCCGATATGTTTTATCTCCGTCATAAATGTTTTATGGCCGAAGTCGTGTTGCTGGCGATGTCACGTCAATGCCATCTTGTGATCCGCAAAAAGGGCCGGCGGTGCATCGCTAATACGACGTACGCTCTAAGGCTAAGAACTCACGGAGCGGTTTTGTCCCGTGCCCGCCGCGGTGGTGGAACTGCGTTTTTATTTCTTCACGAGACCGGTTATTTGTGCGGTCACGCAGCCTTCGCGGATGATCGCAAGACGGGCGGTTGTGCAAAATGGCTTCGGATTTCTGTACCCCCCGCCCCGCCGGCTACTGCGGGGCGACCGCAAAGCGATTGTAGACCGCGCGGGCGCAACCTGCCGAGGCGGCGGGTGACTGCCACCCGCGCGATTCAACAAGTTGCCCGCAAAAAACATCGCGCGCCGGGGGTGTAAAACGTGTCGTGAAATATGCTCTCACTTTTTGCATATAAATCTACATCCTACAGAAGCTACGGGCCCGCAAACGCGGCGGGCGCGGGTGAAAACCGCTCCGTGAGTTCTTAGCCTAACTCTTTCAAGATCTGTCTATGGTATTTCAACTCAAGTTGATAACCACGCGAACAGGACGCCGACTAGTTTTGAAATAATTTAGCAGTTATGTCTACTGTGTGGAAGTGCTTGTTAAGCGAGCATTGTCCCGTGATGGTCCCCGTCATCAGGCGCAGGCCGTTCCTGTCCAGGCTTAATAAACTGTCTTTTTTTCCCTTTCCGCACAAATGGCTCAAAATTCAAACCGTGGGTGTATTTTGGGAAACCCACGCATTACTTGATTTGTGAAAACGCTCGCTTGTGAGTTGTGACAAACTTGTCAACAGTGACAAAAAATGGTGGTGACTATTTTTGTGGCCAACGTTCGTGCTCAGAGAGATCTCAAAGGATCCTGCGCCTTGTACGATGTTACTTTTGATAGCAGTTCCCAAGTAATGTTCTGCTCACTCACCGATCATGTTATGTAGGTTGTCGATAACGACCTCGGTGTTGTAGGTGGCGTCCACGGCGCGCTGCAGGAACGCCGTCCACGTGCTCAGCTCGGCTTCCTGACACACAAACACATAATAATAATAAGGGAGTGCCTTCGCTGCCAGCGCCGGCTACCAAAAATAACGCCATTGGGAACCGGCAGTGACATTACTGCCGGCAGCCGAGATTAAAAACATCGGCTGCCTCTGCCGGTCCCGCCGGCTCCCATAATGGACACCGGTGGCGCAGCGTTTATGGAAACCCTTCAGTATTCAGAACCCCAACTAACTAACCTTAACTAAAGAACATTACGTACCCCAACTAACTAACAATAACTCGTGCGTAAATAATAATTGTAGTTATGTGATTACGTCTTAAGGCTCGTGCAAACAGAGGCGAAATCGCGGGCGCGACAATCAGCGGTACCTTTGTCGACAAAGGTACCGCTGCCTGTCGCGCCCGCGATTTCGCGTCTGTTTGCACGAGCCTTTACGCGAATGAACAGCGCACCGAAATAAACGAAATGAAATGAACGGATGAACTTTACGCTATCGCGGGTGATAAGAGTGATAACCTGAACAAGCCTCGTAGAATGTACGCAGAATTGTTGCCTAAACAACGTTTGCTAAATAGTGATATGCCGTTACCATTTTACCGTTACCAGTATTTTACCATACGGGAATATTCCCAGTAAGTTTCTATTATTACCGGTAATATTACCTAACGTTGTTAATAATGTTTAATAATGTCTTGTTGATTTATTTAAGTAATATTTGTTTAAAATGCGCACGTTCAGCAGTTGCTAGCTCGTTTTTCTCTTCAAGAGTAATGTTTCTGGGCAATCTCCTTTTATATCTTTAAATAACAATTTAACAAATTATACCTTTTTTAAGGAAAATTTTATACCTACTTATTTTAAACTTTTCATTCTGAAAGCTCCGAAAAGAAGACTGTTCTTTTCGGAGCTTTCAGAATGAAAAGAATTTTTGATTTGTCGTTTAGTTTTTTTTTTTAAGTTTAGGTGTGACTACGATTATTTAAAAAGGTACTATTGTAAATCATAACAGAAAACTATGATAATTTTTTCATTTATTCATTTGATTCAGATACAGTGATCCATATTTAAAAAAATATATAAACCTGTTATAGAAAATTGTCAAGAAAGGAAAATGGGCGTTTCTGCCCTGGAGCCCAATCGCGTTAAGATCCTTTGGAAAGATCTCATCAAGAAGCATATTTCTTAATATGACGACTTCTCTTGATCGTTAGTACGAAAGGAGCTACAGAGCTTTAAATGTGAGTGATTAAGCATTAGTGAAATGCAGATCTTTAGACAATGAAATAACTTTTATTAACTTTGAGCCTTGCAAACATGATCTTGCAAACCTATAAACGGACATTTTAAAATATTGGCCTCTTAGATGCCGTTTTCGGAACAATGTTTTTAAGAGTCGATCGGCCGTACAGATCGTCAAGCCTTCGTTAAGCCTGCCGCCACCCCCAATAGCGTTAAGATATTATTATATGCCAATGGAAAGATCTCCTCAAAGGAAATATTTCGTGTTATGACGCTTCTCTCGATCGATTTAAAGTACGAAAGGAGCTACAGAGCTCTAAATGTGTGTAATTAAGCATTATTGAAATTCATCACATATTTAGGTTATTAACTCCAAACTGACTAACAATTGGCAAAAGTCGTGTTAGTAGCAAAGGTTCTCATTGGAAAGCTCTTTCCATTGGTGTATATCTTATGACTATAGGGCTAAGAAAATTCTTTAACTTCGGTACCGAAGTAGTCACCTATTTATGCCATAACTCCGAACTGACTAACAATTGGCAATAGTCTTAATAGCAAAGGTTCCCCTCAAAAAGCTCAAGCCAATGATGTATATCTTATGGCTATTGGGTTAAATTCCTTAACTTCGATGCCCAAGTATTCACACTCATTTAGGTCATTTACTCCAAACTGACTAACAATTGGCAAAAGTCGTGTTAGTAGGAAAGGTTCCCCTTGAAAAGCTCTTTCTATTGGTAGTTATATATCTTATTTTTATTTTTTTGGCTTTAGGGCAGAACCCAATAAGCAGGGGCCCATTCTCCTTTACTACTAACACGACTTTTGCCAATTGTTAGTCAGTTTGGAGTAAATGACCTAAATGAGTGTGAATACTTGCCTTTTTTTTGTAGAATGTTACTGGTAACGCTACTGGGAAAATACTCGACTGGAGTAAGTTACTGGTAACGTCGGCACATCATTAGTGCTACATCGTGAAACGTTCAGCGAGCTAAGCCGCGGACAGACAGAAAGACAGACAGACGGACGAACATGGCGAAACTGTATGGGTTCCTCTTTAACTACTGTGACGTTGCAAAATGACATATTAGGCGACATCTATCGGTAGAACCTTGAATCTCAAGAGTTCCTCAATACTGTAGACAAAACGCTGTTGTTGGGTTTTGATAATTATTTTGATGTTAATTATGTAATACAATATAATTAACAGACAGATTTAATCTCCCAAATTGTATAGTCATGCAATAAATTAAAATTAAATTAACATAGAATTTCAGAAGTGGACTGTCACTTGTGTCAAACAATTCGGTTTAGTCTGTGGTTAGATCTTTCTCGAAGGTCGATAGAGAGGAGTCAGGTCTTTGGTGCTGCGTGTGTGACGGGCGGTCCTTCCCGATCCTGGTGACGCTACGCGATAATGGAGATTTAACAGGTATGTTATTTGAAAGGCACCAGTTCTGTGATGATCAGACTGTGTCCGACCAATAATCTTATTGGAAATATATCAGTGATGTTCTTTCAGTTAGCTGAACCTGACTGGCTGTTTATGCTAGGCTGAACTAATGCGATCGTGACAATACGTGACGCACTGGTGCCGTCCCGTGGTGAGGTGAAATAGGAGTTAGTCCCGACTAGTGGCGGGCAGTGAGCTGGTTGACCCGGGCTTTGGCAGTTTTGAGGTTTGACCCAACGAGTGCTGGCAGTGTGGCTATCCCTTTGTATTGGAAGGCCTTACCTATCCGGTCCCTCGTGCGAGGAAGCGTCGCCGCTCCAGGTAACAATTAGCGTCATCGTTTTCTTCCGGACGATCCTGTAGACCGCGTGTTCGTGGGAACACTGAGTTTTCTCTGTGTTCCATGCCAAAGGACTTGATTCCGGCAACTGAGTGAGTGAGAGTTACCAACTGCATTTATCTTAACAAATGTTTAGGTAAGTGTAGTAGATCCTTTGAGAGAGTGATACCCATGTGACCATTTTGATAAAGTCATTTCAGAGTGATTTAGGCCTTTATGTAGTGAACAAGGTAATAAGGCCAGTTGTTATAAACTTCATGTGTTTGGTTGTGTCTTTGGGTGCTTTGCCCATTTATATTCCTTTTATGAGCACAACCATAATAGGTCAATTATTATTCGATTGAGCTAGAAGTTGTTAAGCGTTCATCTCTCGAATCCTCACAAGCGACCTGAGCTTGTTGTATTTAGTCTCATACTTGTTTGTGTTTCCCCTACCACACCTTTGTTAAGATTGGGAAAGTTCTATGTTTAGTGGCTTGCCACAATTTTGTGTACTTATCTTTGTTAATTGTTATAATTTCAATAAACTTTGTAATGTGTAATGAGGCAATTGTTTAATTGATTCTATCCCTAGCTATACAACGGGTATAACACGGGTTACACTACGGAACCCTAAAAATCGTCCGTCTCAATCTTAGATAAGGAGAGCTGATTTCTTTCATTTTCTATAAGTATAGTTCACTTATATTGCTGATCAGTCATGCGTTACCTCAATTCTCACGTGTAAACATCAGCAGTAAACCATGTTTCAAGCTGACTTGCCAATAACTTCCTAGTTCACTACCGATGTAGTGACGTAACTAGGGCGCCTAGCGACTGATGTGCACTGCGTATAAATAGAGATGACGTGACGGTCAGGGTCGGCCGCGGCCCAGCGGTCGCTGCACTACGAGACACCACGGAAACTAGTCGCAGAAGGTCTACTCCTAACGATGAGGGACTGTGGATCGATCTACATTTCTTTTTAAATATCGCAGCATTGTGCTGATATATGAACCTTTTTGGCCGGTCAGTTCGGGCAGGTCGGTTTTTTCTTTATTTATTTTTTATTTTCGTCTTTTTTAATAACTTTTTACTGTTTGTATTTCCTGTGCGTGTCCCAAATAAAATATTGAACTTCTTCTTCTACATGGTTCACTAGGTCACATCGTCGTTAACAGTTCAACCACTACCGCTGTATGTATCATGCTCATGCATGCCCTGAGGCTTAAAAGGCGTTGCCTTATTGTTTCGATGGGCGTGAGAGTGTGAGACACGTGCGCACCGTAGTAGTGAATGATCTAACTTGCTACTTGTATTCAGTGACAGTATCACTGTATCTATCGCTCCCGGTCCAGAGCGGGACACAGCCAGTTCGAAACGAATATAGCGGTGACCACATGCTTATGCTGCTTCAATGAGGACCCTGACCCGCACTGTTGGACCTATAATAACTTGCAGGCTGAATCACATAGTAACGGCTAATCACTAATTATTCTTAGTTTATTCTTTGACCTCTTCTGATTTAATTAAGTGTGTGCTGTGTGCTAAATGAGTGCTAGCCATGGCGGGTAATTTTATTCGCGGGGTGTCTATATTGTCTGCCGTCGTCGTGGCGTTGCCAGTTCAAATGCCATCAAATTAATTATTTTTGAAAATACTAAATTATACGAGGCTTATTAACGTTAATTTAGAAGAAAATGAATAGATAGCATTTGACTTGTAGGTAGAGTACGATAAAAGAAGGATGAAAGTGTTCTATAAGAGACCGATCGAAAAATTAAAATTTATTAATTCGTCTTATTATATTTTATCCTAACTTTATTATCCTAATCCTAACTAATATTATAAATGCGAAAGTGAGTTTGTTTATTTGTTTGTTACCTATGCTCTCACTCTAAAACAGCTGAACGGATTTAGATGAAATTTGGCACATGGGTAGACCATGACATGGAATGGGACATAGCATATCTACTTTTATCCCGATATCCTTCGGGATCGAAACTTAGGTGGGTGAAACCGCGGGGCGTAGCTAGTAGTCAATAAGTTCATGAATGAGCTTTCGACGCGACTGGGTCGGTCGTACCAGTTGTGCTCGTATGTGGGTCGCTCTTGAGAAAGCTGAAGGATAGCAACCGCCCGAATACGAGATGACGAGACTTCACGAGACGTGGTCGAGCGCCGAGGGCGCGCAGCTCGGCGATTGATAGACGCGGCACACTACTAGCGATACCCGCCCCTCCCACGCGACACTCATCATCAGCCATTGTCACAACTCACTCAAAAATAAGCACATTTTAGGAGCTCGGTGAAAACATCAATATAATTCAACAGCCACTGCATATAGTAAAGCAACCAATCAGAACTAAAGACCGTCCATTGAAGGTTGTAGCATGCATTGTAGCTTGTAACTTTCTAGCCCAACCCGAACCTACCATAGTTTAGTAGGCGGTTATTTATTCATGTGATAGTTGGTACGGTAATTCCAGGCCGGCTGTAGTAGCATGACGAATTATAACGCGTTTGAAAAATGCATAAATGATCATAATCTGATAATAAAGTAAATTGTAGTGACACACGTTCCTTCGAACTGTGCCAGTGAGCGCAACACGCACAACGTTTAATTAGCGTTCGTCGAAACCAGTTGAAACACTCAAGTGATTACCGACGAGCTAATATTGAACCCGCAGTTAAGCCCTTGCAATTCGCAGAACGTTCATGTACACATCAGGTCGATGGTGTGGCTTAAGGATGAATGTACATTATTCCCTTTCATAAGGACGAAACTTTAATTTTACAGATACACTTAGCATTATAACAATATATATTTGTATAATATGTATAGTTGGGTGGCATGGTATCCAATCGCTTTGGTCGTTCTTCCTTCGTTTGGTCCTCAATGGGAAATGTTGAAACTTTAAGCATATTTAAGTATTCATTGTTTCATTTCTTATTAGTTTTCAGATTTAACTGGAACAGATGTAGATCCTCAAAAGTGTGCAGCCGTTGAACAAATTAATGTCAACTCCCTTTCCGCCGCGTTGGTCAAGTCGTCATTTCAATAAATCTCTACTCCCACTGGCATTAATTCATCGTTGGTCACGCTCAATAGACATTACACAAATGATGGCAAATACTGCCTTTACTAGCTCGTCATTCACTTGGAGCGTCATATCACTTTCCTTGCGACTTTGTCTGACTACACTTATACGTATGCCTACTTAAAGAAAATATAATGAAACGCAATAAAGTAACACTGTGGGTGGAACGACACTCGCTTTTAAAACCTTTTACTTCGATTATAATAATCAAAATGCATGGTCTTGGCTCTTGAAATAAAAGCACATTCTCTAAACAAATAACAGTGCCAGAAATCAGTCACTGATCAATGTGATTCAATTGCTATTTGTGGTCAATATGATACCACACGACCACGATAATGCCTTTATCTTTATAAATAAATAAATATTAAATTGAGACCAGACAACAATCTTAAAAGTAGTGTAAAAAATAAAATCGATATTGGTGCCGATTCTGTTGTTCACAAACTAAACTAAATTTAAGTTCAGTGCATCTTTTTCTTTCTATTTCATTAAGAAAAGGACAGAAGATAAATTTTAGTTTAGTCCTGTCAAACTGTCACTATTCAAAACAAGTTTAAACGCGATTAAAAACTTGGCTACTAAAATTACGTCAATTTACGTCAGGCGCTGATTAATTTGACAGGACTAAACTAAAATTTATCTTCTGTCCTTTTCATAATGAAATAGAAAGAAAAAGATGCACTGAACTTAAATTTAGTTTAGTTTGTGAACAAGGGAATCGGCACCAATGATTGTGTCCATAACGATAGCTATTACTATAACCGAGTCGTGCACTCGTGGCGCCGGTTTAGGTTCCGCTCGCTCCTTGGATCTTGCCCCTTTCGATTAAAATGTTCCACTCGCCCCGTTTTTTATTATTTTGGTATACTGATTCGCCCCTTACGAAGGGGCGAGTGGTAAATTTACATTAAAATAATTATTTTGATTTGGCATTTCCTTTGAAATTTAATTAAAAAAGGTACAGTCAGACAGAAAAAGCACGCATTATGAATAACGCCATGTTTGATTACTTAAATAACTCTGTAATCTCAACATCTCGTAACACTTGTGATAGTTTTTGCTCCCTGCCTTACCTATAATAACAAAAGGAACCTTTTTCATGGGTCCAATAAACAAAACGTTTGGTAAAATATGGTACCTATTGAGAAAGTCGTATAAACAACGTGTAATGTCAAATGCGCAAAACCTGGAAATAGTTTGATCAGAATAACGAGCAGAATCAATTCAACCACTTTTTAACACAGGTCACATTTTTCAAAAAATCTTTATTAAAAACGTTGCCGGCGTCTATTTATTAATAGGTAAGCTAGCGCGGCGCAGCTCGGCGGCCCGGTGACGACGTCTCGCGTCACTCCCTCGATAGATCGCATAAAACAGCAAATAAAACCTTTACAATTTTTAGGGTTCCGTAGTCAACAAGGAACCCTTATAGTTTCGCCATGTCCGTCAGTCCGCGGCTTAGCTCAGAGACCGTTGGTACTAGAAAGCTGATATTTGGTATGGATATACATATAAACGGCGCCGACAAAGTGGTAAAAAAATCGTGAATATTTTTTTTTATAGGGTACTTCCCCTACACGTAAAATGGGGATGGTTATTTTTTTTCTCGTCAATCCCATAGTGTGGGGTGTCGTTGGAAAGGCCGTTTAAAAATAATATGAGTTTGTGAAAAACATTTTAACCGACTTCTTCAAAAAGGAGGAGGGTTTTTGTTTTTTTGTATGTTTGTTACGCGATTACTCCGCCAATTATGAATCAATTTTGATGATTCTTTTTTTGCATGGTAGGTCATGCTTCCGAGGTGGTCCCATATAAATTTTATTAATTTTGCTTGCGTAGTTTTTGAGATAGCTTCAATATTACGTATTTTTCCCACTTAGTTTATCTAGAAGATTTACATCATCTAGTGGTATTCGAATTTGTGTGGGGTAGGCACCACAACTAAAAAGTAAAAAATAAAATCTTTTTACAAAAAAAAACCGACTTCCAAAAAAAAACTCAAAACTGAAAAATAACTTTAAAGTTTTTGGATTCAGGGATCCATTTGCGGAATATTAAGCTTTAAAGTGCTAATTTTTGTTAGAGCCAAGGGTCCCCCCCCCCCTGCCAGCTAAATGGTTGGGTTTGGATATGTGAAAAAATTCACGGCCTTAGCATATATGTACAACGAAATTAAAAGGAAAACTATCATCGCTACTTACGCTCCACAAGGTACCGAGTAATAATCGACCAACTTAAATTTGCAGTTGTAAAAACATGTTCTCCCATTTCATTCTGTATGGGAAAACAAGTTTTTCAACTACAATGTTAAGTTAGTTTTATAAATTCATCCCAACTATGGAACCCTTCATTGTGCATGGTTCGACATGCACTTGGCCGGTTTTTAAATAATTTTTACACTTGCAGAGCGTCTGTGCAACGACCTACTCAACAGCACAAGTTCGGCGCGCCAATGCAGTATTGTCAGTAGGCGCGCCTTTCGTTTCAGCTCCACACTGGCCCTGTGCGAGCTGGGCGGGTGCGCGCCGCCCGCGTCCTGCGCGCGCTCACTTTCACTATCATTACCGCAATCCGCGCACAATGCCGCGGCAATCATTAGAAAGCGAGTTTCCATTTATATGCAAATCCCTATATAAGTACTAAAATATTATCATTGTGCAGATCAACAGCGGCCGATTGTTTTATTGTTACACTTTTTCCCGTTATGTTTGACGCTTTTGTGATCCCGCACGGTGACATCGTGTACACTAACATGTACAAAAGAATGTGAGCTGAGACCAAACCACTCTCGGAAAATTAGTGTGTGGTCTCGATCTCGAGTGCATCGAACGTTGTACTGTCGCATCGATATAAGTTCCATTTTCAGTGGCTCAGTGTCAAAATGACCACTTCTCAAAATGCCTCCCGGACGCAAAATGTCCATTAGTCAGAATATCTCTTTCGCAAAATGTTCCCTTTCCAAAAATCTTCATTTCTCAGTCAGAATGTCTCTTTCGGAACGCCTTCCGAAAGAGACATTCTGACTGAGAAATGAAGATGGGCACTCCCGTGCCCCCGCCAAGACGAGCCAAGCGGAGCGCAAGGAGGGCACTACCTACCTTTTCTCGAAGCGCTTCGTCGTTTTTTTGAACCCTCATAACTTGGGTTTGGATTATACCAGATAAACAAAATTCTCGGGATATGATGTCAATAGTGGACTTATTAAACGTAGAAAGTTTCAAATGCGAAGCTTTTATACTTTCGATTTTATTGATATCTAAAAAACCACTTCGCAAAATTTCCCTCGTTTCCAATGCACATTCAATATTTCTTAGCAGTTCAAAATCGGTCAAGTACGAGTCGGATTCGCGCACAAAGGGTTAAAAAATAATCTTTTATATCATTCCCCCTCTAAAAAGCTTATTTTATTCTCTGGAAACAGTGAATAAAAAGCACTTTTAATCACTGTTTTGGTGTTTGAATTTAGAACACCAATATATTTGAACTCCATCTCAATGCTATACAACCTCCTTGCGAAAAAACTCGATACAAACTCGATTGAAACTTGATTGGTCGACATTTTCGACAAGGAGTTTAGCATTAGAATAAAAAACTGATTTGTGTTCTTTGCTGTCATTAGTAAATTGGCGCTATTCTAAATACTGTAAATTGTACGAACACTAAGTTTAGTGTAACACCTTAGTTTATGAAAGAGAGGGCGGCCGATATAGTAGAAAACTTGCTACCCAACAGATCAAGCCTGGTTAAAAAAAAAAGGTAGTTGGAAAAATGAAAATCAAGCTTCTGGTACATTTTCAGAGTCTGTTTTCCTAACTTATTATAATGAGTTGTCGAAGAAAAAAACTTTTTACAAAAAAAAAAACAACCGACTTCCAAAAAGAACACTAATAAAAAAGTGAAAAATAACTTTAATTTCTGAAGTCGGTGTCTTTGCTTTTCAACTTCCGTTATTTGCCACCGACTTCCGAAATTAAAGTTATTTTTCACTTTGTTATTAGTGTTTTTTTTGGAAGTCAGTTGTTTTTTTTTTTTGTAAAAAGTTTTTATTTTTCACTTTTTAGTTGTGGTACCTACCCCACACAAATCCGAATACCACTACCTGCTAAGTAAATAACAGTGAAAGAGTCAAACAGGATATCGTCTAGATAAACTAAGTGGGAAAACACGTAATATTGAAGCTAACTCCAAAATTACGCAAGCAAAGTTAATAAAATTTATATGGGACCACCTCGGAAGCATGACCTACCAAACAAAAAAAGAATCATCAAAATCGATTCATAATTGGCGGAGTAATCGCGTAACAAACATACAAAAAAAAAAAAAAAAACATACAGACGAATTGAGAACCTCTCGCCTATCTATGCCCCTCGCTTTAAATCCGTCCTTTATTCACTAATTGCATAATATACTATTATTCAGGTTCAGGTAAAAAAAACAGGTGTTCTTTACATTTATGTTCGCATAGCTCGTCAAAATGTAGGGAACAGCTGATTTTATTCTTCGCGATTTCAGTTTTTTGTCCTATAGTGAAAGTTGATCATAATGATGGGTACAATGACCCCTTTAGAGATTTTGTGTATGATTTTGATTATATACACCTTATATACTACTGCCGTGATTTTTTTTACATATCTAAAATCAACCATTTAGCTGACAGGGTGGGAAAATCGAATATAACAAAAAAAAAATTAGCACTTTTTTTTTTACTTTATATTTCGCAAACGGATCCCTGAATCCAAAAATGGCATGAACAAACTCACAATATTTTTGAACGAACTTTCCAACGACACCCCGAGACACAATGAGATAGACGATACAAAAAAACATCCCAACAATACGTGTAAAGGAGATACAAAAAAAAACATGGTTTTATTGCAGTTTCTCGACGTAATCACGTCAATATGTACACTCATGCCAAATAACAGCTTTCTAGTACTAAGAGTCTCTGAACTAACAAACAAAGACAAAGTTCGATGCTTGTTTTTCTCTTTTCGGTTATAGGTTTTTGCAGTCGGGTTTTTTAAATAATTTGTTTTATTTCAAGCTTTTTAGTTTTATTAGTATAAATATATATTTGGAATTAACTCATTACTAGCTTTTATCCCTTTCACGAGTGTTGGCAAAATATTTGCCACAGCAGTATTTTGAATCTAGCGCGTAATCGATTTGACAGAATTATATTTTTAGTCTACGTATTAATAGCGCCATTACCCAAAAACCTCATAGGGTTCGTTTGGTTTTTTCATTTGAGTGATTGACGTATTATTTGAGATTTAGTGTCGCCACGTGTAGTTGGCGGTGTATTTTGACAGGCGTTGCATAAAAATCTGATTGAATCTCGAATTTGGCCGTGAGAAATTTAACTATTTTAATTTTTTTGTAATAATTATTGACCATGCTACTATATTACCAAAAAATTTATTAAAAAAAAAAAAAAACATTTGCGACCAAAAAAAAAATTGTTTTACAAAAAAAAATGGTCTTCTGCTACTGCAATGCTCTACTGAAACCTAATTGAATTAAAATAGAACCATAAAACATAAATCAAAACACTTATTAAAAAAAAAACAATCTTTTTTTTTAGTCGCAAAAAAAAATAGTTTTACAAAAAAAAAAGATTTTGTTAAAGTTTGTTTTGCGACTAATAAGTGTTTTGATTTATGTTTTATGGTTCTATTTTAATTCAATTAGGTTTCAGTAGAGCATTGGCACATAAAACATATAATTTTATGTTCACTCACGCGGGCATTGGCAACTATATTGCCACCCCCCTTAAAAGTAAGTAGGGATGTCTGGCGGGGGGGGAGGAATTGTTCAGAAATGTTATATACCAGATCTCAAACTACGTCAACACTCATTAAAACGAAAAAAAAACTACGTATTTCGTACTGCCCGTTAAAGGGTTATTTTATACGCACATTGTTGTAATTTATTTTAAAAAAAAAACCTTCTCCGTTTTTTTGTATTTGCAGATGAAATAGGTATATAAAAAATATAACTCCGACAATTAAGATGAACCAAACGACACCTCGTATGTTAAAATCCATCAAGCCGTTTAGGCTACAGAGCGTGCCAAAGAAATAGACATAGATACATAGTACATACATACAAAAATACATACATACTCTCGAAAAACATTACCCTCCTTCTGGGGCAGTCGGGTAACAAGCTTTTAATGAGCTACCAACGGCAATAGAAGTAGGTACACAATCTTTGAAAATTTCAACTGTCTACCTATTACGGTTCATGAGATACAGCCCATTGACAGACAGACGGAAGGACAGGTCTTAGTAATAGGGTACAGAACACTAAAGATATGATAGGCTTGATCTTAAAATGTCATATCTAAGTATATTGGCTATAATAAATTGAATTATTACAATACTATTTACACTCAATCGCCGTCTGCTTTACATATAAGTTATAGCGTAATGATATTCGTACGATTAGCTATCAAAGTGACTATTGCCGCTGTACGTGCCAGCGCGGCCAAACATCAGCACATCCCGGCAGCGTAAATACAAAGGCGGATGCAACACAGATAGTGCCTTTGCTGTAACTCAGCCGCGTCTACTTATAAAGTACTAGCTGCCCGCCCCGGCTTCGCACGGGTAGCACTAAGTACTTATTTACAGCGCACCTACCCTACCTACCTACTGTACATATCTACCTACCTACACCTACCTCCCTATACTTACCAACATATCTACCTACCCAACCAACTTGCCCTACCTACCCTACCTACTTACCCTACCACTCAACCCTACCTACCTACCTACCTACCCTACCTACCTACCTACCTACCTACCCTACCTACCTACCTACCCTACCTTCCTACCTACCCTACCTACCTACCTACCCTACCTACCTACCTACCCTACCTACCTACCTACCTACCCTACCTACCTACCTACCCTACCTACCTACCTACCCTACCTACCTATCTACCGAGATATCATCAAGAAAAAAGCCATTCTATACTGAATGTATAAGCCGGTATTTTTTGGAGCTATACTTAAATTTTTAAACTCGTGATATCTTTCGAATAGAATGTCTGAATTGAATAATTCAAAAAGTTATATGAAGGTGTTGAAGTCTTAATAATGAAGTAATTTATTTTGATAAGGATTAATACCAAGATACAAATAAAGAGTCTTTTCTAGCGGCGTCATTTCAATTAAAGTAGTAGTCGGTGGCAAAAAACAAAAATTGAAAAGCAAAGACACCGACTTCCGAAATTCAAGTTATTTTTCACGTTTTTAGTGTTTTTTTTGGAAGTCGGTTGTTTTTTTTTTTTGTAAAAAGTTTATTTTTCACTTTTTAGTTGTGGTACCTACCCTACACACATTCGAATACCACATTTTTTTTTCCACCACATTCATAATTGACGGAGTAATCGCGTAACATACACACAAAAAAGAAAAAAAAAAAAAAAACAGACGAATTGAGAACCTCCTCCTTTTTGAAGAAGTCGGTTAAAATAACACAAATTGTGGCATAACTATAATAGCTAGACATTTATGCTGTCGCGACACTTTTTGTAAATAATTATGTGTTCTGCAAAGTCGTAGTACATTATTTTATTCTATCATCAATAGTTTTAGTAAGGATCCCTAATCTTTTCTAGCTACTCAGGATGAATGTAGCTTTCTAGTGGCGAAAGAATTTTTGAAATCGGCGCAGTTGTTTTTGAGTTTATTCATTACAAACATGCACACAAAAATACATACACACAAAAATACAAATCTTTCCTCTTTATAATATTAGTGTAGTTGTAGATTACAATCACAATTGCACCACAGCAGAAATTTGAAAACTGTCTGCAATATGATCGGCTCCAAAAGATATTGTTTTAACAAACACGCCTGCAATATAGGTTATACTTATCGCTTGCTCTGTCTACACTGCAGGTATAAAATATGCTTGCGATGTAACGCACCTTACGCTAATTGACCGAGCGAGCGTAGCGAGCGAAGCAACTCAACAAAGTTTGTACGTACCTACTCGTCTACAGGTCGTATTTTACAATCGACCTGGACGAATTTTGGTGTACAGGTTTAACGAATTTTTGTAATTTTTCGTGCCGCGGCTTAGCTCAGAGAATCTTAGTACTAAAAAGCTGTAATTTGGCATGGGTACCTATACATTATACACGTGACAAAGTGGTAAAATAAAATCAAGGTAATCATTATTTTATGGCGCCCTTCACCTAAAGTAGGGATGATTTTTTATGTCCCATGTTATGTGGTGTCGTGTGGGTGTGTGAAAACTATTTTTTTTATTTTGATTTTGATTCCGGGATCCGTTTGCGAAATATAAAGCTTTAAAGAGCTAATTTTGTGCCCCTGCCAACAAAATGTTTTTTTTTCGATATTTAAAAAAAATCACGGCAATATAAAGAAATTATTAAATTTATCCCAACTACGGAACCCTTTATTGTGCGTGATTCACGCAATTGGCCGGTTTTTTAATTTTGAATTTGCCGTATAATTGATATCGGTGTCATGTTTTTTGACAGGAAAATAAGTAGGAGAAATCATGAAGAGCGTTGATTTAATACAATATTTTCAAACGCTTAGACACGAATTTGTATGATACGTGGTATAATTGAATGCGCAGACTGAATACGGTTTTCTCCGTTAAAAAGGTAGAGTTCCGGTTTTGTCGCATTGAACGTACGAAAAATCCCAACAAGTTCGGATTGTTTGTTTTCGTATACGTACGACTAAACCGCACCCAGTCTGCGCGCTCCCTTTGTTCTTGGTAGGTCGGGATCATTTATGCATGTTCGTACGTGTTCGCACGAGTGAAAATCGAAAACGCGTCCAAAGTGCGCGCGGCCTAAAACTACAAGCTATCGTTCATGGTTTCTTCCTGCAGGTCTACTCCCTAAACACGAAATCCAAAGATTTGGCTGAAGTTACGGGCGATTCCTACTCCTTTATCACCTACGGAAATAAGATTAGTTTGGGGCCCGATCTAATAATTTATGACAACACGATTTGAAAGTTGTCCTTAAGGTGTGTCCAAACATTGCGCGGCAAGAGCGCGGCAGCAACACTGGACACATTTCTGCCGCGCTCTAGTGTGGACTTAATTGACGAATGTTTGCGCGGCAGTACTGTGCGGCATATCTGAGACACGCCGCGCACTTCAGAGGCCCTAGTGTGAGTTTCTTTTAACTATCTCGATTTTACGTATCGACCGCGTTCGGCGCTCCGATTGGCCCTTCAATGGCCCTCACTGGTGACGGGCCAATTGGAGCGCCAAACGCGGTCGATGCGTTAAGTCGAGATTGTTAAAATAAACTCACACTAGGGCCTCAGTTGGCATGAAAGCGATTGCGCGTGTCGTAGTTCTGCTTATAATTCGTCCAAACAAACACAATTACTGACGAATGTTTGTGCGTGGCAGGTAGACAGAAGCTTTCGCGCGCGGCGGTCGTCCAAACGCACCGCGGCAACCACGCACGATTGCCGCTCAATATATAAACCTTTACACCCCAATGTGCTTTTGCTTGTTCAAAAAAAATAATTCATTTGGTGAAGTCACTCCAAAGTTTCGAACTACTTTCGAACGGACCCGTATCTACGTTGACGGACTTAGAGAGTAGGCACTACCTAGTACCTACCTTGATACCTTGATTCACAAATAAACTCTGGAATCCGCACAGACAGACCCTACGTGACTAACAGTGTGATTATCCCTTGACTTGTGACGATCCCTTTCCGAGTTGATATTCGTGACCTTAATCGTTGCAAAAAAGGTCTAACTGTTCGCAGAACTACTAGTACTAAATAGCCTGCCTACTTGCCTAGCTGCGAGCAACTTGAAAGTAACGCTCATCCGCCGCTGCGCTGCCGCGGCACCAGTCGCTTCGCTCGCTTGGTTCGTGCGTGGTTGATCATAGTTCATTACACGATCAATCTCTTCGAGTACTTATTCGTCGTTCGTTGCTCAACAACGTAAATAACGCAATGAATGTTGTTGACAGTCAAAATTAAACAGATTAGTCTTAATCGGTTACGAAAATAAGTTACGCAATTAGATGGCTGCTCTAACCTTTTTCACCCAGTTCACAATTTTTCGATAATTTTATAATCTAACGGAAATAATGGTATGGGTGTCTATGTTGCATCCGCCACATAGAAACCCATAGTATTAATTGTATTTACGCGTCCCGGCAACCGCAGCCACCTGGGGTAGCTCCTCGAGTGTGGAGTGTGGGGACCAGAGACCACACGTTGGTTGGGCGGTTGGTCGTCAAACCACAATAATTAGTGTGTGTGTGTGTGTGTGTGTGTGTGTGTGTGTGTGTGTGTGTGTGTGTGTGTGTTTGGTTTGTTTCGACACCACATTTCAAAGTTACAAACAATTACCGCCACGCATCAATCAAACAGATACGCAAATGATACCCAAATCGCGCCCAAGTATCGCAAGAACATCATTAATGATTCGCAACGGCGATCAAATTGCAATTGCGAATGTTTTGAACAAAGCGTGGATTCCGTTTTAAGGTCAAGGGTTAGAGTGCGAATAAACATGCGTCAGTGACGATCTCCCAAGGGCCAGTTATCGTCGACACGAGTGACACGGGTCGCCAACTTACGAGCGCACGTCGCCGCTGCCGCACTGTTGGCATCCCGATCCCGACAGCAGACAGCCACGCGCCCGTGCCAATTCTCATAAACTTTTAACGACCATCTCAAACGCGTACTTATGGAATTAAACGGCTTGTAATTCAAACAGCTTCAGGCACTTCTCTGAACTTGGATGTTTTTGTTTCTTTCATTGTGAGCTCCCATATGCATTTCAGATCACGAAACGATGCAGTAGGTATTCGAAACACGTAATTTGAGAAGTCTGAAAACCATTATGAGCGACGAGGTGAACCCACATTCTCCATATCAGATTTCAAATGTGTCTAGCTAGACTTGGACATGAGGCCATTTTTTCGGTAACTTTCACCGTTCGATCAGATAATAACGACTCATTAGTGAGTACGTGTATTAGATTACCGGTCGAGCTGCGTCCGTGCGGAAAATCTAGTGTTACACGCCGCGGAGCGAGACAGGCAGTAGACTACGAGGAACGGTACTATTGATATGCACCGTGAGAGATGAGATTTTATTGTAAAGACTCTTTACATACATAGGTACAGTACTGTGCCTGTGTAGCGCTCTAGCAGAATCTGGAAGCAAGCTGTTTTACAGTTCAGTAGTCGACAAGGAACCGTTATAGTTTCGCCATGTCCGTCCGTCTGTCTGTCTTTCCGCGGCTTAGCTCAGACTGTTAGTAGGTACTAGAAAAAGAAGATGTAATTTGGCATAGGTGGACTTATACATATTAAGTAGTTAACTAGCTGCGCCCAGGGTTTCACCCGCGTAAGTCTCGATCCCGTGGGAATATCAGGATAAAAATATCCTATGTCCTATTCCAGGTCATGGTCTACCCCTGTGCTAAATTTCATCCAAATCCGTTCAGCCGTTTTAGCGTGAAAGCGTAACAAACAAACTCACTTTGGCATTTATAATATTATTAGTTAGAAGATAGTTAGGATTAGGATCACGCCGACAAAGTGGTAAAATAAAATCAGGAAAATATTTTATTTAGGGTACATCCGCCCCCTCTCGATGTTTTTTTTCCTCTCGCATGGTGTGAGGTGTCCTTGGAAAGGTCGTTCAAAAATATAGTAAGTTTGTGAAAACCATTTTTGAATTCAGGGATCCGTTTGCGAAATATTAACATTTAAAGTGCTAATTTTTGTTTGTTTTTTTGTGTTTCTGTGTATTTTTTCGGAAATTCAGAACCAAATATTTAGCTGGCAGGGGATACAATTTCAATTTCAGAATTAAATTACATCCTGTACTTATAACGAAATTAAAAGGAAAACTATCACAGCTAAGTAGGTTCTACAAATTACCGAGTAATAATCACCAACTTACATTTGCAGTTGCAAAAACATTATTCTCCCATACATTTTTTATGGGAAAACAAGTTCTATGTTCGGGAATTGATTTCCGCACTTAGTCCCTAAAGTGGACTATTGTGCGTGGACCATTGCGGCCGTCGGTGGTTATTCCAACCAGCTCACTTCCCTCCAGAAGTTAATTAAGTATCCTGGTCTGTTCAGAACGTCTGTGAAAGATCTGGGTGGCCCGAGGGTTTCTGTTCTGATATGGGTGCCGCCCTTGCATGCAAAGAGCACGTGCGCAACGGTTTCCTCAGCCTCCATGCATGCCCTGGACAGAGGACTGTCCGGTATTCCTATTGTGTGAAAGTGTTTGTTTAGCGAGCAGTGTCCCGTGATGGTCCCCGTCAACAGGCGCAGGCCGTTCCTGTCCAGGCGTAATAAACGCCTGGCTAGTCTTATTTTTTTCAGGGTGGCAATTCATCAAATGACTTCTCCCGCTCTGGGCTCGGGGCGGAGCGGAAGAGCGTGTCAGACTTTTACTGGCTAAAACCCACCCGTGTTCCTTCAGTTGCCTGTTGCCAAGGGCCCCGGTATCCCTTTCGGAACTTTAATTTCGGAAGTCGGTGGCAAAAACAAGAACTCGGCATTTGTAAAAAGTTTTTATTTTTCACTTTTTAGTTGTGGTACCTACCGCACACAAATTCGATTATCACTACCAGCTATGTAGGTAGGTGACGGAGTCAGAGAGAGAGAAAAATACGTATTATTGAAGCTAACTCAAAAACAACGCAAGCAAAAGTAAATAAAATGTATATGGGACCACTTCGGGAGTATACCCTTTCGAACATAAAAATATTTTTCTAATATTGGCGAAAGTATCAATGAACATCACAAAAAAATAAAAAACTTACAGACGAACATAGAACCTCCTCCTTTTTGGAAGTCGGTTAACAATTTATGAATATGGTACCACCTCTGAAGCATGACCTACCAAACAAAAAAAGAATCATCAAAATCGATTCACGATTGGCGGAGTAATCGCGTACCAAACACACAAAAAAAGACATAAAGACGAATTGAGAACCTCCTCCTTTTTGAAGAAGTCGGTTAAAATGGTTGTCACAAACACACAATATTTTTAAACGACCTTTCCAACAACACCCCACACCATGAGATTGCCGAGAAAAAAAAACATCACCACGTGTAAGGGAGGTACTTACCATTTTTTTTTTCAAATTCGTCGTTTTGTTTTACCACTTTGTCGGAGTGATTTATATGTACATATATGTATACCCATGCCAAATTACAGCTTTCAAATACTGAGAGTCTTTGAGCTAAGCCGCGGACAGACAGACAGACGGACATGGCGAAATTATAAGGGTTCCGTAGTCATACGGAACCCTAACAAATGAGCGTCATAACAGTGCGAAACTATACGAAGGTAATACTATGGCACATGCTCAGAGCAGATTAGCTCTTTCCCAAAACCCGGAAAAAGCTAGTTTAGTAGTTGTAGCCACTAGCCACAGGGTGTTACACGTAGGTACCTACATGTTGCGGGGGAGGAAGCAAGGTGTTGACCACGGGCTCAGGGCTCGTGACCGCGGCGGTGGCATTAGCGCATTAAGGTCATAATTGTGAAGCACGCGCTCAATTGGATAACATGCGGTAATTGGCGGGCCGTGTGATTTCATCGCGGGTGACTGATGCCGCATCACCGCTGATTGTCGCTCATCATAAGACCACAATGCTATGCTATGATACCCCATGGTACTTCAGTAAACAATCTTATTGGACAGAATGGGGTGTCCGACGAGCCCATTAAAATATTATAAAAATCCTAACCAAAGAGCTCTTGAGCCTAACACCCCCTCACCATAGTAAGATCTCTGGATCTTACTATGGTGAGAAATGTGGTGGTCAGAAAGACCAATAAGCAATAACTAATAATAATTATAAGAATCAGTTAAAATTCTTATCAATCAATTAAACCAGAAAAAAAACATTAGTAATTGGAGTCATAATGATGCTCAAATCGATCAGAGCCGCAGCCGCTGCACAGAATAAATAAGTGCAGAATTAAAGCTTCCTAACAGAGCTCAAAATTCTTACCTACTTTCATAGGGCTGTCACTCGGTTATTGAAAATAAAATAAAACCGACCAAGTGGGACTCGAGATTCGGCAATGAGCACAGATGGACGGACGGACGGATGGTGGACGGACGGACGGACGGATGGTGGACGGACGGACAGACGGACAGATGGACGGACAGGCACTGATAAGTATTCCGTTTTCCAATTTTGGTACGGAACATAAAAAAAAATTGTGTAGGCTTTGAAAGGCGAAATGGTTAATTATGTTAAGCCCAGGTACGCCTACGCACGAGCGATTTTTTCCCGCGGCGATTATTTTTCGCGCACTGAATTGTTGGAAAGTCTATTAGTACTTATCTAATAGAAAAGGTCAAACGGCATCTTGCTTAGACTCCGTGAGCAAACACTCAGTTATATGTTCTTCATGTGCTGAGACGGCCTATACCTAAACATACTTTGGTACCTACATACCCACTAAAACAAAAATACGAAACAAACAGGAGACGAACAATAATACGCCAATACAGGCGGTACTTAAACCATAAGAATAATAAATAATAATTCTTATGGGAAAACCTTATCGCCATCCTAGTTATTTTCGATATTACCTAACTCGGATTCTACAATAAGCATTAAAAATGTGTAAGGTTTATGTGTAGTATAGGTACAAAGGACAGGATCCTTTGGATATAAAAAAAGAAACTTCTTTGGTTTTCCTACTATTAGTAATACACACAGTACAGCAATTTGGCATTTAAAAAAAATAAAAAACTAAACTTCCGTGTCGTCGTACATATCGCTGCCGCTAGCACACGGTATACCCCTGCGCTTTATCATTTTGCTGAGCTGGGTCAAACCGGTTTATCTTTTAGCGGGCGCCGGTGCACCCCCCGCGCGCCTCGTCCGTGACAGGCCACGCACACATCGCTGTGCGTGTAGTAGTGTTCCCGCGCGAGACGTTAGTATGAAGCTTACAGTCTGCTCCTTATTTAGTCTTGTGGCCGCAGTGCCCATGGAGATCAATCTCCGCGCTTGATTTGTAAAATATCAAGGAATACAGTTATACTTGAATCAATTCCTACAACTAAACTGTTCTTAGCGTCAAAACGAAGCTGTACTTGTTTTTGGGTATTTAAGTGTTGGGCAAATGAAGACAACCCTGAGGCATTGATATGTTGGGCACTGGGCGGCGCGGCGCGGATACACGCGCGTCCGAGTTCCGCTCCACAGGCGAAAGGCTCATTCATTGTGGCGGAAGCACGCGTTAAGGTGCCAATCAAATGTTACACAATGTCAAGAGGCCCCGACAAAATGTCAAGATAATTTGAGATAACTTTTGCAAATAGTTTTCTACATCGTACTCTATTTTTTCTTCCTACAAGGAGTGAGAAACGGAAAGTATTACGCACCTCCAATGATATAAAAATTGAAGCGCACTTTAAGCAATTCCGGAGTATAATTTTTTCCGGTCAGTTAATCAAGAGTAAGAGTACAATGTGCGGGGGCTGAGTCAACGTGGCGGGAGAGTGTTGAGAATTGACCCTGATCGTGGCGGCTCTGGAACAAAGCTAATCGGTCAGAGCGTAATGAGGGTCGTCGGCCGCCGCCGGCCGCAACCAGGTCGACAACCGTACGAGTTACGACCTCGTATATATAGCACCCGACACTGACAAATTTAATTATCGACATGCACAGGCGCTCCTCATTGTTTTTTTATTTTACGAAGTATCTAGTACGTACTGAAGCGGTTACCAAAATTACGGCTCACAAAACTGACAATACTTGTCAGAGCCATGTTATCTTTCAGCGAGTAATAGCCTTCATCGATCAATGTAACACGTAATCTAGCAAAACGATTCTTTGCTTTTTATAAGTACTTCGACCGAATCGACTTAACGGTATGTCGGCAAAACTCATTAAAATCCTTAACGACATGATCGAGGTGATGCCGCGCCGATGCGGAGGTTCACCAACAAGACTTAGAACAATCACCAATAATTACACGAGCTGAAGCCTGCAATTTCCGTATTAGGTAAAGCAAGATGTCTACTCCTAGACTGATCTGAACCTTAACATCAGTCTCTTTGTGAGGAGTAGACATCCCTGTTGATGTTATGCTCGTGATTTATCGGATCAATTTACTCGCTACTAATTTGATAGATCCAAAAACAATAGTTGGTCCCCCTCAGGCCTCAATGTTGTTTCGAATCAGCGATCCATATAAGACACGGACGTGGACGGCCGTGGACCGCCTGAAAATTATAATAAACCGAGTTCTTTCTCTTACCTGCTGAATACACAGAATTTATAGATATGCACATGATCTGAAGTGTTCAATTATTTTAATTACAGGGTACCCAGTTCAGTTTAGTGGCGTAAAACCAAGAGGATTGTAATACGTCGATTAGTTTTCCATTTCTCAGCGTTGTCTTCTTACGCTGTACCTGTAAGTTACATACATTCGTGCCCGACTGAGACATCTAGAAATCGTCCCTACATTACCCTCAAGCCAGTGCGCGTATGGTGTAGTTCGTGGTTGCCAGTCGTGCCGGTTGTGTATATGTGTATATTTGGTGGAGCAGGAAGCCTCGCGGGATCCAGAGCGAGCATTTGAGCTCATTAGCAATTGGCGACGTCACGCGACCACAACATCTACATGAAACTGACGCCGTATACGTACTTCACACGTATAAGCATGGAGAAGTAGCGACCAATCACTTCACTTTAATTAGTTTTGCTATGGAGTAAACATGAAACATATCACGATAAGGATATTATTATGGTGTTAGGGTTTCGTTTGACCTCTATGCACGAAAGCCTTGTCCTTGTAACTTGAGAACAATGGAGAAAACAACTACCTCTCACGCAGGCTCTTCCCCTTTGCGTTTCAGCGCTCAAGGTAATAAGGAATCGTTAAAACAGAGAGCTAATCACGCAGCCGTTCAAAACACGGAGACTAGTGGAAGCTAAGAGAACGACCGCGTCAGATCGTTACACTGGGATGAAGTTCGTGTCGTTCGCGTCAGATCGAGGCAAGCGAGGCTGCGGTGTCGCTAATGGTAACCAACCACTTCGAATTTGCTCTTGTCGGTCGTTTAGCTCACGAACCACATCTGATCCGTACAGGAGGACCTCTACAATAATACAAGCTAACTTGTAAAACATTACACATATTGAGGGACCTATTCAGTAAGTGTTCAATTCTCGGTCCAAATATACGATGGAAAAAATAGCCAAGTGCGTGTCGGACCAAGCACAGTGAAGGGTTCCGTAGTTAGGATGAATTTATCACAAGCACAAACTTAACATTGTAGTTGAAAAACGTTTTCTTCCATACGGAATTTATGGGAGAACATGTTTTTGCAACTGCAAATGTAAGTTGGTCGATTATTACTCGGTAACTTGTAGACCCTACTTAGCTGTGATAGTTTTCCTTTTAATGTCGTTACTAATATTATAAATGAGAAAGTAACTCTGTCTGTGTCTGTCTATCTGTCTGTCTGTCGCGCTTTCACGCTAAAACGACTATTCCGATTTAAATGAAATTTGGTACACAGATAGTCTAGAGCCTGAGAAAGGACATAGGCAACTTTTTATCGACATACCACGCGGGCGAAGCCGCGGGCGGAAGCTAGTTTCGTTATATATACTACTGCCGTATTTTTTTTTCACATAATTATACAAAACCCCACACTTGACTAACAAAAATTAACACTATAAAGCTTAATTTTTCGCAAACGGATCCCGGAATCCAGAAATGATTTTCGCAAACTCCCAATATTTTTGAACGACCTTTCCAACAGCACCCCATATCATTGGATAGCCGAGAAAAAAAAGTTACCACTTTAAGTGTAGGGGACTGGGGAGGTATTAGGTTATTTTACCACTTTGTAGAAGTGATTTATATGTATACCCATACCAAATTACAGCTTTCTAGTACTCTCTGAGCTAAGCCGCGGACAGACGGACGGAAATGGCGAAACTATAAGGGTTCCTTGTTCAATACGGAACCCTAAAAATATACCTTAACTTTTGAGTTAGGACGTCGAGGCTTTTTCGTCTGTATAGTGACTGTTTACATGATTCCATGTAGGGTGGGTAGGGCGAGGCATTGGTGGCGTGTAAACTCGTGAGTGTACCCCTTAAAATCTTAGGCCTAGTTTAATGTTTAGGGTGCACGTGCAAGTCTCTTCAAGTTAGGGTAGCTATCTAGGTTCGTGCGGCTCACCTGGGCTAGTAAGCCTCGCTACCTCGCTGCCATCGTGGTGACTGGCCACTACTGGCCAGACTACCAAAAGTCAACACAGCGTCAGCTATTTTTACCCGACTGCGGCGGAGCCAAAAACGGAGGGTTATCGATTTACAAAATATAGTAATCGTATCGCGTAGCTATTAGTTAGTCTTCTGTAGTGTATGAGTGTATCTTAGAGCGCCGTGGTCGTGGACATGCGTAATTTTAACGCTATGGTGGTTCAGTACACGTTGTACGGCCCCCCCGTGTCGGACCATGCTCGATGAAGGGTTCCGTAGATGGGATGAATTTATCCCAAGAACAAACTTAACATTGTAGTTGAAAAATATGTTCTCCCAAACGAAATGTATGGGAGAATATGTTTTTGCAACTGCAAATGTAAGTTATTAATGTTATTATTGATATTACTCGTTAACTTGTAGAACCTACTTAGCTGTAATCGTTTTCCTTTTAATTTCGTTACCTACCTACTGCTGTGAATTGGTTCTGGATATTTTCCAAATATCCAGAACCAACCATTTAGCTGGCAGGGGGAGAGGACACCTGACTCTAACAAAAATTAGCACTTATTTCGCAAACAGATCACTGAATCTAAAAATGGTTTTCTCAAACTCACAATGTCTTTCAACTTTAAACGACCTTCCAGATTGTCCGCGTGATTAATAATGTAGGTAGGTATACCCATGCCAATTCACAACTTTCTAGTACCTACTAACAGTCTCTCTGAGCTAAGCCGCGGACAGACGGACATGGCGAAACTATAAGACAAGTGTTCCTTGTTGACTACGGAACCCTAAAAACCGTTTTCCCTAGAGAATTACCTCCGTGACCTCCGTCTGGGGAGAATGGAGTGTTATGTCGGACTCCTACCGACTAAAACACATTGGTTATATTTTTTTCGTCAAATACGATTTCATTTTTCATTGATTTCACGTCACGTAGTCTCTTCGTATTCATACCCAGGCAGCACACAAGCCAGATAACTGGCCAACAATTAAAGGCTCGTGCAAACAGACGCGAAATCGCGGGCGCGACAGGCAGCGGTACCTTTGTCGACAAAGGTACCGCTGCCTGTCGCGCCCGCGATTTCGCTTCTGTTTGCACGAGCCTTTAACCGTTTGCAGGGTTAAGCTTTATTATATATATGTATAGAAGCTGTGTATTACGTAGTTCTGTATTAAAGTTTTTTTTTTTGCCATAATAATACTATTAGCCGAGTTAGTTTAGTAATTTGCGGATTTTATTTCTTAAAACTGAATAATCATCATAAAAAGACCTGCTACTCAAGAGTTTGTGTAACCTTTAACATGGGTATAAAATTCCAAAAACAAAATGGGTATAAATTATCAAGCATGATACTGGATAAGTTATATTCTGTTCTCTTTTAGTTGTATTACACACCACATCTTGACAGTTATTCAGGTACTGTATAAAATAGGCGTTATTTCTGTTATGAAGCATATAGTAACTTCGTACTAGTGGCGGTAATTTCGTACTTAAAGCGGCATAAAGTAGTTATAACAGCTATCTTAATTTCGGTTATGTGACTTTCGTTTCGTTTTAGTTTCATTACTATATGACTGAATCCTAATTGTTTGATTTACAGTACGAATGTGTGATTATAGAACAGTTATCGAAAAATGTTGAGTGCAGATCACTTTTAACCAGAGCACAACTTAATAAGTGGATACATAAGGTCTGTTATGCAGACATAAGCCGATAAGCCGCTGTGCAATAAGATTTTATTCAGAATGAGCGTCGCCATATCGAATGACATAATCTATTATAATGAAGTGGAATTTTATACTCGATATAGACTCTTAATTTGATTTACTTCTTGATAAAATATACTGAAATAAGCTAAACGCTGTGTATCATCTTAATATCTGAGCTTTGAAGGACTTAACCATAGTTCATTCATCATCTGGCTAACAAAGCTGTAATACTTAAAGAACAAAATGCTTTTATACAGAAGATACTCAGCTTGTCGTACAATTATTCAAAACTTATTCATCTGTTACGTTGCTATTACACAGCTATTGGCAGTATAATTTTGTGCCCAAATTGCTTGAATAACGTCTGAGTAAGCGCCAAATCAGCTAATTACGGTAGTATTATTCAGCGATTAGTTTCTATGAATGCTGTTTAACAAAACTTACTCAGAATGTTTGTGCTAGCTGGGTAGTTTCTTTTCGTAGAGGTGTTAGCTAGAAACGATATCTTATTTTCATAACGGTCAATGACAGTTAAATTAGCAAGTGAGCACAGTTATTTGCGTGCTCTGCGTCGCGGTACCTATACAAGGTGTTAACTTACAGCAAACACCACAAACTCACAACCGATGAGCTAAGCCAACTTGTCTATTTTACACTTGACTCGAAGCTCTTGGCAAAACATCTTCATTAGAAAACTTTACGTTCACTTGTAAGTGGATTTAAAATAAGTGAAACGTAAGAAAATAATTGCCTTCTACATAATATCTAGCAAAACGTGTAAGTATAGCATTCGCATGACACTTAGCATTCACACGTTTCTTACAACTCCGCGGTTCTGACGCCAGTCATGATGAGTGTAGACTGTAGCTACACAATAAATAACGAGTTTGCGACTAAAAGTTTCATTAATGTAACAAAAATCGTAAAAACGTACACCGACGCGGGATCATTCGTCAAAATCATAATGGTCGGTAATAAATATATAGTAACATAGTAACTGCTTTGTTCTTAGATCAGATATTATGCAAAGTTTCATGATCTAATTTGAAGTTATTTTTCTAATACCAGCGGTTTCTGGCCTGCGCAAACTGGCGGACGGGACGGATGATGATTTTAAAATCAATGGGAGCCGGCGGTACATGCGCCGTTATGCGCTGGTATACAACGTGCCGCTACAATGGCGACATTAATTTAACACACGGGTAGGGCTAGGGCCAGTAATCATAAAAATTATAATAAAATAAAATAATTCGTAAATAGAATATAAATATTTTTCTACAAACTAAATAATAAAAACATAACCAACATCACTCTGTGCAAAAGATTAATAATTCATAAAGCTACCTACCAGCTGGCTTACGGTCGATAGGATCATGCTAAGCAATTTGAGGTACCTACTTATTATAGACTTCTTAATATTCGTGAGACTATAATGGCTCACGTTGAGTGTGCCACCTATAAGGAGCACACAATGATACTATAGGTACCTACTTAATATTTGGATAAAAATCGCTAACTGACTATAGAAGTAGGGAGGCACTACAGACTAACTCCATCAAACTTTGCTACAAAATGAATGAAAAAATAGAACCAACCTTTCAGAAGTCTTTATATTACTTACTTACAAAGATATTTTATCAAAATGAAAAAGTGAGCAGAATTGCCCAAAGCTCGTCTTCATCAGTTCGCTATATTTAGGGGTTCATAAAACACCACATTGCGGAGGAAACAGATAAACACACATATTTCATTTAAACTTTTTGATGTAGACAACTTTTTATTTTGATATAATTTTATTGTCACCGAAGTCAATTTTATTTAATGACGTTGTGACTTCCTGTGTAGCTTTTGCGACACCCGGGAAGTGTATCATTATATGCGTATGAAATATAGCATGCCTACGTTAGAAATGGTGTAAAAATAAAAAGGGACGACAGACGGTTGTTACTCGACGCGACGTGTCGCGCGGCGTGCTCGCCCAGCGTCGAAGCCGTGCAGCGAGGATGTGGAGACGCGAGTCGGTAAAAAGAAACAGTGGCGTGCTGTAAGTGATCTTTGTTATAGTGTATTCTGTCAATCAAAATCTTAACGGCCCTTGGCGGACGCGGAAACAATTTGATGAATGCCTTCAAAAATCGCAAGGTGAATTCGTAAAAACTAACATTAAAATAACCGTCATTCGTCATAGCATAATTGCCCGTACGATACTTCCTGTACCTAGTTATTTTATGATACACTAGTCTAGAGTCTACTAGTAGGTACTTACACATGAATTACAAATTTTTTGTCAAATTTTTGTGTCGAGCCATGTATGTTGCTCGGTTCCAGCCACCTGAGTCCCTCTCTCTATGAATATTTCATAAGAAGTCGCACAAACCATCGCCTTACTTAAAGTTTGATGAGAATCATTCTTGTGAATTTGTTTGTACAGCAGATGCATGACCCTATTGTCAGGAAGCGGATAAATTGTAGCGCTGCAAAAGCAGTTGTACAATTGGTTCAGCGGATTTAGCATCTGTGACAACTTTGCCGTCGATCGATGGTTCAGGCATAGCTAGCCTCTGTGAGTTGTGACAACTTTGCCTTCGATCGATCATTCATTTGATTGGTTTTCATATCTACTGAAATGTTGCGCCCCGCAGTTTCACCCGCGTAAGTTTCGATCCCGTGGGAATTTCGCGATAAAAAGTAGGATCCTATGTCCTAATCCAAGTCATGGATCATGGTCGACCCAGTCGGGGGTGCGGCGAATGTAAATTGTACAAGTATCTCCCGGGCCCCCGACTCATGGTAGAAGTAGGAACAGTGGAGTTTTAGTCGGTAGGAGGCCGACATAACATCCATGAGGATTTCCCCACGGAAAAAAAAGAGGGTCGTGGTCTACCCATGTGCCAAATTTCATCTAAATCCATTCAACCGTTTTAGCGTGAAAGCATAACAAACAAACTCACTTTCGCATAATAACGGTTTTAACATAAATTAAGGGGATAGTTGAATATCAATGATATTTTACAGTGTTTGAAGTGACACACAGATTACTACATTCACAGCGATTAACAGCGTGATGACAACGCAAGGATACCGACGATTGCACAATACATTGGCATGGGAACTAGGTGGAACCAGGCTAAGAAGCTCCCTCGAGTGCCCGCCTTCATACAATGCATACCGTAAACGTAACCACACGCGGTGGGAAAATGATATTAGGTAGAAACACATCGACACCGATTAGATAAGTGACGAATATTGCAGACATGACCTATTTAGTTTCCTTATCACGCAAAATGTATACAAAAGCAAAACGCAGATATTGGAGGAGATACAGATAGTATAATCTGTTAAGTAATCTTCATTGACCTAGCTACTGGTGGACTACGAGCAGGCGAATTGTTCGCTTTGCGGTCCTGTGTCGAGGGCTTTTGGTAGGTAGCTGTTCAAGGCAGAGTTCTTGTGACCACGATCACTTGAGAGAACTCTCATCGTGGACTGCTTCAGTTATTCGCCATAATTGGAACCATTCAACTACAGTTCAAGATTAGTAGTTAGTAACGTCTAATTGCGCAAAAACGGAGATTACAGCAGGAGGAGTGGAGGACAATGCTGAGTGGTTGCATAACATAGTGCTACATGTGCAGGCTCCACATAACATAGTGCTACATGAGCAGGCTCCACATAACATAGTGCTACATGAGCAGGCTCCACATAACATAGTGCTACATGTGCAGGCTCCACATAACATAGTGCTACATGAGCAGGCTCCACATAACATAGTGCTACATGAGCAAGCTCCACATAACATAGTGCTACATGAGCAGGCTCCACACAACATGTAAAAGTCGAAACATCGCACACACGCAGAACTACACTCGCGTTGTTGGTCATTTCCTCTCAGGTCAGTTCCACTGCACTTCGGGTTCCAGTTTTAAGTAACCACTGTAGTTTTGATGACATTCTTTCTCCCTTTAATCAGGCTAAGGCGCATCAAAATCTGTCCCAGGGTTATTCAGTTCAGTAGGTAGGTATGATAAATATTTTAAAAAAAGTTCATCATCATAATTATAATCAAGTTCATCAGTTCATTCATCATATTGATCATAATTGAAATGTTCTTTCATGTTGTGCATTACAACGTAAACTGTAAACAGGGTGTTAGGGTAAAAAACTGTTATAAAGGTGATGCGCACAAAATAAATGATACTATATTCAATGCTTTTTACGGCACGTTTAACTTTTGTTACAATTAAATAAAATCACTGTTACAATTAAAACTTTACAGCATAATATATGGCACTGTCTGATAAGCCTTTCTATTAATTGTATACAGGGTGTAGGGGTAAACACCGTTATCTTTGAAACTAGTGGTTTGATTTCAATTATAGAACGTAAAATCAAAGGAAAGCGACAATTTCTTTTATAAAGAAAATCTACATTTTACCACAAGAGTATTTCACCCTTTCACCCTAGGGCGCTAGGGCAACGAACTTGCGTCTGAACACGGGTGGGTGGAGCGGGACGTGACGTGGCCGCGAGCGCGACCCCTCCCTCAGTCAGTCAGCTGTTTCGCTAGCGAGCACGGTGTCGGATAGAAACTTTTTTAAATCTTTTAATGAAAATAACGCTTTTTTTTATTGTTACTCAGTCATTTATTTTTATATTTAAGTCAACTACGGTTTGAATGACAACGGTGTTTACCCTTACACTCTGTAGAAGTACAGTAGGTATTTTAACTGTAAAGTCACGGTTGTAAATTCAGGTAAATGACAAAATCGACAAAATTTCGTATAAGGCCTCTTAACGCCTGTAAAATAGGCCTAATTAATAGAATTAGAATCGGTTGGAAACAAATGTCTAATCCATTGCTTCATAATATGTTAGAAAAAAAATGATTTTTTCACATTTTTATATTAGTATTTAGTGAAATATACACAAAACTATTAAATTCATAAGTAAAAGAAACACTCTGTACACGTACACTTGTATTTCAACTTAGAAAGACAAGTGTGACAAGTGTGCGTGTACAGAGTGTTTCTTTTCCGTATCAATTTAATAATTTTTGTGAATATTTTATTATACAAAAATTTAATTAACTTTATGGTTTTTGCATGTATTAAAGCTACACTATTGCAGGTTAACGGGAAAGCCCTTCGTTAGATAACATACCTACTGTATTTTGCCTGTTTAGGGCATGCAAATTAATTTAACATTGATACCAAATAGGTACCTACTTTTTAGGGTTCTATACCCAAAGGGTAAAACGGGACCCTATCACTAAGACTCCGCTGTCTGTCCGTCTGTCACCAGCCTGTATCTCATGAACCGTGATAGTTAGACAGTTGAAATTCACAGATGATGTATTTCTGTTGCCGCTATAACAACAAATACAAAAAAAAACAGAATAAAATGTGATTTTTTTGCTCGTTTTTGCTCGATATTGATAACGGCAACAGGTAGACGCTTGAAATATTTACAGAGTATTTAGTTATATATTCACTTAAAAAAAAAAAAATTAAATTAAAATAAAACAAATATTTAAGGGGGGCTCCCATACAACAGACATGATTTTTTTGCCGTTTTGATAGATAATGGTAGGGAAAACTTCGTGCGCGAGTCCGATTCGCACTTGGCCGGTTTTATTTAATAAGATATAGGTACAGAAAAATACCAATTTTCTAATAGAATTTTTAAATTAAGATTCATTTTACGTTATGTACAATAAATATAAGTACACACATAACAAAACTTAATCTTAAAATAACATTTTATGTACATAACCACCATTCCTTAAGTTAAACTACCAAATGAGTGTCAAATAAGATTTCCATATAGGTAACAACTGAACATCTCAACCATTTATTATCTAGGCTCCAGTCCCAGCCTCCCGGAATGATTAAAGCGATGCTACAATACGGCCAATATAACTTGGCAGTTCCGAATTTCGCACAGACGTCTGCGCAGTAACATATTTTATTTTAGGAACCAAATGGTGAGAACAATCGCGCAAGTTATTTGAGCGTCTGTTCAGACCTGCCAAGATAAAACGGCCGTATTGTGCGTGCTCTGAGTTTTGGGGATGAATATTCAAACATCCTTCAACAGCCGACTGAATACGTATCTACTTAAATACAAACAACTGCAAGCTATTCAGAGTCACACCAAAACTTAAAAAGACGAAGACTATCGATATTCGACCACCTTGAGCCTGAACAATTAATTCTGTTATGAATTACTGCATTTCCATGAAAATGTAAGCAATCATTCTCTGTAGCGTGAAGAATCAATGATCATTTCAAAATAAACGCCCGCGCCGTATTTTTAACCGACTTCTTCAAAAAGGAGGAGGTTCTCAATTCGTCTGTATGTTTTTTTTTAATGTTTGTTACGCGATTGCTCCGCCAATTATGAATCTATTTTGATGATTCTTTCTTGTTTGGTAGGTCATGCTTCAGAAGTGGTACCGTATAAATTTTATTAACTTTTCTTGCGTAGTTTTTGAGTTAGCTTCAATAGGTATTACGTATTTTTTCCCACTTAGTGTATGTAGACGATATATTATTTGACTCCGTCACTGTTATTTACATAGCAGGTAGTGGTATTCGAATTTATGTGGCTATCCCACACAAATTCCACCACCACCACAGTACCATAACTAAAAAGTGAAAAATAAAAACTTTTTACAAAAAATATTTTGTAAAAAGAGACTTTTTACTCCCTTATTTAGTCTTGTGACGGCGGTGCGCGTTACCTATAGGTATGCATACACGGTGACACGCCATAACGGTGACCTGATATTTGTACGTCATTTGTTGCTCATTTTGCACACACAATGTGTAGTAACAACTGTCCTAAACTGATGAGTGACGGCATAGTAGTTCGCGACCACAACATTGTTGCACGATTCGACTGCAAGCTGCACAAAACTTGACGCCAATGAAACGAGGTAATAATAACACAATTAGCCCGTGTAATTATCAACGTACCTACGTGCTTGTTAATCGTTCACTCTCTATTAACACACTCATGTACATTCGCCGATTATTTTCGGCCTGTAGAAAAGGTAATTTCCGACCATTGCAGTAAAAACTACGCCGAGTAAGAAGCCGGTACTTTATTGAACAAAAATAACTAGGAGTAAACATAACGATACTTAGGGAAGGGAGTGAGGGCTGTTACACAATAGTGTCTGATTAGTTCCACATTTGTGCACGTGAGGTATAGACAACATACAGTTTCATATTATAAACTAGAATGGAATTGTGAAAATACTAACTACCTACGTGTGACTGACACTGGCATTGCCACCATCAGGGAATTGAATTTTGATAACACAAAAAATTAGTCGCAATTTTTTGTCAAGTCACAGATTTAGTCGGGTCTTAGTTTAGAAGATTATAATGAGTTCAATACGATACTAGGCCAAGAGCTAGGTGGAAGAGTTTACGCGAAAACTCTTCGATCTAGCTCTTGGACTATACCTTAAAAATTGAATTACTCATTACACCTTCTAAACTAAGACCCGACTAAACTTTGTGACTTGGCGAAAAATTGGGACTAATTAGCCCTAAAATTTGGGAAAAACAGATATTCGATAGGTGCCCTAGCTTTTTTGGGCCAAGCTTGGGAGATGCAGTCCAGATCGGCCACCTAATAAACCCTTATAACTTTTGAAGTGACTGAGAAATTCTAATATTTGGCGACCAATTTCGACTAATTAGCGACATTTTTTTTGTGTTATCAAAATTAAAATCCCTTATTGCCAGTGTCAGTCACACACTACCTACTGGGTAAATATTTATTTGAACGTGTTAGGCCATTTGTAGTTGTACCGAGTTACTGGCTGGATCAAAATGTGAATTGAATTGAAATCCCTCTTTTATTACCCGACTGCCCCAGAAGGAGGGTAATGTTTTTCGAGAGTATTTATGTTTGTATGTATGTATGTCTATTTCTTTGGAACGCTCTGTAGCCTAAACGGCTTGATGGATTTTAACATACGAGGTGTCGTTAGTTTCGTCTTAATTGTGAGAGTGATATAGGCTATATTTAAAAAAAAAAAATAATCTGTAATAAATAAACCAATAACCTGAAATAATGGTGTAACTTTTGTTTGTCCCCGCCTGCAATACCTTACAAAAAACAAAGTTCAATGCTTGTTTTTCTCTTTACGGTTATAGGAAGTTTTTGCAGTTGGGTTTTTGTTTATTAAATAATTTATTTTATGTGCTTTTAAATAATGCTCTTTAATCTCTAATAGGCCGGTTGGCTAAGCGGCTTTGGAAAGTTTGGTGTACGCGAATAGCGACATTTGGCTAACTCTGGGATAAATCATCATCATCATTGTCCAAAAAGTTGGAGCTGAGTCTTGAGAATGAGAGAATATGGATATCTCTACCACCTGAGGTAAACTAATGCATGTACTAATGAGAGGACAAATATCTCGCGACTTGTTTCCACTTAGAAACTGCTGCTAGCTCTGGATATTTGGCAGGAGTTCGTCTTCGTACAGAAATAAATTACTGAAAAGCAACTCACCATTTTGGCAAGCATGGTGTCCATCTGCGGCTGGTGCGTGGCGGTGAGCAGCTGGCGGATACGGCTAGCGTTGGCGACGCACTGCGCCATGCAGCGCTGCAGCGCGGCGGCCTGGCGCACCAGGGAGGCGCTGAGCGGCGCGTCGGCCCCGGGCGCGCCCGCGCCTCTCAAAACGCTCTCCAGCACGTGCGCGTGCTGCGACACGTAGTCCAGGCAGCGCCGCAGCTCCACCGCCTCGCGTCGCTGCCGCTCTATAACAACGTCAACACTAGCAGACCTGACCTGACCTCATTTACTCATCACTTCATCAATCAGAATGCAGGTTGCTGCAATCCCTTTCTGGCATGATGTGGATTGCCCAACAATAGTTTAGTCAATCCAGCCAGCTAAGATAATACAGGCTCAAGGGTTGGTGTTGCTACCTACCATAGGGCCAGGAGCTCAGTTTGCAAGTTAGTTCTGATATGATAGATTATTTTAAGCTGTTGTAAGCTTGTGAAACATTTTAATTTTTTTCATAATCATTTTATAATAAGGAAGTAGAAAACATGTTGCGCCAACCTCAAATAAAATGGGATAAACTTTTGCAACATTAAGTTATTTCTGACAGTCATTACCTCCACAAAGTAGAAATAAACAGATTCTATTGTTGTGTATACTAGCTATGTACACACTGAATAAATGATTAGATGAATAAATTAAGAATCAGAGTTCCTTTTATTTAGCACTGGAAAAAATAAAAACAACATTTTCAAAGATGCCAATTTACACCACATACATATTAAAAATAAAATAAAATACTGGTATTCAGCTGCATCCGGTTAGACTGGAAGCCGACCCCAACATATAGTTGGAAAAAGGCTAGGCACATGATAATGATGATGACATATTAACATATTATTATTTCTATCTCTTTAGTATAACTAGGACAGTGGCTCATTAGGAACCGCAACAAGTTATTTGTTTAAGCAAAACAAAATCATGTTTAGGGTTAAAAGTTGACAAGGTAATGTGCACACAATTTATGAAAAAATTAGATGTACGACAAGAATTTCACCCCAATTATATATACAAAGCTGAAAATTATAGTCTGATAATATATAAAATAAATGATAATGATGATGAATGTTATTTTAAGAACTTTCATTCAAAACACCAGTTTCATTTCGCAAAATAAGTAGTAATTGGCGCGATTTATTTACCATGGAAATCATAGATTCTCTGGGTTCTTCTTAAATATTTCTCTTCCTGCAGCTGCCTGTCGACTTGTGCCTGTTTATCACGAGCCTCCAGCACCTCCAGGAACGATGAAAACAGCGATTTTCTTTCGTTCGTTTTTGTAACGGTTTCTTGCATTGTGATAGTAAAAAAAGGCGATTGTTCAATGATAACTAAAAAGTTACTTAATTTTTCAAATATGCTTTCGAAATCTGAACGGTCTATTTCAAACATAAAAACAGGAAACAAACGACTTGATAAATTAAATCAAAATCAAATTCAAAACCACACAACCTTCACACTTGCCTCACTGACATCAACTGTTCATAGACATTATTAATAGACAATAGTAACATTTAAAACCGTAGACCTTTAAAGAAAGAGAATGCTTGGCTATGTCTTCTCTTTCCTTCTACGAAAAAAAAACGTTGTAGGTAGTACATGTTTAGGTGGTACAAGTCTGTTCCTGCCACTAGAATCAACTCCATAGACAACGAAATTCTGTGATGAGATGAGAAAATTGAAGTTGAATTTAATGTTTATGATATGCTCACAACCCTCAAAACTGAGCAGCTGTCAAAAAAACTTCGTTGATTTGCAATAAACCAATTATCCAATTTAATTCATAAATAATGGCAAGGGAAAGTAGCGCTGGATTTGATAGACACATTACTATCTTCTCTCCTGAAGGAAGACTATACCAAGTCGGTAAGTTGCAAATTTTATCCGGAATGACTTGCACAGAGCGGTAACCACCAATACTAACAAACAATTTTTTTTGTAAAATGCTGTGGCTTGATAGGTAATTTTAAATAATTAAGCTTTGAAATTGCATGCTTAGGAGGTACTCAGTTTATGTTACTCACAGTGTTAACCTTAAATAAAATATTGAGTGTATATTCAAAAATGTACAGTCATTGCCTTCTGATGTAAATCGGTTGATAATTATTATGTATTTGACTTCAATGAGTAATAACTTGTTGAATGTTTTGCAGAATATGCACTGAAGGCGATCAACCAGGGTGGTCTGACGTCAGTGGCGCTGCGCGGCGCGGACGCGGCCGTGGTCGCGGCGCAGCGCAAGGTGCCCGACCGCCTGCTCGACCCGGCCTCCGTCACGCACTTGTTCCCGCTCACCAAACGTATCGGAGCCGTCATGACTGGAATGATTGGTGAGAGCATTACTTTTATGTTTATATTTCAGCAAGTAAAGGGAAATGGAATTAGACACGTTAAATTCATCCATCCATATCCATCAATTCTTGGATGGTCTCTACACACATTCTTGTCTGCTTGTAACAAATTTGGTATTTCCATTTTCAGCGGACAGCCGGTCACAAGTTCAACGTGCCCGGTATGAGGCGGCTAACTGGCAGTACAAGTACGGCACTGAGATCCCTGTGCACATTCTGACTCGCCGCATCGCCGACATCTCGCAGGTGTACACGCAGAACGCCGAGATGCGCCCACTTGGATGCAGTGAGTTAAATTTCATACTTACATCTTATTAAAAAATACATTGTTGCTGTCATTTATTTGTTTACTAGCTCCCGTCCGCGACTTCGCCCGCGTGGTGTGTCGATAAAAAGTAGCTTATGTCCTTTCTCAGGCTTTAGAGTATCTGTGTAAAATTTCATTTAAATCAGTTCAGTAGTTTTGGCGTGAAAGCGCGACAGACAGACAGCATTACTTTCGCATTTATAATATTAGTAATCATTAAGGTGTGAGTTGTTTCATTATTCCCCATACAAATTGCCTGATGTTTCAAATTTCAAAAGAGTTTTATATATATAATCTTCAGGATCACATGACACTAACACATTATCTACACCTATACTTATCGATGGTGAAAAAGCAAATGGGGTCTGCCACAGACCAAATTGTTCAGGAGAACAAAAAGTTAAAAAAATTATATCTCTTAATCTTTAGAAAAGTGAACCAGAAAACAATGTCCTTCAATAATTTTACATCAAAATAATTCTAAGATGAATAGTTTCAAAGATAGATGTTGATTGACCCCAGGTTTCACGCATTTTTGAGGGGTCATGTAACAATATTAAATGTTCCAATGTTTGGTTTTTGGAATAAGCTACATTTAAATGAAAGTAATCCCATCAAAAACAACAGTTTTTCTATCGCAAATGATGTGACATGCTATTAATGAAACTTTGACATCAATAATGTCATGGTTAGATAGGAATAATCTTATTTTTTTTTTAGATAAGACGACGATAATTCATTTTGATCAACGGGTACATGCTGATATTGACATTGAAGCCCTCTACAACAGCACAGTATTAAATAAAGTCGATGATACAAAATTTGCTGGCTCAACTTAGCAGGGGACACTGCCGTGCCCCCAGATACTTGAATATATGTCTAGTAATAAAAGCTCCGAAAACAAATTAACATAATGAGCATACAAATGTGAAATTTACTGCTTTAAATACTAATTTTCCGAAAACTTATATGCTAATACAAATAAAGGAACAACTGAATAAAGCAATACAACATTTGCTGACATAATATTTTTCCACCAGCTTGAATTGCGTTTTAACGAAAACTACTGTTAGTCATTTTCATCGCGTGCGGTTGGTCACAGTTCTAACCTAACCTAATCACCCTGTTTTTCACCTCTGCACCCGTATGCAACTATCGGTACGTAGGTAGTTATTTTCATTCAAAATGAGAGTTAAAAAGTTATTCTTTATCTATACATATAATAAATCTGTAGACGAGGCGTTTCTGTACAATGAAAAAAAAAAAAAAAAACTTAGGTGGAGTGTCCAAGAATAACCAACAGATGCCATTTCTACCATTTTTGGAATTTTTGTCTGTTTGTCTGTTTGTCTGTTTGTCTGTTCGTTTGTTTGATTGTTCCAGTATCACGTAAAAAGTACGAAATCAATATGGTTAACTTATAAACTCAAATATTGTGTGTAACTCGATGTTTCTTTTGGTCTTTGTTTCATCGCAATCGCTTCAAAATATCCAAAGATATAAGAGTTTAAAGTATTCAAGAAGAAATTTTCATTAGGTACGTAATGTAGATACACCTAGCGTAAAATCAGGTAGGTTTGTGAGAACGTGTGTAACACACGATCATAATCATCATATGTTTACATACTTCGCGCGGAAACATAACGCGATACATTGTGAATTTACCAAATCTAAAGTTTGGTTAATTCAAGTTTTCCAAATCTATTGTTTCGTAGTAGTGCCATAGGTGGCGCTATCTATCTTTTAAATCATGATACAAATTAATCATGAACAATGGTGATAAATTTTAATTTCTTAAAAATTTTAGATTGTTACGAGCAAAAAGTGAGTAATTAAGGCACGAATGCGCTTACTAAATTAACACGAGTGCATTAATTACTCACTTTAGCAAGGTAGGTACGTAATCTACTTTTCTTTCAACTACCAATGTACCTGCTACGATAAAATATACCTGCTCAAGGTTAACTCAACTCAATCCAAATCAAGTTAGGTCAAGTTAGGTCAAGTCAGGTCAAGTCAGGTCAAGTCAGGTCAAGTCAAGTCAAGTCAAGTCAGGTCAAGTCAGTCATGGAACCCTAAAAACAGTCTTTTCTACATAGCTTACAGAGTGTTCGAACGTTTTCCCATATATTTTGACAGTATCACTTCGTGCTCGATAGATGGCGTTGTTCATTTAACGTCATTTTCTGAATCGCGATGTTAAGAGTCTCCGTAGAAGAATGACTTTCGCCGAATTCATAATTATCGAGCATTTGGCTCATTTTGAATTGAACACATAATCCATACTAATCGATGCTTAAAAGTATAAATTCGATAGTAACTCTGTCTGTCTGTCCGTCAGTAATTCTGTATGTTACCTTTTCACGCCTGATTCACTGAACGGATCTCGATAAAATTTGGTAAAGAGATAGATGGCATCCCGGGGAAGAACTTAGGCAATTATTTTCTCAAAAACAAATTTAAGGGGGGGGGGGGGTGAAAGTTTTTATGGGAAACCTATCATTTTTAGAGTTCCGTAGTCAACAAGGAAGCTTTATAGTTTCGCCATGTCCGTCTGTCTGTCTGTCTGTCCGCGACTTAGCTCAAAAACTTTTAATCGACCAACTTACATGTGCAGTTGCAAAAACCCAAACATTCTGTATGCGAGAACAAGTTTTTTAACTACAATGTTAACACTTTGAGGGACAGTAAACGTCCATAGACGTAATAACAATAAAACTTTGCGAAAGTTTGTTTGATAAATTAATTCATCCCAACTACGGAACCCTTCATTGTGCATGGTTCGACACGCACTTGGCCGGTTTTTTTTTAACTTAGGGCTGTGAAAATTTATGCTTTTTGTAACTAACAAAGAGTTACGTTTTTCTAAAATCATCCCGCATGAGGGTAAAAATCCTTCTTTACCCGCTTGATTTTAAAATTCACTTATTATTAACATTTTTGCTTCAACAGCGTTAAGGGATTGAGAATATAGTCATAGTCCGTATCTTGAGAATCTATCCACTCAATCAAAAGTTATTACTACTTGGCTCCTGGCTTGGAACGAAGAGTTTGAGTTTACCAGTGAGTACTTACTCGATAGATGGCGTTGTGCAAATGATGCGATTTTCTTAAGGGGGATGCGCCGGTAGCCCGCGAAATTCAAATCTTAAGTTTTTTGTAATTTGCAAGTCAGTGTCAGGCAGGTTGTATGTTGAAATGAAATGAAATAAAATTCTTTATTCTGTAAAAAGGTTATTGGAATCACTTTTACACGTCGTAATAATATTAAAAAAAAAAAAAATTAAGCTAGATGAGGTCGGCGTTTCCTATCTGACTACTCTGAGAAGAAAGGCCGAAACAAACTCACAGTCTCTTTTAAAGTCCGGACATACCTAGGTCAGATATTGGCATATTGGTCAGGCCCTATGAGGACCATGTAGATTAGAGTCTGAAATGGTCTTTTGAGGAATGAACCACACAGATTTGAGTGAACCTGTCCTGTCACTGCAAGCATTTGTCAGTAATAGTGGAGCTCAGCTCAGAACTTAAGGAGCTCAACGACTCGACGAACAATACCAAAGAAAGGACATTTGTGTAGGCCGCATAAAGTTCTCAAATTGCCAGACCATTGTTAAAACTAACTGAGAACGAAAAAATATAAGAATAAAAACAAAATAAACATCCACATAGTCCTCACATTCTCAATAATACAATACTTTACAAA
This sequence comes from Lithophane ornitopus, assembly GCA_948473465.1. NCBI lineage: Eukaryota > Metazoa > Arthropoda > Insecta > Lepidoptera > Noctuidae > Lithophane > Lithophane ornitopus. The sequence goes on along the minus strand of OX419627.1, from coordinate 16,508,153 downwards.
GTAATCATGTCATTTTGTCAATATCCTACATATAATATTCAATAATGTGAATTTGTATATAAAACTGGTAGGTATATTTTGATGATTTTCTATAGTACTTATTCAAAATGTCACAATGCCAAAATGACAAAATGTAAGCAGAGCGAGCAACTCAATCCCATGCTTTTTGTCTTCAAAATAATCTGAAATTGTATAGTACCCTTTTTTACAAAGTTTGGTTTTAATGGGTAAGTTTCGAATGTCAATATGATTAAAATATAATTCGCGATCGTAGCAAATAGTAGCTTTAGAGAATAATAACCATTAGATACAGGAATACAACTCCTGCAATATTAGTTAGATTAGGTAAATAAATATGTGATACAACTGCGACTCATTATTTAGATCAACATAAAACTTGATACTGACCTGTAAAAAGCAAAAAAAACATAAGAAAATTTGAATTTCGCAGGCTCTCCCAAAGCTTTCGCCTTAGTTTCCATCGTCCATACAATATGCCATAGTTTTTTCATTAATATTTATACAATACTTTTTCATTAATCTTTCCGACAGTTTCATACTGCTGTCCATACTATCCACACTATTACCACAATATAGATATGGACTACCACTAACATATAAAGTTACTGGCTGTCTCATGTCTGTTACGGGTTATGGGACATAGGATACTTTTATCCCGGTAGCACATTCCCGTGGGATAATTTCCGACATCCACGCGGGCGAAGCCGCGGGCAAAAGCTAGTCCAATACTAAACATTAAGCTGGTTTCTATAGAGCTTAAGAAAACGATTATTTTAGCAGAACATATGTTTTCGGAAACTTAGTATTTTTTTTCTTTAAGTTTGGAATTTTTCCGGTATTTAATTTTAACACAGCTTAGATAGTATTTACAGTCAACCACAGATCGCTGGAAGTTAATTTGGTTTTCGGAAGCTATTTTCCCTTTAATTTATTTATTTATTTAGGTTAGCCAACAATTGTTTACACAAAACATTTTAAATAATTTGGTTAATGGAGTAGGTACAAGTATAAGTGCAACAATTACTTACAGGCTAACACGACATGCACCATTATTGGTTTTACATAACTAATGCTATAAAGCCAAAAAAAAGATATTTATAATAATATCTAATAGTAACAAAAATAACATTCTAAATAATACAACAATAAAAATAAAAAAAAGATTGGTAACAATAGCATCAATAAACTAAATTAGAGCAATAAAATAAAAATAATATAATAAAAAATTCCATAATTCAATTCAAATACAGTTGAAACCTAGAATTAACATTCAGTAGCGAGATCATTGTGAGCATAGTGCTCAATCATTATTTTATAAAAATTTCCCTATGCTGTCATGGTTTATATCAGTAAGATCACTGCAACTGTTCAGGCTTTTACATAGGCGTGAGATCGGTGAGTTAGCACCCAGAACCGTTCTGCGCAGGGGCGGGTATAGTGGTGTGATAGGATTTCGTGGATTACGGGCTGGGGCACGAAACTTTAGGAGACTCAGTAGGTTTGGGCAGTCAATTTTATTTCTAAGCAACTTATAGAGAAACAAGCCATCAATAACTTCTCTTCTAGTTGAGAACGAGTTCATTTTGAAATATTTGAGACGAGAATTATAAGAGAGCAGCTGTTTACTGTTAATATATTTGGCACAACAGGGTTTTGGAACTATGTATCTATGTATACACTAGAACAGTACAGGGAAAAGTTAAGATTCATAAATGGCTCAATGAGGTACCATTATCTTAGTTGGGTACCACAAATAACACTCCTTGTGTCCGAAGGGTTGATAAAAGATAATTTATTTGTCACATGCGTTTACATGCAAATCGAGCATGCAAGTTCTTAAATATAGGTAAAAATTCCGTACATGTTTTGCCTGACGAGCCGTACAATTTTTAATATAACAAACAAAATATAATTAATTCAATAGACTAAAGACTGGTTCACTAACATTCATTATTAAATATGAGAATAATAATACTATAGAAATTATAATAATATAAAGTTCAAGGATCACAAACAAACGATGCAACTTCAAAAATATAGTATTATAAAGACAGTAATTAAGTTATATAATACACCTCTTTTGGGCTTTAAACGCTGTTTCCTTGTCCGTAGAGTTACCCCAAAATATGATACCATAGCGCAGAATTGATGCCACCAATTGTTCACAAAGCATCTGGGTTAAGTTTTGAGGACAGTTTGTACAAGACATACGTGGACGAGCTCAGTTTTTTGCTTGTATATTCAATGTGCGCTTTCCAGTTCAGTTTTGCGTCTATCATTACCCCAAGAAATTTTGTATCGTCGACTTTATTTAATACTGTGCCATTGTTAAATCTCAATATCAGCATGTACCCGTTGAGGAAAATGCACTATCGTCGTATTATCTCAAATTAATTTTAAGTTTATTCCTTTCTCACCATGATATTATTGATGTCGAAGTTTCATAAATGTCAAATTCATAAACGTCCTTATTATTACATGATAAAGTCACCGTGCTGTCTTCTGCAAATAGTGGTTTGGGGTACTTAATAGCATCAGGCAGGTCATTGAGATGTATAAACTCGAACCATTTATTTCAAATATAAAACAATTACAGGCACTTTTGAATTGACAAGGGTTTGGTCAGTCAGAAAGATGAAGTTAGTTGCCCATTCCAAAGCGTAGTAGGTTCCTATGGAGGAGAAGAACGGGCAAGAAACTCCACGGACACTCTTTTAAATCAGGATATTGTTACAATATATTGGTTACATCATTTATGTTGAAATTATACATGTCAGTACAATGTAGAGAAACGTGCACGTTCAAAGCGTCCGTAATTAAACGATAAAAAAGAAACAAAACAATTCAAAAATAAAATAAGCCGTGGCAGTTAAAAGATGACCAGTCCCTACTGATGGCGCCCGTTCACGAACATGACGCATGGATCAGCACCGTTCAGCTCAACCATTTTGAAGGGAATTTAATGATCCAACACACACGCCACCATCAGCGAGACATTAAAGTGAGCATGACATACTCTCAGCCGCCAGGGCACATTCAAAAAATGAAAGACGTACCTAGTAAATGGTAGCTTTAGAGTACTTAGGTAAATACATAGTGCTCACACACATGTGCTATGCAGTTATACAATACTAGGAGATTGAATTTATACTATGTAAGATAGTTTTTACAATCTTCAGCAGTTCCAACAATATTTTCGAATGCTAATCAATTAGTTAAGCGCCCTGTGGAGCTGGACCAGCGCTGAGCCAAGCATTTTTGTCAGTGATGTAATCCCCCAATTTATAATATGCTTGGCGGCATAGTGTGCGTTTTATACAAGATTTAAATGTTGTTTCATTCAGTTGGAGTATGTGGGGAGGTATTTTATTGTAGCATTTTAAACAGTACCCCATGAAGGATGAGTCTACTTTAGCCAGTCTGAAGCCTGGTTGAACTAATTGGTCCCTATTTCTAGTCCTATAATTGTGTCTCTCACCTCTTTTACTGAAATGACTTACATTTTTCTTTGTATATATAAAACAAAGTGGTGGCGAACAAAGTCGTGGCGGCTTGTTTTATATGTATATGGTATGGACCAAGTGATTATTTGGGCATTATAAAAAATGCTCGGGCAGTTTGAAAAATGCCCAATATGACAGGGCAATATGATAACAACTATTGAAATAATCAAATCGACCGGTCATTTTTTATTATGCTAGTCACATTTGGGGCAGCACAATTAAAACCAGGTTTTATTACTATTATTTTGATTTCAAACGTAGAATCAATATTTAAAATCAAATAAAAAAAATCCATTCATAGACACTCTGTTGACCTATGATGACTTTACCATAATTAAATACCTGTGTATTATTAGATTGCCCAAATACCACACGGGAATATCTATAATGACGAGGCAATGTGATAAATAAGGAAGTTCAAATTATAATTCATTATTTTGCCCTAAGTAGCTTGTCATTAGTCATAATGCGCGGGAATTATGAAAAATGCCCGTATTTATTACTTGGTCCATAATATATATAAAACAAAATCAAAAGTCATTTATTCAAACTAGGCTGAGAATCAGCACTTTTCGAACGTCAAAATTACATAAGACAGTCCCCCAAAACGCAAAGTGGTGGCAAGTGCATCTAAGTCAGTCGGAAACAGGGTATACCTGTGAAACTAAACTAGGCGATCACGAATATCCACGTAATGATTCTGTGAAGTACCTGGACATGCACCTTGACCGCAGTAATTACATAACTATTACTTAATTTAAAAAGTGAGTACCTAGACACGCGGCAGCATGTCAAGACAAGTTCGAGTCAAGAACGGTACTTTTAATCCCGGTAGTATGTTCCCGTGTGATATTTTCCGACACCCACGCGGGCGAAGCCGCGGGCAAAAGCTAGTTGAAAATGTTTCGAAATCTCTTACGGACAACTGCTTGCCCTGGAGCTTACATGTCCAAACTTGTGTCACAACACTCACAGAACGCAGTCTACAAGTTACAATCGCAAAGCCTAAGATATTTTTCTTTCTATAATAGGTATGATGCTGGTAGCATATGATGAAGAAACAGGTCCGTGCGTGTACAAGACGGACCCGTCCGGCTACTACTGCTCGTACAAGGCGGTGTCGGCGGGCGCGAAGGCCACTGACGCCAACGCCTACCTGGAGAAGAAGCTGAAGAAGCGATCGGACCTCAGCGCCGACGAGGTGGTACAGCTGGCCATCTCCTGCCTGTCGCAGGTGCTCTCTGTCGACTTCAAGTCCTCAGAAATTGAAGTGGGCCTGGTCACCAAGGATAACCCTCAGTTCAGGTGAGATTGTAGCTGTATGGATGTATATAACATAACACACGGCTAACGTTCCGGCACGGTTAACGGCTCTTTTGTAGTCAGAATATTTTTTATTTAACTGCGGTGTTCTCGGAAAGTCTCGAAGTGTACGTGTATACTGGGTGTTAGGGTAGACACCGTTATCCTTGAAACTAGTGGTTTGGTGTCATCTATAATGTACTTTTTCCATGGGACCAACCTTGAAACCTTTTTTTTTTTTTTGCGATTTCGAAGTTGGTCCCATAGAAAAAGTATATTATAGATGACACCAAAACCACCAGTTTCAAGGATAACGGTGTCTACCCTAACACCCTGTATATAACACTCACATTTTGCCAGTTATATTGTGTTGTTGTGTTCGTTGTGGATGTGTACTGTTGTATTGTTTTTACTATTCATAAAAATACTAAGAATTTATTGTTTTTATATTTCAGAGTGTTGGCTGAAAACGAGATCGACAGACATCTGACCGCGATTGCTGAGAAGGATTAAGGATTTGGCAATTAAAATATCTATTATAATTTTTGAAATAAAATGTTTCGTAAACTACTTAATTTTTGGTTCGCTCTTATTATAAAAGTTGACTACTTTTATTAACTGTTACAAATCTTGAGAGGGATATTTCACAGTTTTGATCAATCACATTATATCTAAACAAACAACTCTGTGAGCAAGCCAGCGTTCCCTGCCGGCACGTCAATGAGTTGTTCTGGCAACTCGGCGAGCACACTGGTGAAGTTGTGCAGACTGCAGCAGAACACGAGGCCGTACACGGGGCTCTCGTAGTGGCGCTGGCGGCGCAGCTCGTGCAGCCACGACACGCGGCCGCACGCGCTCGCGCACGGCTCGGCCTCGCGCAGCTCGCTCACGGCCACGAACGGGTCGTTCAGCAGCACCAGCGCCACGGCCTTGTTCGCCTGCTTGGCATGCACCACCGTCCACACATACTTTGGCACCGGAAACCTTTTACCAGCTTTCAAGAACAGTTCGGTGCGCGAGTGGCCCGCTCGCAGCGCGAGCACGCCGTGCGTGCCGGCGTGCACGTCCAGCTCGGCGTGCGGACGACTCAGCTTCAGGAACTTGGCGACGTCGCGGTGCAGGTGGTGCAGGTTTCCGTGCGCCACGCTGCGCCACACCGCCACACGGTTAGACACGAAGTCCGTCACGCGCATGTTCTGATCCTCGAAGTAGTGGCTGCTGAGCAGCTTGGCGGACGTGAGGCTCTGGTCCGCGAAGGAGTACCGCTCGTGCTTGAGCAGCTCGTGCAGGCGTCGGTTCATCCGGACGTCGTCGGAGTAGAGGCGCTCGGCGGCGTGGCGCGTGGCCGCGTCGAACATGTGGTTGAAGTTGCCGAGGATGCTGAGCGGCGCCGAGTGCTCGCTGTGCGCGGCCACGGCCAGCGCGTTGTGCGGCGCGTTGCTCATGCGCAGGCGCGCGGCCACGGCGCGGTCCTCGTCGAAACACAGCGCGGCGAGGTGGCGCGGCGCGTGCGAGCTCGCCTCGTGCATCAGGTACGCGCGCCCTTGCAGGCCGCCGCAGTTGTCAACCTGCATGGAAAAAAGCTAGCTTTTTGACTTTGTCGTGAACGAATATTTTCAAGACGTAAGTACTGCATATGTCACCTGATGCAGCACATCTTCGAAGATGCTCTCTTGGCAGCCGAGCTCGAGCAGGTGCCGCAGCGAGCTGTCGGCGCGCACGCGGTAGCGGCCCGCCTCGCAGCGCACGGCCAGCGTGTCGCGCAGCGGGAAGGCGAGGAACTTGCCGCCGCCGCACGCCAGCGTGAGCTCGGCGCCGGCCGGCACGGCCAGCGAGCCGTTGGCGGCGCGGTGTGACGTCACCAGCGGCATGTTGTCGGGCACGCACTCCGCGCACTCCAGCTCCATCACGCATGGTGCTGCACGTTACGAACATACTACTTTATCATTCGTGCCGAACCACTCGCATATCGTGTCGGTAACATAGTTCATCGTAATATAGTTCCGTAGACACACTTTGGGTACGGAAGTGTGTCTACGTCCTTTACCCTCCTAAACTGAGGGTCTTGAAAGTGCTGATCTTAATGATGAATTATTTATTTACTTTGACATAAAACATGATGTCATAGTAAATAGTAATATTATATTTACTGAATCATCAAGTTTTATGAAAATATAGCACCAAATCAACAAACTGTACGAGGACATTAACAGCATCATAGAAACCTGAGCAGTCCTCATAATATTATTTGTAATACTTACGATCAGTGAAGTGGGCAAGTTGGAAACAAAACACAAACACGACAAGACGTAGCAGCCCCATGTTAGCGCAGAGTGTACTGTGAGCGACGGCGACGGGTCGCTATCGCGGCCGCTCACTTGACCTCAGATAACGCGCCCCTACTGGCCAGGGTTGCCGACACCAACCACTACAATAATTATGTACCTACTTGTTTGATTATCGTTTTTAGAAGTATCTAACGGTAAACAACTTTCTAATGTGGTAGTAAGTAGTAGGAAGTAAAGTCAATCTCGAAGTAGGTCCCGTTCGTCCCAAATCTCAGGTGCCTCTGTGAACAGAGGTACCTGCATTTTCAAGCCTAAAAGACGTTCTCTGTGATGACATCATAGAGACCGTCTTTGTGGCTTGGCGTAATGTTAATTCGAACGATTTTCAATCGCAAATACAGGTACCTACCTACCTACCTATCCTCTAGCAAGTTGGTTAAAATTTATGCATTAAGTATATTTAGTACTAGCTTCCGCCCGCGGCTTCACCTGGGTGGTATGTCGATAAAAAGTAGCCTATGTCCTTTCTCAGGCTCTAGACTATCTGTGTACCAAATTTCATTAAATCGGTTCAGTCGTTTTGGCGTGAAAGCATGACAGACAGTCAGGGCGAATTTCACCAAACTTTTATACCGAGTATAAGTCTTATCCTGCGAATAAATGTTGAATTTTTGACAGTTTTTTCATACGGAAACTGTCAGACGACAATTTTATTCCAATGATAAAAGATATCTGACTTTGATGAAATCAGCCCTTAGACAGAGTTACTTTCGCATATTAGGTATAGTAGGTAAGGAATTATAGTAAGGATTACCCATAGAGGCCATAGATATGAATACCTACTAATCAAGTCTTTAAACTAAAGAAATATTGGAGCCGATTCTGTTGTTCCCAAACTAAACTAAATTTAAGTTCAGTGCATCTAAACTACTAAAATGTATCTTCTGTCCTTTTCTTAATGAAATAGAAAGAAAAAGATGCACTGAACTTAAATTTAGTTTAGTTTGTGAAGAACAGAATCGGCACCATTGTGTGCGAAAGGAGTAGGTATAATATTGTACCAATATTCGTTCGTGTTAGGCCTGCAGGGCACGCCGCCACGCCCTATGCTGCTATGCACAACCCTATGCGTTGAATGTTCATAAGCTAGGCGTGAGCACCTGGCTCTAAAATCAAAATATTTTATTTCATTCTAGGACTTTGCCCGCGACTTCGTCCGCGTGGATTTCGTACTTTCCTCTAAAAACTTCAACAATCCCCTTTGAAAGATAGTTTTCGAAAATTAATACATATTTACGATCTATCCCTCTTAAACGTCATTACCCTTTTACACCCCGATACGAGCTAATTTTGAAAAACCCCGAAACACGTTCTTTTTTGTTTTAAGTATTAGTAAGGTACCGAGTTTCGAGTTAATCCGACAGCGCGTTTTTATTAATAAATAGTAATTTTTACTTAGTTTGACGCCCTGTTATTCCTCTATGGTAAAGGAATTTCCAAAAACCGAGGTCTTAGTGGATGCCTACGTCATAATACCTATCTGTGTACAAAATTTCAGCCCAATCCGTTCAGTGGTTTGAGCTGTGATATAGAGTACCTACCCCTATTCACCCCGTTAGGGGCAAATTTTTGAAAAACCCTGGTACACATTATGCTTTATTTTTGGTTTTGAGTATAAATACCGAGTTGCCAGTTAATCGTACCGCGCGTTAAATTCTTCTACACAAACTTTGACACCCCCCAATCCCCGTTCAGGCGGTAGTTTACAAAAAACGAAAAACCTTATAAGTAATTTACTTAGTTACGTATTCGTGCCAAGTTTCAATTCTATTAACTCAAGGAATAAGCGTGCGGTTGAGTTCGTGTTTAATCGTGTAATCTCGTGAATGTATGAAACTGTAAAATTGAAAAGTTTGAAGGTGGCTTATCAGTTAAAGTCCGTGACTGTACATAATTCTGATGACACAACTACTCATCATCAACTCCAGGTCTTTAACCTGGAGTTGATCTGATGATGGAGACGGAAGACAGTCGCGAGAGCTCGTCAGCAGTTTCTAGCAGCTACATCGTGTTTGAGCTTTAAAAATTATGTAGGTATTAGATCTTAGCCGCAACAATAAATGGTAATTAAAAAACGAAAAAAAAAAACTTTTTTACAAAAATATATAATTAACCTTTTATAGTAACTAAGCTTCTAAACTAATTTACCTAAGTACTTAACAAATATTGAGGCGGCGCCAAACAAACAAATTAATGACTTCTTTTTATTTCATAAAATGGACAGAAACAATAACTTACACAATATTAACATAGCACTACTAAATATTTACATAAAAAACTAAAAGGACTAACTAAATAAATATAAAAAACAAAGGGACCTTTAGGGTCAACTCACACCGAAAGAGCGGCGAAGGGCAGCGAAGCGCCGCGACCCGCTCGGTAGAGAAGGCGCGCGGATGGAATTCCCGCGGCGCGAGGGCATCCGCGCGACTCGTTCGAGTTTCTCATGCGATAATAAGTATTATAGTAATGAAAATAAAGTTAAAATTCATATGACACTGAAACTGCGCTCCGCTTCGCTGCCCTTCGCCGCTCTTTCGGTGTGAGTTGACCCTTAGGCGTCGAAGTATTCGTCCGCATCGCTGTCATCCGGAAACGTGCCCGGAAGATTGGCAGCATTGCCACGTTGAAATCTCCCACCGACTGGTCGACACTTCACGTGACCAGAGGGCTGGCTTGTTCTTTGGCCAAAGAATAAGCATTGCCATTCAACGTTATTTTTTCTAAGATTTTGATCTAGTACAGATATAGGTCTACAATTAGAGGGATCTTTCTTACTACCTACTCCGATTTGAAAAGTGTAGTTATACCACAACTTACTGTCATGTGTTGCATCATCCTCTGTGCGTGTGAAGGACACGTTTCAACTAGCTAGTTGTAACTTTGAGGTAACCTCTACAAGACCACAACTAGATATTAATGACCCGGATAGGAACACCTAAGAGAAAAATAAAAGACTTATGACCAATTTACGATAAGTAATTTAATATGAACATAATATACAATGCTGATGTTTATTTATAAAAGCAGGTAAAAACTGACGAAACACATACACCGTACGATAAAATAGTATTTTAATTATTTCATCAACGTACATAACTATAGAATATAATTACTTAAATAATTAACTATAATCGTAGTACAATTTTGCTACAAAGTGTGTTACAGTTTAACAAAATTGTCTGACGGAGCCCACGGCCTGCGTCCTGGTATGATATAACTACTTATACGATACGATATTGATCTATGTGAATATAACCCAGTGCTGCGACCAGCAACAATAAATGCGACGGGAGAGGCGTTGCCGAGCTCTTCCATATTGCTTCCGTGGATATGTGCGTGCTGGTCGCGCGTCAACGACACTTTGTATATAATTATGCTTAATGTTGCGATACAACGTAACCTCTACAGCAGCAGCATAAGTAAACAAGCAGTCTGCGTCTATACATTAACTAAACATACTATGTTGATAAAAAACGAACGCTTATGAGTTCGATGAGATAATGTATTTCAGTTTACTGATAGGAAGTACCTGATGGGATCTCTCTAAAGGTAAGGCAAACCAACGCGTAGGTATGACATGCATCCGTGTTGCGTTCATTGAACTTCGTTTTGATCGCGGCGATCACAGGAGGCCGGTACTAGTTATAATAAACAACTGCCGCCGTTGCCGACACATGTTGAATGCGTTGGTATGGCTGTACATTTACTGAACAATGTTGAGTGATGGTGCACATACACGACATGACTCGCAAATATGACGTCACCACGATCCAGCCCAACCTGTCAGCGACAACATCACTGCGCGGGACCCGACTAGCACTGAACAGCCATAACTTAATTACACAAAACTTTATAATCTGTGAAACGACACGTGTATGTATTGCACAAGTTTTACAAGAACGAAGGAAGCTCTCTAACCAAAAGATACAGTAATAAACCATGTAAGTATATAAAGTCAGTCAGGTTCACGTTGGTGTGCGTTGCGGTTTTGAGAAATATAAGGGTCAGTTCACATCGAGACGCGACGCGACGCGCACTTTTTTATGATTCGATACAATATCGAATTTATTTACCACACATTAAGGTACACGCACTGCGCAGCACCGCGCATCTCGGCGTACTTTGACAAGTGTCAACACTCGCACTGACATTATACCTTTCCGTGAAGAATATAAGTTCGATAATTGTTAAAAAGTGCGTGCAGCGTCGCGTCGCTTCACGCCCCGGTCTGAACTGACCCTTAAGTTCTCAATCATCCAACCATTATAATATGAGATGCGGTTGAGTGATTGTGGCTTAGCTCTCTTTAGTAGACAAGCTACAATCAAAACTTTTAAGTATAAAAACACTCCGAAGCGAGGAAAAATAAAATTAATCGTGCGACACTATTTGAGACCAGATATTAAAGTTCCTTGCGAGGTGTATCTGATTGGAAAATGCTTAGGATTGCACCCAAATTTATTATGCGACTAGACATTCCATGGGTGACTGAAACTTGAAATCGAATAATTCTAGTTTGAAACAAAAGCGTCGGGAGCTTTAATTACAATGACCAAAGATTTGAAAAGCTAAATGATGAACAGGTGTTACATAGAGTAAGTACACCCATTTTGCAGAAGATTACCTAGTTAGCGTGGGAGCGCAGCTGACTTCATCACCTGGCGTCAGCGTCAGCGCGTGTGAAGTGCGTCGCTCTGGTACCTACACTCACAAGGTGCTCCTCCCGAGAATATTAAGTCACAATGAGAGCAAACAGCAGCGATGCAACATGCTGCGACCTATTCCATGACGAAGCGGATCGTTGTTACCGCTACGAAGTCCGCCGACAACACTGCTCGTACACGCCTGTACCCGATAGCTTCTACAGCTTTACTTTTTATGAAAACTTTACTTAACTTATTATGAAAACTCTAGCGTCTTTACTATAGCTTCAACAGCAAAAGGATAACTGGAGAAACTTGGATATCTCCCTCCGTATGGCGTATCTAGCTTAAATAGGTATTGACAGTAGAAATGGTTCGTATAAGTTGTATGTATTGTATGGGTGTGACAGGGAGGGAGCGCGGGTGTATGGGCGGTACGAGCGCGTGCGTGCTTACGTGCAGCAGGCGCGCGTGGGCGGCGCGCGCGAGGGCCGGCGCTCCACGGCGATGCGCGCGTGGTCGGCGTCGGCCTCGCGCCCCGACGTCTTGTCGAGGATGGCCTCGGCCAGCTCGGAGAAGGCGCGGTCGATGTTGATGTTGGCCTTCGCCGACGTCTCCATGAATCGGATGCCGTGCTCGCGCGCTATCTGCACACACACACAAGACATTTATAACGCGCCGATGCTAATATTAATAGTCCATTGTCTTCTAATTATGAAATGATGAACTTTCACGTTGCAGTAGTCTATATCTATACAGGGCGTCCCACGGATATGCCACATGGAGGGAAAGTACTTTGAATATTGTAGATGGAACATTTTACTGAAAGAAGACATTATTTGAATTTAAAAAACAATTTAATATATTTAAATTATTATATGGTTGAAGGGTGGTTCAACCATGTATTTATTATAAACACACAAATTTGGAACACAGTGCGTGTTATCTGCGCGTGAATCACGCCGGCTGCGGGCGGCGTCAGTGCGCTCATTTAGTTGGACGCTAATTGATGGTTTCACAGAGTGCTAACATTTATGCGGCGTACACACACATCAAAATAATTATGATCAGATTTCGTTCATGAAACACTGCTCACTCACCCCGGGTCTTATTTTGATAGCATGATGTAAATTGGAAGCTACATACCTAAATGAAGCAATAGATACGAGGATACTGACTAACAATAAGCTAGGTAAGTAAAGTAAAGTAAATTTACAATGGTGCCGATTCTCTTGTACCTACACCGAACTAAACTATCTCTAAAATTCCTTACTTTTGACTATGGGAATCTTGGAGCTATTCTGCCAAATAAATTCTCTAAATTTAAAACTTATTTTGACACAACTAAGATCGAATTTGACAACCGCGCGCCTCCACTTGGTACTTGTTTTCCCTACCCCGTGTTTTTTTTTAGAGCCAGAGGCGCACATGCACGGCATCCTCGACGTGTTTTTAATGGAATTTTTCAGTTTTTGTATGGAAAATAACGAAAAAATAATTACCAACATGTTGAGAATTAGGGGTTTAAAGGGATTCCTAAAGGGGGTCGAAATTTCCATTATTTTTGCGATAGGACACACCGTTTTCGAGATATAAGCAAAAGAAAATAAAAAAATACAGTACTGTTTTTTGTAACTGAAGTCGAGGTGTTGGTTTGAATTTTAGTTCATGACATCTAATTTTATTCCACACATTTTTTATCGCGATTAATTAATATAGTCAGATTTAGTTAGAGGATTTTAGATATAGAACAAAATTTTAGGTTAAATCCTCAAATTCAGAATAGCATTTTCACTAAACTAATCTCAGTGCCATCTTAGTGCTGTCAAACTAGTCTTCGTAGTTCGTAGTCTTTTTAGTTTAGTTTAGAGAATTTTGTGACAAGACAATCGGCACCAATATTTCCTACAATTTACTGTACTTAGCTCATTATTTTTTTAAATAGGAATCTAGTGGAGCTCACCACATGTTTTCATAGTCATGTGCTCACCACCCACAACAGCGGGTGGTGAGCCTGTCCCACTAAGTACAAAGCATACTCACTGCTTCTCCGCGTTCCTTGCTCACAACTCGCTTCTCCTCCATGTCACACTTGTTGCCAAGGATCATCTTCTCCACATCTTCATTCGCGTGCTGGAATGACAATGTTCACTGATTACTATTGATAATATACAATGATCTTACTCATGTCACCTGAACAAAATAAGCAATGGAGCAGAAATCCTAAGTACTACTATTTTCATGACAAGTACTAAATCAGTGATACCTCCATGAATGATTTACTACAACATAATTATGTGGATGCTAATATTAAACTTATCACAAAATATAAATATTTATGGTAGGTAACTTATTAGCCATACATATAATTGTATTTTTTTTTGTGGCCTAGCTGTGTGTTTGCAGTGGCGAAACATTCACAAAGAAACATGTTGAAATCTCTATTCTCACAGATTTCAACATGTTTTGTTGTGAATGTTTCGCCACTGCAAATGTACAAGGACAAGTCTCATGTCTGATTATGATTAAGTTTACAACATCATGGTGACATGTAGCAGATGACAACATGTACTGTTGTAAGTAGCATGATCCATAATGTTTGATTTACACGGAAGTTGAATTTTACCTAATAATATGTTTATGAGAAGATTAGAAATAAGCAGGGACCGGCCGGATACTCGTTGAAAGGGTTTTTAAAGGGGTTTTTTTAAGCGCTTCAAAAAAAAAAACCCTATGATACATGTTACACCTTCGAACGGGTGTAGTTAACCTGTTACGAACGGGTTAACCTTTCAACCCCCTGTAACACTGTAACAGGGTAAGCCATTCCAACTCAAGACATTGTAATATGCACTGTTTACAATCGATATTAGATTGAAAATTGCATATCCACGACCGCACGTGACATCGTACCGTACTCGGCGGTCCGCCAATCTTGCGTGTACCGACTTGCCGAGCCGAGCCGAGCCGACTTGTAAACATGGAAAAATAACTATTGTCTATAATATGATCTTATAGTTCAATTTTGCTCGTCACACTTTATAATAATATTTATTTTTTCGTGTCTATACTTGTTTATTTTCATCATTCTTCATTTGATTCGGAACTCGGACGGACCTACGGAAGGAAAAGCAATTTTGCAGTGTTTATGTTTAATGCTGGGGGCCACACTACGGTCAACGTCAATGCCCAAAAACGCGGTAATTCTTCCAATAATTATAGCAGTAATTCAATGGCCACGCGGCCACACCAACGGGAAACGCCGTTGATCATCGCGGTGATGGACGTTAACCGTAGGTGTAGCCACAACTTACGCGAGAATTTGACAACGGCATTCACATTGGCGTTTGACGTTGGGCGATAACTCTGGTAGCGGTATTTTCAAATCAAATCAAATCGTTTATTTGTGATACATGGGTTACATGCAGGTGTTCATTACATAATTATATACAAATAATGTTCATTCCATGATCAGACACTTGGGCATACAAATTATTAAATAACAATGAAAATATGAGTTTAAGGCCCGTATTACAGAACCTCACTCAGGACTCAAGCATTACTTAAAACTAGTTTCAACCAATCAAAAGGCTTTAAACGAGTTTTAAGTAATGCTTGAGTTTTGAGCGAGGTTCTGTAATACGGGCCTTAGATTCTAATTCCATGTAGTCTAGTCTAAGATTAAATACATATTTTTCATATTCATATTTTCTATCACATACTTACTTAATTTATTTATTTGTCATTGCTTGTTTCATCCTTCTTGTTTCATGCTTGTGTCATTGCTCCATTTTTAATGCAATGACAAATAAATAAATTATGACGATGAATGTGATTGCCGTTGTAAAATTCTCAAGGTAAGTAGTGGTCACACCCACGGTTAACGTCCATCAACGCGAAAATCAACGGCGTTTCCCGTTGGTGTGGCCGCGGCATAAGTGTGTGTGGGGGCTACATCCCTATTATACCTATTACAACAAGAATTGTCTTTCTGTGAAAATGCCGAACCCGAGTTTCAATCATAAGGCAATAAGGCGCCGCACGGGTGCAAGTATCCCCCCACCTATATGCAGCTCAAGTTTATTAGGTAATCCAGGGTAACACGAAAAAAAGCTTTTCGAGAAGGTAACCTCTTCAAAGGCTAAGGTCCGTATTACAGAAGGTAACTCAAGTATTGATCTCTGTTTAAAACTAGTTTTAAGTCCGCTTTTAATTTTAGAACGTTGCTCAAGCATAGATTCATTGATCTTAGTTCAACTGAGTTTGGCTTTATTTTAGATCGCTACTCAGTTACTCAATCGAACCCAAGCAGTGATCAAATCTGTAATTACCCAAGTGTGGTCGAGACCGCGCTTGAGCATATATTGTCATGTCAAATTGTCAATATTTCTTCTGTTCAAATAGTTTGTTGTCGAGTTCTGTTGATATTTTTAAATATTAGGTACCTACTATAAAAAACATAATCAAAATGTATATATTTGAAGATAAATTTCTATTAGTAGGGTTTTTTTCCAAAGTACCTACATAAATTTTTCTTCCGTCCTGCCATTTTAAAAGTGTTAAGTAATATGATTAAAATCAGCTAAACAAATAATTAAAGTTGACAAACAACAAACTTAAAACAAACTAATGTTTCTTCACGCTGATGCTTGGACATACTGACATTTTAAATAGCATACTTATTTAAGGCCACAAATACAAGTCTTTTAAGCTTGACAAATTTGCTTACAAAAATACTATACTTCACTTCAAAGAGCTTTACTTCAATAAATGGGGCATTTTACTATTCAGCAATGAAATAATAACGCTGATTTCCTAAATAACTGGTCTTCTATGGTGTATTTTAATATTTCTAATCCAGTGAAGATCGGATCAAAGTCGGTTATTATAATAAATCGTAAACGAAAACAGGCTGATGCATAGACAATACACATCTCTGCTTGAGGCTCGATTTGAGTCTCGATTCAGCTGAGTATAGATTGATTACCGTTCTGGAATAAGACCGATGCTCAAGTACTGATTCTATACTCAAACAGTGATCAACTGATTGCAGATCAAACTGGACTTGAGGAACGTTCTGTAATACGGACCTAAGTCATTGAAGGGGTTAACCCCTTCACGGTTACCTTAATAAAGGTGTTAATCATTTCGCTGGGTTTCGAGGATGTAACTCGAACAAAAGGTAACACTGCAATATGAGTTACCCCATGTACGGGTTACCCTGTCCAAAGGCTTAGCGGGGTTATCCGGTCCCTGGAAATAAGTTGCTCGCATCTTGCGTAAAATGTTCCCCACTGCATACAATATGTCGTGAGGAAGGTTATGGTACATAGGTAATAGGTAATACGGGCTGGTATCCGCAACTCCACGTCAAAGCGCGTATTTTGCGTACCGTTATGCAGGCAGACCAATTCAGGGATCATTAACTGCTCCAAAATATGTTGTACCAGCAGCGGCGGAGACTACTTACCTCGTCTATATTCCGTAACCATTTGACAATGTCATCAAATGTTTTCTCGTTGGTGATGTCGTACACCAGCATGATACCCATCGCGCCGCGGTAGTACGACGTGGTGATGGTGTGGAACCTCTCCTGGCCCGCCGTGTCCCATATCTGGAGCTTTATCTTTTTGCCGCGGAGCTCCACCGTCTTTATTTTGAAGTCGATACCTACAAGTCATGAAAGCACTCAATTTAGTAAAATATTGTGTTGTAATCGCGTATTACGAAATTAAATACAACAACAATAATATACAAGAACAACATTCTGAATAATTAAAAATTAAACACAAAAAAACAATTTTTTCAAGGCAATGCTCGGTGAAACAAAAATACAAAGGTGGCTCATACCGATTGTAGATATAAACGTCGTTGTAAAGTGGTTGTCTGAAAACCTGAACAATATACATGTCTTGCCTACGCCGGAGTCACCAATGAGGAGTAGTTTGAACAACAAGTCGTAGGTTTTCTTAGCCATTTTAATATAATTTACGCTGAAATGTAAAAACGACAAAAGTCCAAAATCATCCGACCTCAAGATAATGACAGATTGACAGTACTTTTCAAGAGTTGCCATGTGGACATTGTATGATGTCATTTTCAGTTTTTTTTTAGCTAGAAACATTAAGTTTTGAGCATGGAACAGACGCGAAACATTCACGACAAAACATGTTGAAATCTGTATTTTCTGTCAATGTTCCACACAATTTTTTACAGGAACTAGAGATTAAAATATGTTTTGTTGTAATGTTTCGCCAGTGCAAACGCACGGTTATACAGACCTCGGTGAAGTTAGCCGCATGATTTCATTATTATGAAATTTTGATAATGCTAATCGTTAGAGAGTGTTAGAGAGAAAAGAAAAATCGTTAGAGAGTAATTAGTTTTATTTATCAAAGTTTTTTTTTTAACTGAGCAGGTTAAAGTTAAGAAACGTGCCGCCTCGATAGGGGCGGGAGGAGAGGGGGAAGGGTTAGTAGATCGCCCCACTCTTGGGTTGCCAGGTGTCCCGATTTGCGCGGGACGTTCGACAAGAAGAAGGGAAGGGAAGAACGACAGTACGGAATCGTGACTTCCATTTAAAAATCAATGATGTAGATATTAAGGCAGACGGGGAGGTGGCAACTGAGTTTGAAAATTTCTTCACTAATATTCCAATTTTAACAACCAAAACTCTGTCATCGTCCTCCTCCACTTCTGCTTATTCAATACTAAAAGAATGTGTTCCAGAATGTGACAAACTTTTTGAATTTACAATTGCTACTGCTAAAGACATTATAGAATCTTGCAAAGAACTCGATGTGAAAAAAACTGCTTACCTTTGGGGATTATCAGTACATACTATGTCTTCAATAATTGATGTTATTTCACCCTTTTTGGCAATTGTTTTTAACTCTTGTATTGCATCTGGTGTATTTCCTGATCTGATGAAACTTAGCAAAGTGATTCCACTGTTCAAGTCTGGCAGCACAACTGATCCCACGAATTTTCGGCCTATTTCGATATTACCTACGTTGAGCAAAATCTTTGAAAAATTAATTTCAAAACAGATGTTAAGTCATTTCAATACACATCATTTACTTCATCTGAAACAGTTCGGTTTGACAAAGGGTGGTTCAACTACAGACGCGGGCGTGGAATTACTGAAGAGCATATTCCAGGCCTGGGAGGAGTCGCAGGATGCTCTTGGCATTTTCTGCGACTTCTCCAAAGCTTTCGATTGCGTACATCATGATACTCTCATCAGGAAACTGTACCACTATGTTATGAGGGAGAAGGCTCTCGACCTTCTGACTTCTTATCTGAACAACAGAATTCAGAGGGTCGATGTTAATGGCAAGAGATCTGCAGGATCTTCGATCACCATGGGCGTTCCAAAGGGTTCAATTCTAGGTCCTTTCTCATTTCTCATTTATATTAAAGACTTGCCTTACCACATAGGGGATAATCATAAGATCGTGTTATTCGCAGATGATACTTCCCTCATTTTTAAAATAAAACGTCAGTTAGTCAACTTTGAACAAGTTAACGATGCACTCTCTAAAGTGGTGCATTGGTTTAAAATGTAAATAATCTTCTCCTGAATGAGAAAAAGACTAAACTCATTAAATTTTCAACGCCAAATGTCAGGCAGCTATCTACCAATGTTAAAGTTAATGGAATAGAGTTGGACCCCGTTGAGTCGACAGTTTTTCTTGGAATAACCATTGACGATAAAATAACAATGGGGCCCACACATAGAAAAATTGTCAGGAAGGCTTAGTTCGGCCGCCTACGCCGTTAAAAAAATTAGAAAGATAACTGACGTAGATACAGCCAGAATTGTTTATTTTAGTTATTTTCATAGTCTTCTGTCTTATGGGATTCTTCTCTGGGGAGCCTGTGTGGACATTAATGCTATCTTTGTTTTACAAAAAAGGACTATTCGAGCCATTTACAACCTAGGTCCGAGAGATTCCCTTCGAGAAAAATTCAGAGAAATAGATATTCTGACTGTAGCCTCACAATATAAACACAATCTTGCTGTACATCGCACTCGTCTCCACAGAGTAGGCAACTCGTTCATGGGTCAATGTATACGCTTTTATAACAAACTTCCCATTGACATTCGAAACTTACCCATTAAACGATTTAAAAGCTGCATTAAAACCAAACTTTGTAGAAAAGGGTACTATAAAATTTCAGATTATTTAGAAAACAAAAAAGCATGAGATTGAGCTGCTCGCTCTGCTAAGCATTGTAACATTTTGAATAATATGGAAAATCATCAAAGTATATCAACCAGTTTTATTTACAAATTGACATTATTGAATATTCTATACAATATGACATGATTACTTTGTAAAGTTTTTTATTATTGTGAATGTGAGGACTATGTGAATTTTTATTTTTTTTCGTTCTCAGTTAATTTTATCGATGATCTGGCAATTTGAGAATTTTATGCGGCCTACCCAAATGCCCTTTCGTTGGTATTGTTCGTCGAGTCGTTGAGCTCCTTAAGTTCTGAGTTGAGCTCCGCCATTACTGACAAATGCTTGCACTGACTGGACAGGTCCACTCAAATCTGTGTGGTTCTTGCCTCAAAAGACCATTTCAGACTCTAATCTACATGGTCCTCATATGGCTTGACCAAGATTATGTCTGGACTTTAAAAGAGACTGTGACCTCTGAGTTTTTTTCGGCCTTTCTTCTCAGAGTAGTCAGATAAGAAACGCCGACCTCATCTAGCTTATTTTTAATATTTTTTAATATGATGAACGATGTAAAAGTGATTCCAATATCCTATTTACAGAATAAACAATTTCATTTCATTTCGTTCCGATTTTCAGGGGTCTGGGGACGCGTCCCGATTTGCACCTGATCGGGGCACCGAATGTCCCGATAAATCGGTACATGTTCAGCACCCTAATTGCGTACCTAATACACGACCAATCACAATCTGAATTGGTTTGAAACAAATGTCTAACGTCATAACTTTTTACTACTAACGTCATAACTTTTACTACTTTATAATTCAGACTTAATTACACAATAAAAACCTTAATTTAAAAAAACCAGCCAAGGAAGGGTTCTTGACACTGGGACCTTCCTGACTTGAAGGAAACTTAACATTGTAGTTGAAAAACATATTCTCTTATACATTCCAACTGCAAATGTAAGTTTGTACGCACAATATTGAGAGATCTACCATGTTATTTAAAACCATAAAATATAGGTTGTAGGCTGGGCTGGCTGGCAAGTTTGGCTTATACTTAGGTTTTTCTGTAATCTATGAGTAAAGAACCATTCTCCGTATTTTTTTCAAAATTTTAGGCTCAGTAATTTCAGATATATGTGTGGGGGTCAATTTTCAATGGTCAATTTTCATCAATTTTCTTAAATATATTTAAAAGTATTTATTTTAAAATTATAAAAAATATGCCTCACATTACAGTTTGCAAAACGCGCAATTTTGTTATTTACCTCCCAAAAGCGGCTGACGAGTAACGTAAATAAATTTATTTACGTTATTCGTCCGTGTTTGGCTCACAGAAATAAATACGTGTACCTTCAATCAGTCCATTAGATTCGGAGCAAATTGGCTGTGACAACGGACAGACAGACGCATGAGTGATCCTATAAGGGTTCCATTTATTCCTTTTGAGGTACGGAACCCTAAAAAACCTTGTTTTTTTTATTGTCCCGATCTACAACCCTAAATCCCGATTTGTTTTACCTTCTGCCCCGATTTAAAACAAATCCGACCTGGCAACACTACCCCACTCCCCCCTGCCGGAGATACAAAGTTTTTATTAAATGATTTTAAATATGACTAATATCATTTGCTGGGGCCACACCAACGGGAAACGCCGTTGATTATCGCGTTAATGGACGTTAACCGTTGGTGTAGCCACAACTTACCTCGAGTATTTGTCAACGGCATTCACATTGGCGTTTAACGTTGGGTGATGATAACTCTGGTGGCGATATTTTAGGCAGATCAAAGAGATTTACCGCGAGAATTATTGCATTGAGTGAAGCGGCCAAACTTACGTTTCTCATTGCGCACCGTGAGCGCGACGGAATCTCACGGGTACATAATTATTTAGCGGAGCCGATCAGCCCATTATGGAATGGAATGGACTAACGAGAAAGCCATTGAGCTTCTCGAAGTTTTGAACTGAACTTGATACTAAATCACCAGACCAGGGCCACTAACAATATCTATTATTTATTTATTTATACGTGTGGAGTCGCGTCGTCCGCGTATATTCTTCTTACAAATAAATAATATTATTATTAGACGATGAGATCGTAATAATAATCGTGAATGTCGATGTTACGAGTTACGACTGGCCGGCCGGACCGCGGACGGCGTTCGGTCCGGGTGGTTGCGGAGGGGCACGGCTACTGCGGATAGGCGTCCGCGGGTGCGATAAACGTTTTTTCTTTGAACTTCCTTATTCTTACAAAAACTTAGTTTTTGTATGTAAGATTTATTTTTATAGACATTCCATTTTATTGTCAGAACCGGTTATGATTAGAAAATATTTGAAGGTCGTGGATAAACCAGCTCGCACCAGGCGCATAAAAGGCTAATTCCGGCACTGAATAAAAGTAAATTATTCGTAAGTTCAAAGTAAAAAAAAATACGATCATCACTACATAGGAAGCCCTTTCATTTGATATGTCACACTCACTCTCGCGGTTAAAGTCAAAGTCAAATAATTTATAGGTAGGTACTTTCTTTTTTCTTTTTTTTCCCCACAAAAAACGTAAATATGGGGATCACCCCCACATTCAGAATGTATTTATTTACGCTTTACGAGCCATGTTTGGGTCACAGTAATACATAAGTAAGTGTATCTAGTTACCAAATTTCAACTTAATCGATCTAATAGATTCGGAGCAAATTGGCTGTGGCAGACGGACAGACATGTGGCGGTATCTACATCGCCACATGCGAACTACGCATCAAAGACCTGACGTCAGACAGACGTCACATAAATCCTGCATCGCGCAATTAAAGTTTACCGTGCAGTGGACATATATACGAGAACCCAACATCAATCGTTGGGCAGTTGCCCGCCAGACATAACACCCCTCTGGTTGGAGGATCCTCCCTTTTCTATGGAGTATGAGTGAACTTTACACCCTGTTTCTCATACCCCTAAAGACACCAACGTCGGCGCTGACCCCGCCGTCAGTGCCTTTGCCGCCTGGCCATCCCGGTAGCAGGCGCGGTCCGAGGGAGGGGTCCTGGGTCCATTCAAGCTGTCGAGAGAATTAATGATTTACGTGCTTTACTTACTAAAAACTGTAGGTACTTGAGCCACAGTGACCCCGATGGACATTTTAGTATAAAATAAATGTTTTTAGAGTACTTATCAATTAGGTAACCATTTCTCTAAATATATTCCTCGGCAACTACCCACAAAATCTTGGGCTGCGACCGCACCTGCCCGGAAGGATGTTGCGCTAGCTCCCAAATGTGGACTATAGAAGCCTTGCGGTAGGCGGCTAGGCAAGTGACCAGTGGACGGCTGCATCATGTTGTTTTACCTACATGTATGCAGACTTATGTAGTTGTAAGTACGGCGTGCGGTACGGCGGCGGCGGGCACTGCGGGCAGTATATTTTTTAGGGTTTCGTCAACAAGGAACCCTTATAGTTTCCCATGTCTGTCTGTCCGCGGCATAGCTCAGAGACTATTGGTACTAGAAAACTCCAATTTGGTATGGGTATGTACATATAAAAATCATGCATACATTTTTTTAAGGTACTTATCTCCCCTACACTTAAAGTGGAAACTTTTTTTTTTCTGGCCTATCGTTTTGTGTGGGCTGTCGTTGGAAAGATCATTCAAAAATATTGTGAATTTGTTTGGGAAAACCATTTTTGGATTCAGGGATCCGTTTGCGTAATTGTGCTATTTAGTGCTAATTTTTGTTAGAATCAAGTTGCCCCCCCCCCTGCCAGCCAGCTAAACGGTTAGTTTTGGATATGTGAAAAAAATCACGGCAGTAGTATGTATGTCGCAGGGAAATGAGGAAACCAGGGATTTCACGAAATCGCTAGGGATACCACGAAATCACGGTAGATCTTGAATATTCTTGTATAATAAGTCTTCTTTCTAAAAATGTTTAGTGATATGACAAAATGCTAATAATTATAATGTCAGTGATATGTCGTTTGACTTTCAACTAAATCTAGTAAAATTAGAAAAGTGTTGATGGATAAAAACAACATTACTAATTAACTGATGCATGTCTATTTGATATTAAAGTTTCAATTAAATAAACATCTATTCTGACGATGATCTACTAACCCTTCCCCCCTCTCCTCCCACCCCTATCGAGGCGGCACGTCTTTAACTTTATCCTGATCCTAGTGCATGTACCACGCATTCTCAGAAATTTAATATTAATTAAAATATTAACTCTCTAATGATTTTTTTTAACTCTCAATGTCTCTCTAACGATTCTCAAACTATTAAAAAAAAAATTACGTCTTAGTCCATTTTTGCAGGAATGCGGGCCAACTTCACAAAAAAAAAAACTCTTTGATAAATAAAACTAATTACTCTCTAACGATTTTTCTTTTCTCTCTAACTCTAACGATTGGCATTAACAAAAGTTCAGAATAATTAAATCAGGGGCTAAATTCACAGAGGTGGGCTAACTTCACTCTCTTAGAAATTATTTAATAACAAATAAAATATTAACTCTCTAACGATTTTGTGTATCTCTCTAACGATTCGCAAACGAAAAAAAAAAAAAATTACCTACGTCTAAGTCCATTTTTGCGGGCAGGGGGGCTAACTTCACACGAAAAATTAAAATTGCTTTTACATAAAAACTAATTACTCTCTAACGATTTTTCTTTTCTCTCTAACACTCTCTAACGATTAGCATTATCAAAATTTCATAATAATGAAATCGTGCGGCTAACTTCACGGAGGTCTCAAAAGACTCAAACGTCAGGTACAGGTTAGCTAGGTAGAATGGTGTAAACTTTAATAATGTGCAGTATTTACTAATTCCGTGCTGTTAATCTAACAAAGACAACACGAACCGAACATCAACTTTTTTTTTGTAATGGCTGCCGGCGCGCGTCTCTCGTCGAGTTGATTCATCGATTGTTCCACAGAGTAAATTTTTCAAGATTGTTCTCTGGCTTGCTCTGGCTGGCTGCGTCACAGACCGACCACAGCAGAACACCGCGATTATACTGATTGTTGTCTTTTTCTCTCTCATTTCACTTCGTTTCCAGTTTTCTCTCTGTTGGACGAGAAATCAATAACGCGGTAAAAAATATCATAATAAGTAAAACCTAAGTTATGTGAACTGTGTGAAGTTCATGTTTTAAACGTTATTATTTATCAACAAAATGCATCGCCGTGGCGGGAAACGTATTCGGATGGATGATCCTCCACCGGAATACGTGAATCCCATGACACCAGCGACTCCTATGACTGATTACGGTGGACAGTCGATCCATGAGCCTGAGACTCCCAACGTGAATTATTCGGGGTTCAACGTCGGTGCGGTAGCTAATTCAACTGCTACTGAACCTAGAGAACTGCTACCTAGAGAAGAAGCTGAGGAATCGCATCATGAAGAAGAGGAGCCGAGGTCTCCATCTCCTACGCCCACGAAACGGGTGACTCGTAGTCGCGGCCGGAGGGGTGATGGTGGCTTCGTGGGGCGCTTGGCTGAGTCTCCGCCGCCGCCTCCTCTGCGCCGACGAGGCCGCGGTGGGCGCGGCCGCGGCAGGGGCCGGGGCACCGCCCCGCCGCCCGCGTACTCCCCGCCGCCAGTCCTGCTGCCTGGTGATGATGAGAACAGCCTTTACAATATACTTAGATTCAATAAGACAGCTATAAACGTAAGTATCGATTTTCATATAAGTAATTGTTTTCCTCATTGGCCTACTTCTAAGATTGTATATATGCATCCATTTGTTTCACCAATCAGCAAGTAGTGGACATGTGGATTGAGGAGTACAAGACCAACCGCGAAGCAGCGCTGGTGCAACTGATGCAGTTCTTCATCAACGCCTCCGGGTGCCGCGGGAAAGTCACACCTGACATGGCACAAATGGACCACACACTCATCATCAAGAAAATGACACAAGAATTTGATGAGGTACCTAATTAAACATTTTACTTCATACTAGCAATTTTTTTAACATATTTCAATCTGCCTAGCCTTTTTCCAACTATGTTGGGGTCGGCTTCCAGTCTAACCGGATGCAGCTGAATACCAGTATTTTACATGAAGGGACTGCCTATCTGACCTCCACAACCCAGTAACTGGGTAATATGATACCCCTTGGTTAGACTGGTTGTCAGACTTTTGGGCTTCTGACGACTCGTAACGACTGTCAAAAATCCACAAATGACAGCCGGGACCAACGGCTTAACGTGCTTTCCGAGGCACGGAGGAGTCTCGATATGTGAAAATGGTCACCCATCCACGGACCAACCCCGGCAAGCGTAGCTTAACCTGATGAATCTACCCGAGCGGCTGTTATTACTTAGCCACGAGCTCCTCTTTTTAACATATTTGTTGTTGAATATCACCTTTTACATGGGACTTACACATAAAGACTCCCACAAACAGGTGCAATGCGACTTTAACACAATAATTTCTGAGAAACTTAACATAGAATAATTATCGGTGTTGCGTCATGTGACAACTGCGCTTGTCTGTACAAGGCTTGAGTGGTGAAATGTGAGTGTAAGTACTAAAATTCTGTAGGTACACCTCTGCCCAACCCTTCGAAGTAGGTGAATAGTGGTATGGTATGATTATGTTATGTTGTTGAATATCAATGTTGTGCCAGCACATTAAAACAATTTTGATTGCATCTACCCCTTCATTGCTTACTTATTTAGAGCATGGAAGATTTACAGCAAAAAAACTGAATAAACAAAAACATAAACAAGGTTAAGCCAATAAGTCTAGGTTGGTTGAAATAATGTTGAACTTGAATCACCCTAAAAATACAGATCCAAATGAATGTTCATGCCAACAGGAAAGTGGAG
Organism: Lithophane ornitopus; assembly: GCA_948473465.1. Lineage (NCBI taxonomy): Eukaryota > Metazoa > Arthropoda > Insecta > Lepidoptera > Noctuidae > Lithophane > Lithophane ornitopus. The sequence continues at coordinate 16,481,305 of OX419627.1, read as the reverse complement.
AATATCCTCTCATCATGACAGGTCAGACTTGGAAGAAGTTCCGCTCCAACTTCTGTGAGTTTATCCAAACTCTGGTGAAGATGTGCCAGTACTCGATCATCTATGACCAGTACCTCATGGACAATATCATCTCCCTACTCACCGGACTGTCTGACTCTCAGGTCAGGGCCTTCAGACACACTGCTACACTAGCTGGTAAGTTCACTAATATTCATCATGTTACTGTACCCTGCCATAAGTATATTAAGTATGAAACATTCGAGTTACAAACAGTTCAAGTTTGTGGCAGTGAGTATTATTTTCTGGTCCCTTTGCCTTTGTAGAGCTTGAAGCGTCTTATTTATGCCTGGGACAGTACCAATATGCTTTGTGAGAATAATGATTAACAGTGTTCTATCAGTGCGCTCTTACTCCCATGTAAAAAGGAATGGCGTGTTCTCACTAACTGGGCACAAATCCTGCTTGTCTAATTATGAGAAATGCCTGATAGGAAAACCCAAAGCTCAGCAGTTGTGCATGCAACCTCTAGGCACTAGGTCAGTTCACACCGAGACGCGACGCGACGCGCACTTTTTTATGTTCCGTTACAATATCGAATTTATTTAGTACACAATATGGTACACGCGCTGCACAGCACCGCGCATCTCAGCGTACTTTGACACGTGTCAACCCTCGCACTGAAATTATAGCTTTTCGTGAACAAAATAAGTCCATAATTGTTAAAAAGGGCGCGCAGCGTCGCGTCGCTTCACGTCGCGGTGTGAACTGACCGTAACGTGGTTTGTTAACTATGAAATGATATTAGTGATGAAGCTGATGACGGCACTGGTGGACGTGGCACTGCTGACGTCTGTGAACTGCGACAACTGTTTGCGCCAGTACGAGGCGGAGCGGCTGAAGGCGCGCGACAAGCGAGCCAACGAGCGCCTCGAGGTGCTGGTGGCTAAGCGCCAGGAGCTGGAAGAAAACATGGAGGAGATCAAGAACATGCTCTCCTACATGTTCAAATCTGTGTTTGTGCACAGATATAGGTGAGGTTGAGCCATTACTCACATACTGCCCTTTCTTTTTATTTTTTTCATAATTAAATAAAACACGACGAGACATAATCTCTTTTCTTTTAATAATGAAAAGAAGAGATTATGCAGTACTCAGTAATAGTATAGTTTTCTGCTTATCCTATTCATATTAGAAAAACGAGCGACCCTTACAGTAGTCGCATATGACGTGTAATATCTTGACGGTCTCGTCACATATACGCACACGCACTGTTGACGGTACGAACCTCTCGGAGAATGTGTTGGTACCGTCTGACAGCTAACTAGCGTTATGACGATCAAATAGCGTACGCTTCCCCGGCTGTTATATACTTCCGGCCGTTTTTGACCGACTTCAAAAAGGAGGAGGATATAATATATATATATATATATTGTTTGTTTATTATGCGATTACTCCGCCAATTATGAATTGATTTTGATGATTATTTTTTTGTTCAGTAAGTTATGCTTCAGACGTAGTCCAATATAAATTTTATTAACTTTGCTTGTGTAGTTTTTGAGTTGGCTTCAATATTACGTATTTTTCCCACTTAGTGCTGATTTAACCAAATTGACGTCTCACAGTTTTTGTATAGAAAATCTGTCAAAAATTTAATATTTACTCGCTGGATTAGACTTATACTAGGGATAAAAGTATGGTCGAATTGACCCTTAGTCTATAAGGACGATGTTTTAAATTACTCCGTCACTGTTATTTACATAGCAGGTGGTGGTATTCCAATTTGTGTGGGATAGGTACCACAACTAAAAAGTAAAAAATAAAAACTTAAAAAAAATAATTAAAAAAACTGCCGACTATCTAAAAGTTCTAAAAAGATTTTGCTTATTATTGTACTCCGTAGAGGTATGTTGTAGTGATACTTGTGATACTTTTTAATATTGATCAACTTTATTTGTTAACCACTTACAACAACAATAAACCATATTCTGTTTTATTCATTACTACTCCCCTGTGTAAATAACTCACATAAAATCACATTGTTTGATCCAGGGATACGCTACCTGATATAAGAGCCATCACCATGGCAGAGATAGGTATTTGGATGGAAAAGTTCCCAGCACACTTCTTAGATGATCTCTACCTCAAATACATTGGCTGGACATTGCATGACAAGGTATGCCCTTTTTTTTATAATTACAGTCTGGCATATAAACATTGGCCACAAATATAATGTGGACTGTTGTTCATGTTGCTTTTAAATGTAATAATATGGACGAAACCTTAAAATATTGACTACTCTAGTTAATGAAACTGAGTAAAGCATAGGAACTAATACATATATTCAGACAATAGTTGCATTGGTGATTTGAAACAGGACTACATATTCGCTCATATGAGTCAAACAAGCCCCAGATAGACTGCTAATAAAGCACATAAATAACATTTGTATTGTGTCTCAGGTGGGTGAGGTCCGTCTGCGCTGCCTGCAAGCTTTGCAGCCACTTTACGAGTGTGAGGAGCTGAAAGGCAAGCTGGAGTTGTTCACGTCCAAATTCAAGGACCGCATCGTGTCCATGACGCTCGACAAGGAGACCGACGTCGCCGTGCACGCTGTCAAACTTGTCATCGCCATTTTGAAGTGAGTTCAATTTCATTTTGACTAAGATTTCTGCTGTTCATGGTATATGTAGTTTGACCGAGACTGCTGTACCGCACCTTATGAATGTGCGGCGAAGTGGGGGCAGCGTTGACGAATGAGCGGTGGGACGTCGTGAGTGCCCCCAGCACTGCCCCCTCGTGTCGCCGCGCACATACCTAAGGCGTGGTACAGAAGTTTCGGTCGGAACTATACGAATAGCTAGATAATATGAGTAGTTCTAAAAATTTACACCAGTTGGCGCGCCTTGAGTGACACGCCAACTGGTGTAAATTTTTAGCAGTCTCGGTATGTAAAGATGGTCAATCATCCACGGGCCAACTCCGGCAAGCGTAGCTTAACCTGATTGATCGACCCGTGCAGCTGTCATTACTTAGCCACAAGCTCTTCCAAGGAGTATTACAGACCACATTCGTGAGCAATTCATTAGACTAAGCCTGATAAATGTAAGTAACAAGAAATATCAAAGATTTACGGTTTTCACTCACAGGGTCCAAGGGCATCACATAATCGCATTTCAGAAAGTGATTTTGGCATACGCGTGAATATAATATGGGTTCAAATTTTTCTCGACGTATTGTAACGGCACGTCTTTCTCCTTTTTATATCGCTTGGAAAACGGTGATACATAATGAAGGCATTGTGTAATGGTTCCTTACGTGTGAATTTATAAATTGTATCCCATTTTATACACCCGCGCCCCCAAGCGGGATAAATTGTGAGGATTGCTAACATTAATATTGAAGAACTTTTTAGTTACTGTTAAGTTCATTATATTGTAGAAGTGCTGTGTTGGTATTTATGTACAAACTTTTTTTTTATACTGTCTTAGAAAACATTTTGTAGTAGCTTTGTCTATGAGGCTGTCTTGCAAGCAAGCTATAAGTGAGACACGTCGTGCCCACAGATGTCGCATGCACCCAGACGTGCTGACAGACAAGGACTGCGAGAACGTGTACGAGCTGGTGTACTCGTCGCAGCGGGCCGTGGCGGCCGCGGCCGGCGAGTTCCTCAACGTGCGCCTGTTCCGCAACGAGGAGCCGCCCGCGCCCGCGCGCTCGCGCCGCGGCAAGACGCGCCTGCCCAACACGCCGCTCATCCGGGACCTCGTGCAGTTCTTTATAGAGTCCGAGGTGTGTACACCTGTTATACTTACAACGAGGAGCCGCCCGCGCCCGCGCGCTCGCGCCGCGGCAAGACGCGCCTGCCCAACACGCCGCTCATCCGGGACCTCGTGCAGTTCTTTATAGAGTCCGAGGTGTGTACACCTGTTATACTTACAACGAGGAGCCGCCCGCGCCCGCGCGCTCGCGCCGCGGCAAGACGCGCCTGCCCAACACGCCGCTCATCCGGGACCTCGTGCAGTTCTTTATAGAGTCCGAGGTGTGTACACCTGTTATACTTACAACGAGGAGCCGCCCGCGCCCGCGCGCTCGCGCCGCGGCAAGACGCGCCTGCCCAACACGCCGCTCATCCGGGACCTCGTGCAGTTCTTTATAGAGTCCGAGGTGTGTACACCTGTTATACTTACAACGAGGAGCCGCCCGCGCCCGCGCGCTCGCGCCGCGGCAAGACGCGCCTGCCCAACACGCCGCTCATCCGGGACCTCGTGCAGTTCTTTATAGAGTCCGAGGTGTGTACACCTGTTATACTTACAACGAGGAGCCGCCCGCGCCCGCGCGCTCGCGCCGCGGCAAGACGCGCCTGCCCAACACGCCGCTCATCCGGGACCTCGTGCAGTTCTTTATAGAGTCCGAGGTGTGTACACCTGTTATACTTACAACGAGGAGCCGCCCGCGCCCGCGCGCTCGCGCCGCGGCAAGACGCGCCTGCCCAACACGCCGCTCATCCGGGACCTCGTGCAGTTCTTTATAGAGTCCGAGGTGTGTACACCTGTTATACTTACAACGAGGAGCCGCCCGCGCCCGCGCGCTCGCGCCGCGGCAAGACGCGCCTGCCCAACACGCCGCTCATCCGGGACCTCGTGCAGTTCTTTATAGAGTCCGAGGTGTGTACACCTGTTATACTTACAACGAGGAGCCGCCCGCGCCCGCGCGCTCGCGCCGCGGCAAGACGCGCCTGCCCAACACGCCGCTCATCCGGGACCTCGTGCAGTTCTTTATAGAGTCCGAGGTGTGTACACCTGTTATACTTACAACGAGGAGCCGCCCGCGCCCGCGCGCTCGCGCCGCGGCAAGACGCGCCTGCCCAACACGCCGCTCATCCGGGACCTCGTGCAGTTCTTTATAGAGTCCGAGGTGTGTACACCTGTTATACTTACAACGAGGAGCCGCCCGCGCCCGCGCGCTCGCGCCGCGGCAAGACGCGCCTGCCCAACACGCCGCTCATCCGGGACCTCGTGCAGTTCTTTATAGAGTCCGAGGTGTGTACACCTGTTATACTTACAACGAGGAGCCGCCCGCGCCCGCGCGCTCGCGCCGCGGCAAGACGCGCCTGCCCAACACGCCGCTCATCCGGGACCTCGTGCAGTTCTTTATAGAGTCCGAGGTGTGTACACCTGTTATACTTACAACGAGGAGCCGCCCGCGCCCGCGCGCTCGCGCCGCGGCAAGACGCGCCTGCCCAACACGCCGCTCATCCGGGACCTGTTATACTTAAATATAACATAGCCTATGTCACCCGGGGGTAGTGTAGCTTCCCAACACAGAAATATTTTTTCAAATCGGTTCAGGAGTTTCGGAGCCTATTCAATTCAAACAATCAAATCTTTTCTCTTTATAATGTTAGATATATAGATACTATATATATTTATATTTTATATTATGTATATCATATTTATATTTTTATATAATATTATAAATGCGAAAGTGAGTTTGTTTATTTGTTTGTTGTTACGCTTTCACGCTAAAACGGCTGAACGAATCCAGATGAAAGGGAATCGCCCAGTTTCGGCCTGACGTGGACAAGCTGCTCAGTAAAAAGTGTTTAACAAATAAATGTTATTAATTCTACAATAAATATTGTTGCGAACCTTGTTGCAGCTAAGTTTCATTTAAAAAAAGTAGTAATAATAAGTATTCGTTTTGATTTTGAGCCCAAACCATCGCCAATTTTTTTGTCGCAGCCTCGATTCTGGGTTACCAGACCGCTGATAATGCATTTTATGTTTTCTTAAGAGCAGTGGTGGCTGAGTAGAGCAGTGGTGGCTGAGTGGTTACGGCCACGACTTATGAGTTGTAGGTCGTAGGTTCGAACCCTGACTGGCGCTTTACTTTGTGTAAATTATTTCATCGCCACTGCTCTCAAAACGGTGAAGGAAAACATCGTGAGGAAACCGGCATGTCCTAGAACCAAAAAATTCGAAGACATGTGACATCTACCAACCCGCACTGGGCCCGCGTGGTAGATTACGGCCCGCTCCCTCTCACAGAGAGGAGGCCTGTGTCCCAGCAGTGGGAACATTATAGGCTGATTATGATGTTTTCTTAAATATAAAAGTGTTTTTTTTCTTGAGATCGTTTACTGTTCAAGTTATTTGGTACCATTAAGTATTACTACGTAAAGTGTGAATAATATCTTAGCGCCAAGCCGGGCGCGGGGTGTGTGGGTTGCACTGAACGTAAAGACCGAAGTTAAGAAGTAAGAAGAAAGACCGAAGCAGTCCATTACTTATTAGCGTGCCGGAAAAAATGTGTTCATGGTGGTCGCTCTATGCGTTGTATATATAATAGCTCAATGTTTGGTACAGATTTTTAACTTTATTACATTCAAACAAACAAAACACCTACATCGAATCATTTTTAACCGACTTCTTCAAAAAGGAGGAGGTTCTCAATTCGTCTGTGTATTTTTTTATTTTTTTTTGTGTTTATGTTACCCGATTACTCCGCCAATTATGAATCGATTTTGATGATTCTTTTTTGTTTGGTAGGTCATGCTTCAGAGGTGGTCCCATATAAATTTTATTTATTTTGCTTGCGTAGTTTTTGAGTTAGCTTCATTAATTACGTATTTTTCCCACTTAGTGTATGTAGACGATATATTGTTTGACTCCGTCACTGTTATTTACATAGCAGGTAGTGTATTCGAATTTGTGTAGGGTAGGTACCACAACTAAAAAGTGAAAAATAAAAACTTTTTACAAACAAAAAAAACAACCGACTTCTAAAAAAACACTAAAAACGTGAAAAATAACTTTAATTTCGGAAGTCGGTGGCAAAAAACAAAAATTGAAAAGCAAAGACACCGACTTCCGAAATTAAAGTTATTTTTCACGTTTTTAGTGTTTTTTTAGAAGTCGGTTGTTTTTTTTTTTTGTAAAAAGTTTTTTGTATCTGATTATTGTTTCGTTTATCGAATCCATAAATCGATTCTTAAGAAAAATAATTACTTATTTTTTATTACTAGGCAACACCATATGCATTATCTGTTGTCAACGTAGACAGAGCTCTGTCTACGGTTGTCAACGATGAGAAAAAGACTTGCTTTGTGAATACGGTTTATTTCAGTTGTGAATATTGTCTCGGTTATTTCTTTTTAAACGTTTGTTTCTGTGGATAATAAACTATCAGCCCTAAGTTTTTATTTTGTGATTGGGCAACTAAAGGACTCAGAAAAAGTAGGGAAAGACTTTTCGAACTGTATGGCCTTAAGCCTTATATTAGGTCTTTACCTATGAAATTGCCGTTCTGCAGTACTGGCCATTTCAAATCAAAATATTTTTTGTTTGGCTAAGAATTCTAATTTCAAATTAATTTTATTTTAAAAACATGGTTTTTTTTTTCCAAAAGTAGTCATTTCTTTATTGATTAGTGTTACATTTTCATCGCATTTCAATCTTTTTCGTCATCATGGATACGTTAAAAATTCGATTAATTATGGAATATGAGTACCGTCGTGGCAGCAACGCGGCACAAGCGGCACGCAACATCAACGACGTTTACGGAGCTAACACTGCAAACCAACGCACCACCTGTTATTGGTTTGCTCGCTTCCGTTCTGGAAATTTCGACCTGAAAAATGAACCTCGCGGTCGTCCGAAGACTTTGGTCGACAATGACGAATTAAAGGCGATTGTGGAAGCTGATGATACACAATCTACGGCTGAATTAGCAGCAGCTTTCGACGTTAGCGTCAAAACAATATTGGTCCATTTGCGTCAAATTGGCAAGGTAAAAAAGCTTGACAAATGGGTGCCCCACGAACTCAATGATCGCCAGCGCGAAGTACGCGTCGAGACGTGCCTTGCACTGCTCAACAGACACACAAATGAAGGAATTTTGAACCGCATTGTTACCTGCGATGAAAAATGGATTCTGTTTGATAACCGCAAGCGCTCAGCAAGCTGGTTGGATCCTGGTTCAGCACCTAAACAATGCCCTAAACGAAAACTTACCCCTAGAAAAGTGATGGTCACTGTTTGGTGGTCTAGCGCCGGTGTGATTCATCACAGCTTCTTACCAAACGGGGTGAGCATTACTGCAGATGTGTACTGTGAAGAACTGAACACAATGATGGAGAAGCTGGCGCATCTCCAACCAGCATTGGTCAATCGCTCGTCTCCGCTGCTCCTGCACGACAACGCGCGACCTCATACTGCACAGCAGACGGTCTCCAAGTTGCAAGAACTGGGGTTGGAAGCTCTCCGTCATCCGCCCTACTCACCAGACCTTGCGCCTACAGACTACTACTTTTTCCAGAATTTGGATAACTTCTTGGCGGGAAAAAAATTCAATACCCGAGAGGCAGTACAAAATGCCTTTGAAGAATTTGTTGCCTCCCGTCCAGCTGATTTCTTTAAGAAGGGCATCAATAAACTGCCACTGCGATGGCAAAGATGCATTGATTGCATGGGTGATTACTTCGATTAATACAAATAAAAAATTCATGAAAAAAATTCGTTTAAATTTTTTCATACAAAACGGCAATTTCATAGGTAAAGACCTATTATTAACACGGAAAGTTTTAATAAGTATGTTGCTACTTATTCTAGAACTTTTAAGAGCACTTGTAAGGCAGCTAAAGCCTTATACATTAGCAACAAAGTTAAATCAGCGGACAATAAAATACAGACGGTTTGGAAAATTATCAATAATGAAACGAATAGGAACAAAAAGCATAATTCCGATTACACACTGGAGACGTCAAGTGGTGGTCTCATTTGCGATAGCAAAGAAGTGGTTCAAGAATTTGTACATTTCTTTACCAGTATCCCACTTAAAACTACTGAAACCTTAAACTCCTCGCCATCGCTCTCTTTTGATTTAGTAAGGGCGAACGTTCCAGCCTGCCCGATTGATTTTAACTTTAAGCATATTAACCCCGTTACAGTAATAAAAGCTTTTAAGCAAATCAAGATCAAATTGATCGAGGATCTTTGCGGAATGTCCATTAAAGTCTGTACCTCCATAATTGAGACCATAGCGCCTTACTTAGCCTTAATATTTGATTTGTTTGTGGATCAAGGAGTCTTCCCGGATTTAATGAAATACAGTAAGGTAATACCACTTTTCAAATCCGGGGACAGTAAAGACTCCAATAATTATAGGCCCGTATCCGTGCTGCCGGTTTTCAGCAAGGTGTTTGAAAAGGTAATGCTAAATCAAATGCTCAATCATTTTAACACAAATAAAATCCTTCACAACCCACAGTACGGTTTCACCAAAGGACGTTGTACGACTGACGCCGGTGTAACCTTATTAAGACACATTTTTAACGCGTGGGAAGAAGCCCAAGACGCCATAGGAATCTTTTGTGACCTGTCCAAGGCATTTGATTGCGTCGATCACGAAACCTTACTCTTGAAACTTGAGCATTACGGACTAGATAAACTTGCGCTCAGTTTAGTAAAATCTTATTTAAATGATAGACAACAGTAAGTTCAAATAAACGGTATCAACTCACTAGGTTTAAAAGTAAAAATGGGTGTTCCACAAGGCTCGATTTTGGGTCCTTTCCTCTTTTTAGTGTACATTAATGATCTACTACATTTATTAAAAAATCAGCCACACATGGTGTTATTTGCTGACGATACTTCCTTAATTTTTAAGGTAGATAGACTTGCTACAAATTTTGACGAAGTAAATAACGCCCTACTGCAGGTCCAAAATTGGTTCACTGCTAATAATTTAGTATTAAATGGAAAAAAGACTAAGTGCATAAAATTTTCTTTACCAAATTTCAAAAGTAGGGATTGTGAGATTATATTGAATCAAGAGGAACTAGAATTCGTCGATAAAGCTGTTTTCCTGGGGATCACGCTCGACTCAAGGCTACAATGGGGTCCTCATTTAACATCTCTTGCAGGACGGCTGAGTTCAGCAGCATATGCTGTCAGAAAAATCCGTCAATTTACTGATGTAGATACCGCGAGGCTAGTCTATTTTAGTTACTTTCATAGCATAATGTCTTACGGTATTTTACTATGGGGACGGGCTGAAGACATCGAGTCTATCTTTATTCTGCAGAAAAGAGCGATCAGAGCCATTTATAATCTACGCAGGCGCGATTACCTTGTCAATATATATATGAAAACATCGTGCACGTAAGAAAAAAATTACATCTTTTTAGTAAAAGAGGCGATAGACATAATTATAGTACTAGAAATAGGGACCTATTAGTTCAACCAGGTTTCAGACTGGCTAAAGTAGACTCATCTTTCATGGGGTACTGTTTAAAATGTTACAATAAAATCCCTCCCCACATACTTCAACTGAATGAGACGAAATTCAAAACTTGTATAAAACGCACACTATGTAGGCAGGCATATTATAAGTTGGAGGATTACATCTCTGAATCTGAAAAATGCTTGGCTTAATGCTGGTCCTGCTCCACAACCACAACTAACTAATTAACATTCGAAAATGCTGTTGGGGCTGCTGAAGATTGTAAGACTATCTTTTCTTTATCTTTTTATCTTTTTTTTAGACTATAAACTCAATCTCTTCTTTGTATTATATGATTGCACATGTGTGAGTACTATGTACTATAGATCTACCATTTACCGGATATTTTGTCTTTCATTGACTTGAATGTGCTCTGGCGGCTGGGAATGTCATGCTCACTCAAATGTCTCGCTGATGGTGGCGTATGTGTTGGATCATTTAGCTCCCTTCAAAATGGTTGAGCTGAATGGTGCTGATCCATGCGTTATGTTCGTGAACGGGCGCCGTCAGTTGTGACTGGTCATCTCGTAGCTGCCATGGCTTATTTTAATTTTTGAATTGTTCTTATTTTATCATTGCGGACGCTTTTAACGTGCTTTCTACATTGTTCTCACATGTATAATTTCAACATGAATGATGTAACCATTATATTGTAACAATATTTTGACTTAAAAGCGTATCCATGGAGTTTCTTGCCCGTTCTTTTCCATAGGTACCTACTACGCTTTGGAATGGGCAACTAGCTTCATATTTCTGACTAACAATTCAAAAGTGCCTGTAAATGATTTAATTGAAATAAATGCTTTGAGTTTGAGTTTAATGGACTTCGATACGGCTCCACAGTATTATTTTTGCCTCGAAAAACGGACATACCCTTTTTAATCACTTAACCGATAGAACAGGTTAAACATAAACAGGTTTTTAAAAGTAAGAGTAAAATACCGATGTGCCAATTTTATACCAACCACGACAAAAAAATTATTTTGTAATTTTTTTGAACTTTTCTAAATTAATTAATTACAAACAAAATAAACATTATTTTACCCTTTTCTTTATTCTTTGTAATAAAACCATATTAAATATATTGAAGAAAAAAATACAAAAGAGTACTCACAAGTACAGATGTAAAGAAATATGCTTTTTTTGTGTTTTTAGATAGATTTCGATTTTTCATGGTTGTATCTTTGCTTAGTTGGATTCTATATTTATTGTAAATCATCTTTAGACCACAACCAATCACTAGAAAAAAACCAAAATCCAAATCTCGCGGTATCTAGGAGTTATTCACTTCTATAGTTTTTTTCTGATAATTTTGATTTTAGGGTCATCACTTCATAAAAAATTATATTTTTTGTTAATTTGTACGTTTAATCCTAACGAGGGCGGACCCCTTCCCCGTACCACAAATTGCCCTTCAAAAATTCGTTTATTGTACTTCATCGTATTTAACGTCGTATGATATTAGTAAACTTACAAATATCCAAACAAATATTTGAATGTCCTTTATTTATTTTTACATTTTAAAATATTTCTCAAAAATAAATAATATAAAAAACATTTTAAAATATAAAAAAGAGTAGCCCACCGGTATCGGGAATTAACATTTTCACTAAAAAAAAATACGTCTTGTGCCAACCCTAGCGTCAAAATGTCAGAATCCTGTAAATTCTAGATACCATAAGATTTGGATATGATATTTTAAATCGGTACTTTTTATTGCCAAAGCAACAGCTTGTATCGATATTGAATCCAAATGCCATGAAATGAGCCCATAAAAAATAAAATTGAAAATATGTAATATTCGTTGTGAGTTACAACGAATATTACATATTTTCGATTTTATTTTTTATGGGCTTTTTTTATATACACGTTTAACGATAAAATGTTTGCGTTTGATTGATAATTTACTTAATATAAAGCATCAAGTAATTGCAATCAAAGATATAACTAAAACGGATTGGATCTGAAGCTATTGCGATTACTATGGTTTTTATGGAAACTATTGAAAAATTTATCTCCCGATTGGGACAAAATTGTCAAACGGGTATTTTACTCTTACTTTTAGAGTAACCTGTTCTCCGATAGAACAGGTATAATAAGTTAATAAAAGGGGGATGTCCGTTTTCGAGGCAAAAATAATACTGTGGGCTCCTTACGAAGACCCAGCCTTACTCATGGACACTACTTACTATTTTGGACATTGAACCGGCTTTAAACTACAACCTTGGCGCGAACTTGGACGCTCCTAGGCTTCCTAGGCACCGTCTTTTTCTCTCGAGTGGGAATGGGGAAGAAGGTAGAGGTTTGCACCGGAGCAGTGAGTACCGGAAAATAACCGGTGGTTTACCGGTAAAAGTACTCGTTTGAAATAATCGGTAATTAACCTATTGATCTCCGTCGCATCTTATATTTTTTATATAATAAAGTTACACACAGGGCCGGATTTAAAAGCGTGGAGGCCCTAGGGCAACCGAGAAGTAGAGGCCCCGAGAATTTTACGGAACAGACGAAAAAAAAATTTATTTCATTCGGTTTTCGCTATCAGAGTCATTGTATGCCAATGTATCATTTTAAAGACCATCAACCCCGGTCACGAAAAGAAAATTAGAAAAGGTTCCTTGTGAATGTGAACGTTTTTAACAGACTTCAAAAAGGAGGAGGTTCTTAATTCGGCGGTATGTTATCCTTTTTTTTTTGCGATTACTCCGCCAATTTTGAATCGATTTTGATGATTATTTTTTTGTTTGGTAGGTCATGCTTCAGAGGTGGCCCTATATAAATTTTATTAACTTTGCTTGGGTAGTTTTTGAGTTAGCTTCAATATTACATATTTTTCCCACTTAGTATATCTACACGATGTTTTAAGTTACTCCGTCACTGTCATTTACATAGCAGCAACATTCGAATTTGCGAAAAAAAAAAGGGTTATTTTTTGGAACTCAGTTGTTTTTTTTTATTCTGAAAAGTGTTTATTATATTTAAAAACATTGTGTAGGCCCTTATTTTGTGAAGGCTCGGGGCCATGGCCCCTGTTGCCCCGCCTTAAATCCGGCTCTGGTTACACAAATAAAAGACAAATTTTCGGCGACAGGACAAATACTAAATGATAGAAGAAACATGTTACGCTATGACGCTGTTGTCATGTTGTTTCTTAGTCAAAATCATCATTTTTTTAAAATAAATGATTATATAAAGTTGATTATTCTTATTTCTTCATTATTAATGTATAAATAAAAAAAAAGAAACAACATTTCTTTATTCTCCGGTGACCTCCGGTTTTTCACCGGAGATTGCCCAATCACCGGTGAATTCAATCGGTTGTTAAAATCTCGCTCCGGTGCAAACCTCTAGAAGAAAGATATATGCGACGGGTCAATTGTGGCATCGATGATAACATCGATGCCACAATTGGAAATATATATAACATCGATGCCACAAAATACAAACAGTGATTCGACAATGGACTGCTCCTCAAGTCGTACGTCGTATTTTTAACCGACTTCTTCGAAAAGGAGGAGGTTTCTAACCTTAAACTGCTCCGGTAGCAGCACATGTATCAGAGTCAAGAGCCCCAGACACGCCTTTAAAAAGAAATAATTGTTTTACTATTTATTTTGTAAAATAAATGCTCATAAAATAAGTTTTTTGTGACAAGATCACAATATTACGAATGCCAGAAATAGCACATTTTTGCAACTTGCTGCAACCGTATTATTATAATTAATTTCTTTTAAGTAATAAATATTCAAAACGCAAGTCATTTATTGTTATAGTTAATGTCCATGTTAGGCCAGAGCACCCGAACAAACTGATCAATTCCCTTCTGCACAGGGGTAGACCATGACCTGGAATAGGACATAGGATACTTTTTATCCTATGTCCAATCCAATATTCCCAAGAGATCGAGACTTACGCGGGTGAAATCGCGGGGCGCAGCAAGTATTTTAAAATGAAGGTCAAAAAAGTAAACTATATTAAGTACGATCAAAACTATATTAAAATAACCTAAACAGTTTGGTTCACCAGGTTGGCAGGCAGGCTGTTGTCGTAAGCATGTATTTCTGTTGTTGTTTTGCTTTAAACTTATTCACCGTAGTATGTGGTAACTGTCGCAAGTCACTGTTTAAACCATTTTTAATAATTAAGTAAATGTAAACCAATAACAATAATTATGACACTTTATAGTAAGGGTGACATACATCTGACATTTTTATAACATGGCCACAAAGTGTCGATTATATCCCAGGCTCAAAAGTCATGTGCCAAACTCTATCTCAACTAACAGAGTAATCTGTGCACAGTTGCACGAGCACGGCGCGTACCTGGTGGACTCGCTCATCGAGTCCAACCCCATGATGAAGGACTGGGAGTGCATGACCGACCTGCTGCTGGAGGAGGCCGGGCCCAACGAGGAGGCGCTGGACAACCGACAGGTATTTTTATTTTATTTATTTAGGAATAACAGCAAAAGATAATAAACATGACACAAATAATGGGCATGTATAATCCTTCACGCCACAGCATGCACAATAAAGTTAACAACTAAGCTAAACTAAGTCAAAACATAAATAATTAAAATGTTAATATATAATATAGGTATCTAAGAACTTTATTTCGGGTGGTGGCATAGACCCATAGAAACCTTACCATAGTACATATCCACCGCCTTTTTTTTTTTTTTTTTTTTTGGGTGGGAAATCATCATATGACTTCTCCCGCTCTGGGCGGAGCGGAAGGGCGTGTCAGACTCTTACTGACTAAAACCCACCCGTGTTCGTGACCCCGTCAGGTGTGCTGACATCTCTTTGAGGCGCGCGTGGAACACGACGCGCCATCGACCTGGGCCTGGTCCTTATCGGACGGCGAGCTGCCCATTGCTCGCCGTCCGCAAGCCCACGCCTATGGTGGCCGGGAATCCGCCTGGGATTCCCGACGCCCAGGGTGTCTCCAGCGGCGGCGGTTAGGGGCGTGAGGGCGCAGGCTTTGCCTCTCCCTCACGCGTTCCGCCTCCTCCTTCGCGAGCATCACTGCTTCGCAGAAGGAGGTGACCGCCTCCCATGCCCTCTCGCTCCGTACCATGGCCTGGACCAGGGCCGGACGCGAGAGGTCAGTGCCGCCAATCGCCTCCACGAGGACACGGCGGTGCTCCGCCCAAGCAGGGCACACCTCCACCGTATGCTCCACCGTGTCCTCCGGACGATCCGCACAGTGGTGACACCCAGGCGTTTCCTCCCGCCTAATCCTGCACAGGTACCTCCCGAAGCTGCCATGTCCGGTGAGGACCTGTGTCAGGCGGAAGGTGAGGACGCCGTGGCGCCTCTCCAGCCACTCCTCAAAGAGGGGACTTATCGCCGCAATTGTGGCGTGCCCAGCACTGGGTTGCGACAATCGCACTCTCCATGCCGCCATGAGATCCTGCCGGAGCTCTGTCCGCTGTGCCGCGATTTCTCGCGGCAGCGGAGTTACGCCCCGGCGCTTCATCTCCTCGCGCCACTCCCAAATGTGCGCGAGGACCTTCGCCTCCAGATCCCATGGCGGTAATCCGGCAAGGAGGCTCGCCGCCTCACGAGAGACCGTGCGGTATCCCCGGGCCAGCCGAATGGCCATGACCCTTTGGGACGCGTTCAACCGGCGGGCTGGCCGCAGCCTAATGGAACGCGCCCACACCGGTGCCCCGTAAAGGGCCATGGACCGCACGACCCCCGCGTAGAGCCTCCGGCAGGAGGCGTTTGGCCCCCCAAGATTGGGCAGGAGCCGCCCCAAGGCGGCCCCGGCCCGGTCCAGCCTGGGAGCCAAACGACGGAAGTGCTCCACGAAGTTCCACCGGCTGTCGAGGACGAGTCCTAGATACTTCATCGTCGACTCGACGCCGATGTGAACCCCTCCTACCGTGATTTGGGAACCCAACAGTGGCGCGTTCCGAGGGCCATGAAAACACATGACCTCGGACTTGTGCAAGGCCACCTCGAGTCCCAATTGCCGGATTCTATTGACGATTGTCGCAACCCCGCGTGTCGCGAGTTCGGCCGCCGCCTGGTGCGACCTCCCTTGCGCCAGGACCAGCGTGTCGTCAGCGTAGCAAACTACGCTGACGCCGCTAGGGAGGTCGGCGCGCAGCACCCAGTCGTATCCGATGTCCCACAGATGCGGCCCTAGGACCGATCCCTGTGGGACACCGCACGACATCTCTCGCCGGTTCCACACTCCCTGGTGACCGGGGTAGATGACGGCCCTGTCCGTCAAATAGGCCTCGACCACACGACAGAGGTAGGTCGGCATCCGGTGGTACCGGAGTGCCTCCCTTATGCAACTCCAGGGCAGGGTATTGAAGGCATTGGCGATGTCTAGAGACACCGCCAAGACGACCCCACCCCGGGCCACAGCATCCCCCGTCGTGAGGGCCCGTACGCGCATGATGGCGTCCACCGTAGAGCGCCCTCTGCGGAAACCAAACTGGCTCTCCGCCAAATCCGGCCCCACCCGCACCAATCGCCCGACGAGGCGGTTGGCAATTACTCTTTCAAAGAGCTTGCCCACCTCGTCGAGCAGCACGATGGGCCGATAAGCGGACGGAGAGTCCGCAGGGCGCCCCGGCTTCTTTATGAGGACCAGTTTCCCCGTCTTCCAACGAAGTGGGAACTGGCCCCTCTCCATGCATGCGCTCAGGAGACCCCTTAGTCGAGGCCCGAGAGCCTCCATGGCCAGGACCCAGGCCTTCCCAGGTAAGCCGTCGGGTCCTGGGGCGGTATTCTTGGCATTCAGCCTTCGTACCGCCACTCTCATTTCTGCCTCGGTCACCTCCGGAGCATCGTCGTCGTCGTCGGCAGTGTGGTCCGCATCGAGCACCGCATTAGGCGGAGCCATGAGCGGGGAGGTATGTTCCCCTCTCGAAGGGAACAGAGCGCTCACCACGTCCTCCACAATCTGAGGCCGGAGACTCTGCGTCAGCGGGGGAGCCCATGGGCGGAGTTTCTCCCGCACCATCTTGTATGGGCGTCCCCACGGATCTGCGTTCAGAGTCTCCAGCGTTTCCTCACGGGCCAGTGCCCTGGCCCGCAGGATCTCCTCCTGGAGGGCGGTCTTCGCCGCTCTGTACCCCTCGTACAGCTCCGCCTGAATGGCTTCCGTATCCGGAGGGCGGATACGGAGCCTGCGGTGCCTGGCGTACCGGCGTCGCGCAGCAACGCACGCATGGCGCAGAGCCGTCAACTGCTGCGACCACCAGCTCACCTGACGCGAAGCACATCCGGGCTGGACACGGGGCATTGCCACGTCACAAATATTGGACATGGCCTCCCGGAACCACTCCGCCTCGTCGTTGATGTCGGCAGGCCTGTCCGGTGATGACACCCAGGCCTGCACGATCGAGGCTTCCAGGAGAAGCTCCCGGTCCAGCTGCTTCAGCGCCCACCGCGGACCACTCGGGGCCTGTCGGACCGGCGCGCTCGAGGACTGGGCGGAGACATATCCACCTCCTGGCTCCATCATCAGACCGTCGACACCAAGTGAAATATATTGGATTCAATAAAACGAATCATAAGAGTCCAAAATCGAGGGGTTTACTAGTAGCCACTGAAGAATTCCACTATCCGTCTCCTGACTCCATCACTAGACATTCGTTACCAAGCCCAATCTATTGGACCTGTGAAAACAAATCATATGAGCCATAATCATAAGAAAATATAACATTCAGATATGCTTAATACTTTCGGTGATCGCAAAACAGCCACAATAGTTAAAACATTGTCCTGAACCTTATGTGGCACAGCGAGACTGTTAAATAGCATAATAACTGTATAGCATAGTAAACTGCTGGCCACCACCCAAGCAAATACATGTGGAATGCAATAAAGAATTGAATTGAATTGAATATATTATGTATTTTAAGGTTCTCTGGTGTATATGTGCGTGGAGATAAATAAGAGTTTATATACTTGCACAGGGAAGACGAAAGTTTATGAGGCAAGTAAGTATGCACTAGTTTAAGAGTCAAGACCACGAAATGGAAAGGAGTAGACAGATGGAAAGCATACTGGGAACGGTAAAACAATACGTAAACCTGATAAGCATTTAACGTAAGCGCGGTGCGAGCCTGGCGCCGGGAGCGAGGGCGCGGGGCCGGCCGGCCAGGTTTCTAAAAACTAACGTAGTCTTGTCCGTCCATATACACGAATTATTTAAAATATTTATATTGGACTAAACACAAATCTACGCCACATATGCTTCTCTCGAGCTGCAATATGAAAATCTTTTGTGGAATGCTGTATGTTAATTGTGGTCTATACTCCATTTGAAATAAGATATGAAATTTAAATAAGCCTATTTTACTGTCTATTCAACCGATTTTGACTCCTATTGCGTTGGTAGCAAGACAAATGGCAGCTGCAGACAGTTGGTATTGTATTACCTTTTTTTTTTATAATGACGATGTAACTTGAGTTGTGCCTTTGCAGGAGTCGTCGCTGATCGAGCTGATGGTTTGCTGCGTGCGTCAGGCCAGCACCGGCGAACCGCCTGTGGGCCGCGGGGCCAGTCGCAAGCACCACCACATGCTGTCCAAGGAGCAGGCCAAGGTACGCACTGCACGCTCACACAGCACGCGAGCCGCCTGTGGGCCGCGGGGCCAGTCGCAAGCACCACCACATGCTGTCCAATGCTGCTGTTAAGCTGTTAGTAGTAGGTTCAGTTTCTGTTGATTATTTTTATTAATGGGCATGTCTTCTAACTAGATACATCAAAAAAACCGACTCTAGGAGCTCAAATCCCAAAGAAAACGACAAAAGCCCAAAAATAAAGGATTTAAAAAAATAATCTTTAAAATTAATATCTCCAGAACAGTTGAGTTTCGGACATTTTATTTCAGATTCAAATTCATCAGTAATGACCTGAATAATAACATCCTTTAATATTCAGTACAACTTTCCCTGTAACTCTGTATATTCAAAATCAAGTCATTTATTCAAATTTGGCTGAGAATCAGCACTCTTTGAATGTCAAAATGACATAAGACTTATGCTGAGTCCGTAAAGTAGATTCTATCGTGCAATGAGCAGATAAAACAAAAGTAGTTATGGTGACGAACATATTTTGGCCGTGCCGGTACAACGAGCTGTGTCCCGCAGCTGGTGAGCGACGACCGCACGCGGCTCACGGCGCACTACATCGCCACGCTGCCCGCGCTGCTGGACAAGTTCGGCGCCGACCCCGAGAAGCTCACCAACCTGGCGTCCATCCCGCAGTACTTCGACCTGGAGCTCTACACCACGCAGCGCCAGGAGGGGGTACGTACGCTCTGTGCGGCCGTGTGACGACTGTACGTACGCTCTGTGCGGCCGTGTGACGACTGTACGTACGCTCTGTGCGGCCGTGTGACGACTGTACGTACGCTCTGTGCGGCCGTGTGACGACTGTACGTACGCTCTGTGCGGCCGTGTGACGACTGTACGTACGCTCTGTGCGGCCGTGTGACGACTGTACGTACGCTCTGTGCGGCCGTGTGACGACTGTACGTACGCTCTGTGCGGCCGTGTGACGACTGTACGTACGCTCTGTGCGGCCGTGTGACGACTGTACGTACGCTCTGTGCGGGCTCGGCTCGCTGTTGTGGCCGTGTGACGACTCGATCAGTTGATGATTCTCTGCACAGAATAAGTACTACTAAGACAGTAACTTCCCAAAGAGGAAGAGTCGCTTTAAGACTCCACAGTTATTGATTGTGACGTTTGGTTTTTCTAATGTTATCATAATAAAATTACGTAATAATTACTCATAGTGTTGTAAAACCAGGTTTTTTTGCCAAGGTTTGTCGAGCCTAGAATACTTTGAAAACTAGCCTTTTAATCACATTAACCGACTGTGAAAAAGAGAGTTCCGAAGATGAGAGCCGAGACCAACGGCTTAACGTGCTTTTCGAGCCACGGAGGAGTCGCGATATATAAAGATCCATCCTCGGACCGACACCGGCAAGCGTAGCTTAACCTGATGGATCGACCCGTGCGGCTGTGATTACTTAGCCACAAGCTCCGCCTTACATAGTCTCGAGTTCAATAATAAAGTACTCTTCATGTTCAACCTTAGTTGAATTCAATTTCCGCCACCACCTCACAAATGCACGTAACAGCTTAGCGCTTGGCACACTTTGCTGACAGACATTTGTGACAGGAATAAATCTATCTCAAATCAATCTACAGGAATAAAAGTGGAGTCTAGTAAAGCAAATATAAGAGAAAACAGTCAACAAATATAATTATCTGCTAAGTGCTTCTCAGACTCGCTCTCTAAAGGTTCCGTACTAGCAGAACTATTACAGTTCTATAATCTTTATTATAAGTGTGGTCAGTGTGCATAGTTTAAAGAATGCAACTGCTGGTTTTTCGCTGTCTTATAACAACGTGAGATTGGCGCCAACACAAACACGAGGCCTCACAGGTCTTTACTAAACTTCTTCACAAAATGTTTTCGGCGAACACGACGGCTGTGAAGATCCTTAACTCATGTCGTTCACGAGACCCATCGCGGTCTTCGGGATAAAGTAAAAATTGACGTCGTTTCGTGAACTACCTCAATTCACGACATAGCATTTGTGGAACATGTTGCAAGCCGCTAGTCGTCACTACAACGATCGCACCGCACAGAACCTGACGCTGCTGCTCAACAAGCTGCGCGACATCGTGAGCGTGCAGACGGAGGCCGAGGTGCTGGAGACGTGCGGGCGCACGCTGGAGGCGCTGTGCGGCGAGCAGGGCGGCGTGTACACGCGCTGCAACGTGGCGCGCGCGACCATCACCGACATGTGCGTCAACCGGTACAAGGAGGCCATCGACGAGTTCCGCAGCCTCATCGAGGGGGTGAGTGCGGCGAGCTGCGCGTCCTGTTCTACTTGCGTTGTGTCTGTCTGTAACGCGTACGATGTGCGGCACAGGGCGAGACTCCGGACGCGGACGAGGTGTTCAACGTGATCAACTCGCTGCGCAAGGTGTCCATCATGTACATGTGCCACAACCTCAACGACACCAACATTTGGGACTCGCTGTTCGAGGACCTGCCCAAGTGCGTCAAGGATAACGAGACGCAGATGCCGCCGCAGGTCAGTACTACATTAAGCCATTAGACATGATGATGTAACTAGTACTGTGTGTAGTATGTATGTTGCGGTAAGGGTGTGTGCGTGTTTATATTGTCATTGAATGGATCAAATGTATGCAGTGTCTAACCAGCATTCGCGATGTTTCATTTCTGTAAATCCCATCTTTGTATGGCGATCCTGCCATTCGAGCGGGAAATAAAATCATTTTCACCTCAGCACCTCAAACAAACAGGTTTTGCTGTCTACAGACAGTGTGCAAAATTCAATTTTAGTGCGAGTGTGAGACAAAGTAAGTTTTTAATTATTTTTTTTCTAAATTCCGAGAACATGTCATGGGTCTACTAACAAAATTCGAAATATTTGAATTTCACTTTGTTCTGTCACTTTTACTTCGATACGAAAAAAGCAAGAGATAGAGACAAGTCGATTCGAAGTTCGATTTTAATTTCGATATCTAGTAGGCCCAAAAAAGAAACAAACAATAAAACGTTCGGATACACATACAGGTTTTAAATGTAATAAGTAATTTAACTTTTTTTTTTTTTATATTGTTCGTTTTACAAATATACATGTGGTTTGTTTACCATGTGGTTTACGTTTACCATGTTGTATTTTTTACCTTTAGGCAATAATATGGGTTTAAATATTAAATTGCCGTTTAAACGTACTGGCCACTTTGAATTAAAATTAAACTTACATCACGGTGTGAGATTCCAGAGTGAAACTTTTTTCACAAGATTCGATTTTGTTTTTGCATTCAGCTTTTAACAGTAAAAATAACTACAGTACGACACAACTTAGATGTAGCATAAATGTAAAAATTTGCATTCATTAATTTCAATTTTACGGATGAATTTGGTTATATAACTTTACAAGTTATTGCGTTTGCGTAAAGATCATTTTCACGTAAAGCAGTAATAAAGATTGGTGATTTTGAAGGCGCATTGAGGTCGGATTGTGATCGGTTTTACGAATTTTGCCGATGCTACATGTGAGTTATGTCGTACTGCACTTATATTGAAAATTAGAGTAATTTTTGAATACGAGTTCCGACGTGGAACTCACGCAGCGGAAACAGCTCGCAATATCAATGTTGAGTTTGGAGAGGATACGGCTAATGAACGCACCGTGCGTTTTTGGTTTAATCGCTTTCGTAGTGGGAACTTCGATTTGAAGAATGAACCCCGAGAAAGACCAGCCTCTAAGGTAAATAACGATGAATTAGATGCGATGGTAGAAGCCGCTCCATATCAAACTACCTAAGAACTAGCGGCACGGTTTGATGTTAGCTTAAACATATCCAAAATAATGACCAATTTGCATCAATCGGTGAGACAAAAAGCTTGCAAAATAGGTGCCCCATGATTTGACTAATCTGCAGAGAGAACCGCGTGTTGAAGCTTGCCTTACCTACCTTGTTGAACCTGTAGAAATGAAGGGGTTTCATTACAAAATGTCTTCACTCAGTTTGTTGAGTCCAGGTCCCCAGAGTTCTACCGCAAAGGCAAAAATGACCTTCACAGGAGATGGCAGAAATGTGTAGACAATGGGGAAAATACTTTGATTTAATTAAATATATTTTACCTAAAAAAAAAAGTGGTTTCCGTTCTTCAGTACAAAACGGCAAATTCATATTTAAACCCCTAATATGTTCCCCTAATATGTTCCTCATACGTTCTCGCTGCTGAGGTGAAAAGTTGTATGTGTTACACGAGACCAAAGTTATTTGCATCTCGTACCTTAGAAACCCTCGCTGTGCTCAGGATTCTAACGTAGAATCACTCACTACGCTCGTGATTCAATTATAGAATCCTTCGCTTACTCGGGATTCAAAATCAACACTCGCACCAAAAATCAACTTTGATCTCTTGTTGCACAAATAACTATTTCGTGTTTAGTTTGGAGTGTGCTCTGTCTGCGTAATACTCATCAATTTGCAGACTATTTGCAATAAATATCATCATGTGTCAATCAAAGGTAGAGAAGTCTGTGTATACCACAATAGTGCCGGTGGAGCCCACAATACAGCCACTGGAGTAATTCAAATTTCATTTATCTGCAATAAGCATTGTGCTAATGATAATATGCACGATATTGTTTCTCGAGACCGGGCGTACAAAAGATGTCATCAAACTTGGATGAGAGAGCAGCTAACGAAGCATGTTCTAAAGCGTTCTAATCGCACCAGAAATTATCGCGATCCTGTAGTTGTATGTGGGGACTGCAACTGTCGATTTAGCGATTCAACCGGGGCTAATCAAGCGAAGTGACGAGTCGGTCACTACGACCATATCGACGACGACGTACGGCTATACAAAAGTGTGTACGTGGGTGTGTGCACGTATTCGTGAGACGGAGCGCGTGCAAATATGAATCGTAATCGTGTTGTCGCGGCAGGCGCTGGTGTACGTGGTGCGCGCGTGCTTCTACTCCGTGCTGTGGTCGCTGCACGGCGTGGAGGCGCGCGTGAGCGCGGCGGGCGCGGCCGGCCTGCGCGAGCGCCTGCGGGGCTACGCCGCGCACTGCGCCGACATCGTGGCGCGCGGGGCCACGCCCGAGCTCAAGGAGGAGGTAGGTGCGCGGCCGAGCGCGCGCGCTTCTGTAACGAATGAGGCTCTAAGGCCCTGTTGTCGCCGCAGGCCTACACGTCGCTGTGCGACCTGCTGATCCTGTTCGCGGAGCACCTGTGCGCGCTGCACCACCCGGGCGAGCCCGACATGCGCCAGCTGGTGTTCGAGCCCGACGCCGCGCTCTGCGACATGCTCAACGCCTTCATCCAGGAGTTCGTCTTCGTGCACCACAACTACGGTGAGTCCACCGCCGCACGTTCGCCCGTGTGCTACTACAGATATTTTAATTGTACCGTGAATACGATGTAAACCCCTACATCGTATTCACGGTACAATTAAAATATCTGGCGAGACTTCACAGACTTGACAAAACAAAAAGAAATCGGCCGATTCTATGTGAGTTGTTATGAATTTATCCCAAGAATAAAGTTGACATTGATGTTGAAAAATGGTTTTCACACACTCACAATATTTTTAACGACCTTTCCAACGCGACACCAGTATGTATGTATGTATGTATCGAAGCTGACTCAAAAACGACCCAAGCAAAGTTATAATGTATATGGGACCACCGCGTAAGCTTCCCCTACCAGATAAAAAAAGAATTTTCAAAATAAAAATAAACAGTTTTTGTGTCTGTCTGTGTGACCGCGTTGTTCTTCTAGACTACGCAATAGATTTTGATGCGGGCTTCATTGAGAGAATTTATTTCGGAAGATTTATGTCTCCAATACATGAACTGTTAAACAAATATTTCTATGTTGTGTCGAAGTCAAAGTCAAAGTATTTATTAATGTGATTTTTGGTGATACAGTAGGTCTTATAATTAGGTTATGGTAACTCAAAAAACTACCCATTAGGGCATACACTATTTAACAATATAAGAATTTAAAATCGCTATTATAATATATATATATCAATTTTTATAAGAGGGAGAAGGAGGGGCGGCTGCCTAGTGAGTGGTAAGATTAGTTTAGCCTAATTAGTTATCCATACATGTCACGTCTGTGAAGTTTCGCAGGGTAATAATGTTGAGCCTTGTATGCTCCGTGATGAAATAGGTTGCCCTTGTCATTTAATTGTAACTTATGGAAACTAATAGAAATCATATTTTACAATGTTACTATAATATTTTGTCAACTTCGAGTCAGCAACAAGACCAAGGGATGAAGCTACCTCAGTATTATTGTAATTTATTTTAAGTTCATTCACAAAACATTGGAGTGTTTAAATAATGCTGTTGACGTTAGCATAATTTTATACTGCGGATATTATGCCATGAATTTTCCCAATTTCTCCAGCTTGGAGGCTCTATTGTTTGTAATTAATTAATTTTAGGAGCACTCAAATGATCATGCCATTGTTTGGCTAGTTCCACACGTTCAGGCCGGCAAAGAATGTAGGTGTAAACTGAGTGAAATCTGTCGGCACGTGTGAAAACGGTCACACTGATCCACTGCTAGAGTGCCGTCACCGACCGTGTGACAATATTACTTAGCCCATAGTGAGCTAGCCGTGCCAGATGGATGTACACTTGTTGAAGGCCACTCGGAGCGTGGCAGAAGTAGTAGCGGAACGTTTCATTACTCTTAGAACATTACATAACTTACGTAAACATTACCCTTGCGCACACTTTATTTAACAGCAGATGCTATGTTACAAATGTTCTGTTTGTATGCAGTAGTTTATTCATCCATATGAAAGTTCGAACTAAGAGACGCGGTGAATAAACTGAATATGAAACTGTTAGCCACGCAGACAATTAGTTTACAGCCTGACGTGACAGTGATCACTAGTGTCGGACGGGTGGGTGGTGATGTGAGGCTCGTGCACTTTTTGGGGTGTTTTTCAAAATTGGATTTGTGTACTTTGTACAGTAGTTTTATGGTGTGGTGCACTTTTCGGGTATCAGGATTAAATGAAAGTTTGTATTAGGACGAGCCTTGTGAATTGCTACTTGAACATTGTAAAAAATAAAAAAAAACCGACAAACTTGCAACCTCCTCCTTGTTTTAAAGTCGTTATTGTTATTAACGTAAGCATTTTCTTAAATAAAATGGAAACTACTTTAAATGTGTCCTATTACAAAGCAATTGATATAGCTCGAGAATATTTGATCGGCATGCAACACGGTACATAAATGAATGTGACCGTGTTGCACCACACTACTCACTTGTACTGTTCGTGAAGGAGAGAAAAAATATGCATTATTAACGTAACGTCCACGAGTCGGTCGTAACAGAAGCGACGGTGCCGCGTGTGTGTAGCGCACCGCGTCGGATATGTCGCGACTGTCGCGACTGTCGCGACTGCCGCGGCCGTGACGTCACCGAGGCGGCGCGGTCGCGCTGTGAGGCGATGCGATAACGGTGTGGTGTATTGTGTTGCATGTCACGGTGCGCGTGCGCGGCGGGCCGTCCGTCCGACCTGTCCGACGCCGGTAAGCCAGTTGCTCCGCACTCGTTTCGCACTAGATGACACACCGACGGCGTATTTTACCTTAGTAATGGCGCGAGCACCCGCACCGGCCGACGGCGACGTCCGGCCACGCCCGGCCACGTCCGGCGACGTCCGGCCACGCCCGGCCACGTCCGGCGACGGTCCGGCTCGACGCCGGCGGGTGCGGGATCGCCGCCGCGCTACAATAATGCATATTTTTGTCTCGACGCGACGGGCGGACGTCTCACGCGTTTCGTGCACTCGCTGTGTGTATCACTTAACATTACTAAGGGAAAATTGTCGCGCCCGCTTCGTACACGCAATCCGACACCGACGGCGAATACACGTACCTTGTAGGCGCGTTCACGTAGGTGATACATTCATGGAACCCGCACTGTCACATGGTGCAGGTAACCTGCGAAAGTAACTACAATACAGGCGCCATACTGTGACTACAAGACGTTGGTGTTGGAAAACGTCATATTCGTGCAAACAATGATGTCGTTATTCGCTCGCGGTATCGAACTGCTGTATAATTCTATTAACACACTTGACGAGTTTTGTGATTTGAGCATGTTTTGTGCAGTGTATTTTTATTTTGCATTCCATATAATTTTATAGTGATGAAATACAAAGTTATGAGAAAAGCTAACAAAATGAAGCGAGTTGCAGCTTGTACTAAACCGCGGTCTGTGGGACTTTTTGCAATTAATCGTGAAGAGGAAAGGATCATGTAATCGAGCTTATTTTATTTCGTATACGTAGCCCGTAGTGCCTGCATGGATCATAGTTAAGACGAATATCTCAAGCTGAGCCACTTTTGAAACTTGTCATAAAAATATTGAAAAAATGGAAGAAAAACATTGGTGTCAACTTGAGGTTAACTATGTAATGTTTTAGTGTCTAAATATATTCATATCTTCTGAAGTATTTCTGGGTAAACATAGTCCAGCCTAACCATTCTCAAGCATATTATATGAGAAAGGCACTAAAGCGTTACGTTTTTGTTTTGCATACAATTGTGAGTGCTATGCTGAGGGACGCAGGTGTTAATATGCGGTGCACGTTGCAGACGGTCAAGACGAGAGACGTATCGAGGAGCTGCACAAGCGGCGCAACTTCCTGGCCGCGTACTGCAAGCTCATCGTGTACAACGTGGCGCCCGTGAGGCGCGCCGCCGACGTGTTCAAGCACTACATCAAGGTACTGCCGAGCACGCGACGGCGGCTAACTGTATATTATTGTAAATGCGAAAGTGTGTTTATTTGTTACGCTTTCACGCTATAACGGCGGAACGGATTAGGACAGGATATTTTATCCCGATATTCCCACGGGATCGAGACATATGCGGGTGAAACCGCGGGGCGCAGCTAGTAGTATAATAAACTCAAACAGCGTTTACTCGCCCCCACTTAGCGTGTAGTCGCTTAGTTTCCAAGTGTTATGCCCCGGAGACCTCATACAGGGACTAAGGGCCAGCCCTCCGCAAACGAACAGGCTGCATTTGGTCATATCTTTTATTCAGATACTATTCTTTTATTTCAATGTAAAATTACATTCTCTGTAAGTAGCACTCCATTTATGTAAATAAAAAAGCTAAAATAAAAAAAATCGGCAATGGATGTTGAAATACTCGTCTAACGAACGACGTATACGTCGTCTAACGAACGACGAATCAGCTGTCCACTTTCTGCCTAGCTACAGACTTTATCGAACTCACCGCGGACTACCCCCAACCAGTAACAGACGCTCCGATTTGTGTATAGCTGCGTCCCTTTCGGCCGGATGGTCGGCGTTTGCCCAATTGGCCAAACGCAACCGTATTGCTAACTTATTAGGCCTCAATTTGTGAACGAAAATGTCTAGAACTAATATGATTGATGAAATTTCATTAAATCTACATTCAATGCACTTACATGTGACTGTACGGTACAGCGCTTGTGGCCCGGACTGTACGGTACAGCGCTTGTGGCCCGGACTGTACGGTACAGCGCTTGTGGCTCGGACTGTACGGTACAGCGCTTGTGGCCCGGACTGTACGGTACAGCGCTTGTGGCCCGGACTGTACGGTACAGCGCTTGTGGCCCGGACTGTACGGTACAGCGCTTGTGGCTCGGACTGTACGGTACAGCGCTTGTGGCTCGGACTGTACGGTTCAGCGCTTGTGGCCCGGACTGTACGGTACAGCGCTTGTGGCCCGGACTGTACGGTACAGCGCTTCTGGCCCGGACTGTACGGTACAGCGCTTGTGGCCCGGACTGTACGGTACAGCGCTTGTGGCCCGGACTGTACGGTACAGCGCTTCTGGCCCGGACTGTACGGTACAGCGCTTGTGGCCCGGACTGTACGGTACAGCGCTTGTGGCCCGGACTGTACGGTACAGCGCTTGTGGCCCGGACTGTACGGTACAGCGCTTCTGGCCCGGACTGTACGGTATAGCGCCTGTGGCCCGGACTGTACGGTACAGCGCTCGTGTTGCAGTGCTACAACGACTACGGCGACATCATCAAGGCCACGCTGAGCAAGGCGCGCGAGATCAACAAGCTGAGCTGCGCGCTCACCATGCAGCTGGCCATGCAGGCGCTGTTCACGGACATGCTGCACAAGCTGGGCGGCGCCACGCCGCACCGCCAGCTGCCCGAGATGCTCGAGCTCAAGGTACAAACACATTTTAAATTATTTTATAATGCATGTGCTCGAAAAGAGCGTTTTTAAAGTAGCAAAATCGTGCGGAAAGTGCAATATTTTCGCACTAGCGCTTTTTACGTTTCAGTTTTTTTTTTTACTGTTTAAAATCATACGTGAGAAGGGAAGTATTTCCTTTGCAATCAAAACTAATACTTCATACTAATTTTTCGCGTTATTAATTACCTATCATAAATAACGATCACACCACCGAATGACTCCACTAACTAAGTCTATACGCTCGTGCGCGCCGGCAGGAGCTGGCCAAGCGGTTCTCGGTGATGTTCGGGCTGGACGCCGTGAAGAACCGCGAGGCGCTGACGGCGCTGCACCGCGCCGGCATCGCCTTCGCGGCGCTGGAGCAGGCGCCGCTCGCGCCGCCGCCGCGCCTGCTGTTCCTGGAGCCGCTGGCCGAGTTCAGCAACAAGCTGCTGCGCCAGGACAAGCGCCAGGTGCTCAAGGTGAGCGCCCGCGCGCGACCGACGCTCCGCGAGTGAAAGTACCCGTGCACTAACCGGCCTGTCCGCCCGCAGTTCCTGGACGCGCGCCTGCCGCCCGGGCCGGCGTGGGGCGAGGAGTGGGCGGCGCTGCTGGCGTACCGCGGCTCGCTGCTCACGGACGCGCCCGACGAGCGGCCCGCGCCGCGCCGCCACTACGCGCGCCGCCCGAGTACGCAGCGACACCGCTCTTCTCATGTTTAGCCTGACTTCTAATCTTGCCACCTTAAAACGTACACTGAACTTACGACAGACTTGACTATTCCAGGAGGTCAGAACGAGGACGAGGAGGGAGAGGAGAACGCAGAGTCAGACCAGGAGCCGCCCGGGTGAGCGCCAGCGCACTGTACCGTAGCTAGACGTAACGTTAGGTAGTCGGCACTTAATAGCTACGTCAGAGGGCCCGCTCACACCACGCGACCGCTTTATACTTTCGTAGCACATGTAAATCAGTCTAACAACATTGAATCTTTCAACTTAGTTTCACTATATGACATTTTGTTGGACCCGTGACCGTTGTCAGACAAACGTGACAAAAAACTAAAAGTTTTGACGTGGTCAAAGTGTATTGACGTTGAAATGTCACAATCAATTAAACAGACAACTAATGCTGACCCATCGAATGTTGTATGGCCCGACGCCGACGTTGAAAAGATTATACGACATTTTCCAATTGTTCATTAATTCATTTAAAAAAAAAAAAACAAACGAGCACTCATAACGTTTTCGTGTCTATGTGTGCCTAAAACATTACCACGCTCTGTATGGAGCGGACCCTCTAGACGTCTTTATTTAGTGTTATCAGTTTCTTGAACATAGACCATTGTATTATGTATTGTAGATATATTATTATGTATTTGTTTATTTTGTCAGTCTTATATACTCTGTTTCCATGCTGGAAGGGAATGAGAGGCATGCCAATATTGGCACTTCAAAATGTTGAATTTTAATATAGTTGATGTAGTGTATTTTTCAACTACCAAATACGTGAAGCGAAATTTCAATAAATTATTTTGTAAAACCACTCCCTAGTATTATATAGGCATATTATGTAAGTTTAAATGTGTAAGCTTATTTTCCAAATCTCATTTTGCTTGTACTGGAGTCCGTTTTATAATGTAATTATTTATAATATTTTATTCCTATTATAATGTTAATTGATGATGTTGAGTAATGAATTTGGGCCTTATAGTGTGTCGAGTGAGGTGCGGTCTGTGGGACTGTGAGGACTGTTGTTTATTATAATGTATGTATGTATAACGTAACAGTGGCTCGTGTCAAGTAAGTAGTTAGAGATGATGTGCGCAGTCCACACCACCACTCACTATTCCACAACTTTTTCCTTGAGAGAAAAGATATTCTGATTTCTCGGTAATTTTTAAGAGAATATCTTTGCAACTTATTTAACTTGAATTCAATTCAATGAAACAGTAGACAGTGTTTGTCGGCTGCGCAAAAAAGTATTGTTGGTTTTCATCATCGAAATATTATATTGTAGTTCAGTAATTAAGATATTATATTTTTATAATAAATGATATTTATTATAAATTGACGTTTTATTATACTATAACACAACACATGTAACCTGTAGTGACACTGCCTATTCAACAACTAACAATGTCTTTGAAGGCATTTCGCAAGACTATATTAACAAGACAATATTACGAGAGTGCCAAAGATGTGCTTATGTTCCAAGTAATGGGTAACTCTGCTTCTTGCTTTAAGGGAAGTAGGTACCCTATAAGTTTTGATTTATTTTTGAACTTGGTACCTCCACGCGTTCCTAAGTACAAAATCTTAACCCTCCTTTTTGCTTCGCCGTAGTCGAGTAAAAAGGGTCTTAACAGACTGGCAACGAAGTGATACTCTAATGCCCCGTTCCCAAAATGTCGTAACGACAGATTATCGTGTCGTTTAAAGCGTCGTGGCTTGTGTATTTAAATGGAGGTGTTCATATATAGGACCTGTCCACGACTTTTTCAACGAAAATGAAACGATAAATTAATCGTCACGACTAGTGATGGTAAATTCCCGAGAATATTCTCCTTGCGAGAACTTTGCTGTTAAGTTCTCGAGAATATTCTTTTGGAAGGGAATTTACGAGAATTTAAAAATTGGATGATACGATTAAATCGATCTATTTTTGGAGTAATAGTTTTGAGTGCTTTTGAACGTTTAACGAAGACTAATTCAAAATAAACTACTCCACCAACTTAAATTCTCAGTAAATTCTCCTAAGCGAGAACATTCTCGAGAATATTTCCGAGAAACTTCGAAAATTTCGAATTTCTGTATTAAAACAAACTTTAAGAGTTACAAATAATAATTATAATGTGTTTTTAAAATAAATACTGTCATTAATTAATAAAATGCGCCATTGGTGTCGATTCTCTTGTCACAAAATTCTGTAAACTAGACTGAAAATCACTAAAATGTAGTTTTTTCCTGTCAAACGACGATTTCCCATTCTGAAATAGAGTATAGTGACACAACTTAACTATATTTTAGTTTGACAGCACTAAAATGTCACTGAAAATGCTATTCTGAATTTGACGTTTTAACTAAAATTTTGTTCTGACTAAAATCCCTGACAATTTTTAATCGCGATTAAAAATGTGTGGAATTAAATTAGTTGTCATGAACTAAAATTCAAACCAACACCTCGACTTCAGTTGCAAAACACACCATTTTCGAGATATAAGCAAAAGAAAATAAAACAAAGACGTACTGTCTTTGTTTTATTTCTTGTCTTTTATTGTACTGTCTTTGTTTTATTTCTTGTTGTTTTGTCTTTGTTTTTTTTTTTTTTTTTTTTTTTTTATCGCAAAAATAATGAAAATTTCGACCCCCTTAATTCTTAAACCCCTAATACTCAACACGGCGGTTGTTTTTTACCTTATTTCCCATACAAAATCTGATAAATTCCATAAAAAACACGTAGTACGAGCGCGCCTCCGGCTCTAAAAAAAAACCCGGGGTAGGGGGAAACAAGTACCAAGTAGAGGCGCGGTTCTCAAATTCGATTTTAGTAGTGTCAGAAAAAAAAAAAAATTAGATTATTTATTTGGCAGCAGAATAGCTCCAAGATTCTCATACCCAAAAGTAAGGAATTTTAGTGATAGTTTAGTTCGGTGTACAAGAGAATCGGCACCATTGGTTGTCCCACTTGTCACTATTCATAAATAAAAAAAACTAAACAAAATATTTTTTTTTCTTGAAACTCCTCGGATAGATTTTGACGAGCATTGATTTACAAGACTAGTATAAGCCCTAGGAACATAATGCACTATGTGGCAATTGGGCAGCACTTGGTCCAACTCCCATAATGGATGGTCAATGTCAAGTTAATAGGTTGAATCTGCTCCAAAACCGGATCGGGGCACTCCGACTTTACGTAGTCTTTTGGCTCCTACCCCTAGAGTGTACATACAAACCGGTGGCGCGGAGGGAGAGCAACCCCGCCCGCTGTAACACAGCATAGTCACCCGCGTGAGCCGGAGCGGCTGAGGCTCAGCAAGCCGGAGCTGCGGAGGGAGAGCAACCCCGCCCGCTGTAACACAGCATAGTCACCCGCGTGAGCCGGAGCGGCTGAGGCTCAGCAAGCCGGAGCTGCGGAGGGAGAGCAACCCCGCCCGCTGTAACACAGCATAGTCACCCGCGTGAGCCGGAGCGGCTGAGGCTCAGCAAGCCGGAGCTGCGGAGGGAGAGCAACCCCGCCCGCTGTAACACAGCATAGTCACCCGCGTGAGCCGGAGCGGCTGAGGCTCAGCAAGCCGGAGCTGCGGAGGGAGAGCAACCCCGCCCGCTGTAACACAGCATAGTCACCCGCGTGAGCCGGAGCGGCTGAGGCTCAGCAAGCCGGAGCTGCGGAGGGAGAGCAACCCCGCCCGCTGTAACACAGCATAGTCACCCGCGTGAGCCGGAGCGGCTGAGGCTCAGCAAGCCGGAGCTGCGGAGGGAGAGCAACCCCGCCCGCTGTAACACAGCATAGTCACCCGCGTGAGCCGGAGCGGCTGTGGCTCAGCAAGCCGGAGCTGCGGAGGGAGAGCAACCCCGCCCGCTGTAACACAGCATAGTCACCCGCGTGAGCCGGAGCGGCTGTGGCTCAGCAAGCCGGAGCTGCGGAGGGAGAGCAACCCCGCCCGCTGTAACACAGCATAGTCACCCGCGTGAGCCGGAGCGGCTGTGGCTCAGCAAGCCGGAGCTGCGGAGGGAGAGCAACCCCGCCCGCTGTAACACAGCATAGACACCCGCGCGAGCCGGAGCGGCTGAGGCTCAGCAAGCCTCAGTTTTGTGAATTTTGCTGTAAGAGGTTTAGAATATCACATAATATCGAATCATTTTGACGTCTACACGGTATGAAAAAATTACAATGTTGTGAAAGTCGTCTATATAATAAACTAGCTTCCGCCCGCAGCTTCGTCCGCAGCTTCGTCCGCGTAGTATGTCGATAAAAACTATATAGGTAGCCTATGTCCTTCCCCGGGATGCCATCTATCTCCTTGCCAATTTTTATCGAAATCCGTTCAGTGGTTTGGCGTGAAAAGGTAACATCACAGATTACTATTATATATAGGGTAACATATAGACACAGACAGAGTGACTTTCGAATTTATGATATTAGTATGGATGAATCCCTTTTTAACACGTAAATATAAAAAAAAAAAATGTAAAAAAATAATTATAAATACTGATTAATTCAGACAAATTTGAGAGAATACGGGGAAAGAATTGATTTCGGCTACTTAGAACTCTCAATCCTACTAATATTATAAATGTGAAAGTTTGTGTGTTTGTATGTTTGGATGCTTGTTACTCAATCACGCAAAAACGGCTGAATGGATTTGGAAGAAATTTGGCAAACAGATAGTTTATAACCTGTATTAACACATAGGATACTTTTTATCCCGATATTCCCACGGGATCGAGACTTACGCGGGTGAAACCGCGGGGCGCAGGTAGTCGTTCATAAAATTAAAACAACGGAAATAAACTTCAGTTCAAAATCAATATATTGCACGAAAAAAAAAAAAAAAATTGGCAACAAAACATCTTTTAAAACAGCCTAAATCTATGAATTAACGACTTTAAAATAAAAAATATCTTTTATGTTGGGCATTAGGACTTATAGAAACACAGTATATTAACTGTTAAATCACGTAAATTAGGAATATCGGCAAAATTTTGTATAAGTACGGCCTCTTGAAGATAATAATTATTATGTAAGTTATTGATTATGTTTATTCATGAAAGTAACAATAAAGAAGTAAGTAATTCAATTGAAGTCATTCTTTTATCTACCTCTAACTACGGGGAAACTCTTGGCCTTCATCTCACCTGATGGTAAGTGATGATCAGGCCGAAGGAAGCGAGCAAAACCACAGAGGAACTGGCAATCTTACCTGTAACTGCGGAAACACAACAATGCTTTTAACGTTTAATCAGTTGTTATTTATAACAGTATAGTTTTGTGTTCTTATTTTAGTACTCAGAAGTTTTAATCGAATCGAATAATAAATAGATTTGTGAAATGATTTTTGTATTTGGTATTAAATTCATGTCTATTCTGAGGACGGGTGTTCACCGTCGGGTGAGTGGCGACGGTTAGTAATGAATGTATCCCCGCGGAGCTGTGCCAGTACTTACTGCTGTGTTGTAGCGCCGCCAGGCCGCGCGGCCGGGAGCGCGCGCGCCGCGCCCGAGCCAGCCCCGGCCCCGCCGGCCCCGCCGGCCCCAGGCCGCGCCGCAGCGCGCGAGCCCGAGCTCAGCCGAGCGACACCGAGGATACTACGCCCAGGTAACATGCTGAGTTGCTACCCTACAATTTAAGCAGCAGCGGCAATACTTTGCTATTTGGTTGAACAATGATCACACCTGTATTAAACTTGCGACAATCTAAGAAGCCCGTTTTGACGTTTCTCATCATACATGCCGCGATAACTTTGTATGATCGTCTACGTAAGAGATCGAAAAATCAAAATCATAATCCTAATTAATTACTATGTTATCTATACACTATAACAATGAGTATCCTTCGAAAGCACCAAGTTTCACTTTATATTGGAAAAATGGACGCAAAAACACGAATTAATCGTTGATTAATATTCTGACAGGATGTTACTACAATGTCATGTCATTGGGTTCGTTGCTATGGCAACGGTAGTGTTGTGAAGATTTGAACCCGTATTTTTCCGAATAAAATCGATGTTCTGAAAAATCTATACTTTTACAAACATTACATTTAGAAAAGAGAGTAACATAACAAATAAAATCTGATCACATATATTTTTAGCTTTCTTTTGATATTTAATATGTCATTAAAGGAAATGGTTAAAGGTTATAGTTATATTTTCTGACTCGGCTATTATGTGATTTTGGTATTATCGTGTAAACTCGTCAACATGTCTAAAAGAGGAGCGACGATCATCGCAGGGTGTTTGGTAGCAGCTGGATGAGTTACCGAGAATCGAGCTGAATGCCGTGCAATTGGAGAGGACCAGTATTAGACTGCTGTAGGCTGATGAATAATAAAACGATATGACTCGAGAATCAGTTTGAAGTAATGTAGATAAATTGTCGATTACAAACTCTAAGTATGATAAATCGATATGTCTCGAGAATCGGTTTTTAAAACAACCGATTTTTTTTTCCGCATCACTACTAACAGTATTTTGATAGGTGTTAAAGCGGGCTTCTTAGATTGTCGCGAGATTAGTCTGTTTTGAATTGGAGGTTTGTCTAATGCGATACAAAACCAATATTAATGGAAACGTTTTACCTACCAATAAAACTAATTTCCTTACCTTATTCGAAGCTTATTGAATGAGATAGGCTTTACGGTTACGGCCTTTGCTATTCCTTTCTTTTCCCTATACAGGGTGTAAGGGACAGCCCTCCGCAAATTAACGGGGCATTCAGCTCCTTATTTTGAATCATATACATATTCATTTTTTTAATTCTCTTTTCAGTTACTTATCCTTTATTTCAATGTAAAATTACATTCTATATACAAGGTGGAGACGACAATACGACAAAAAATAAAACTCCGTATATCTAATGATGTTCTCGGTCTACATACAAAAATTAATCAAATATAATTATCCAATAGTTACAATAGCTAGTCAAAGATCGGCAAACCCCATAGTCGACCCATCACTACTATTTAGTTTGTTTGAAAAAAAGACTTAATTTCCATGTTTATTTATTTATTTATTAAAGAACACCAACAGCATATACATTCAACATTGCTTAAAAAAAAAACGATGAATTAGGAAAGGTATTACTGCTAATGTATACACAAATTATAGGTGTACATAACATTTAGGGAATTAAACATTGGACAGAAGCTATATGCAGCTTATAGTATAACTTAATTTCTTTAACAAAGCTTTAACAAGTGAAGTCCAACTGATTACAAATTACTTAATTTGATTAATTCAACTGCGGATAAGTTACGAAACTAAATGAAAGTAGGCAAGTATTTTTTTCCGAATACCACCCATGGAGTCGTGAAATATGTCCAGGTTTGAGTTTAAGTTTAGATTAGGAGGATGATGTCCATGTTAGGATTTATTTGATAGTTCCAAAATACTCTTATGCATTAGTATTGCCAGTGTTTTCATTTATTGTTGTATTGTCGTCTCCACATTATATATTATATTATATTATGGTATGGTGGTGGTTATAGTAGACTTCTGTAAGCAGTTAGTAGTGTCAGACGTGTGCAGCGTGTGTTGTGGCGGCAGGTCGCGCGCGCGCCGCGTGCTGGTGCGCGCGCTCGTGCACCGCGCGCACACGAGGTAACTATGGCCGTTATTGTTACATGTGAACACATCATCACGAAGTTTTGGGAATACTAGTTAACCTATGTGACCTAGTGACTGTAAGTCCAAGGCTCCACTTCACTATATGGTGAAGTCATTGTGACGAGCATAAATTGCTTGACAACCATATTAAAGTAATCGAATCGCAACCCGTGAAATACTTCTATGTTCTATTTTATGGGGTTTGGTTTCCGCACTCAGTCCTTAAGGTGGACTGTTGTGCGTGGGCCATGGCGGCCGGCGGTGGTTACCGTGAAATACTTATTATTGAGTAGTTCGGTTAGAGGTGTGCCTCAATATTTGAAAAGTTCCCTCGATTTCTCCTGGATTCCATCATCAGATCCTGACCTGATGACAGTGGGACCACATGGGGAATGTAGCCTTTGAAACATAAAAATTTTTTTTTAAATCGGTCCAGCCGTCTTCTACTCGAAGGAGGAAAATAAATATTTGTTTTTAAAGATTCCGACTGATTGCACCTGAGTAGGTCTGCGCGCACACACAATGTGACAATGTAGACACGCTTTCACTAGAATGCTGCAAAAACCGCCCTAAACAGTTTAGTTAATTACACAATGGACTGTCTGCGGGAGCCAATAGTATAATTAAATTCAAAATAATTATGTGTGTCGCGCAGGAGCAGCGAAAGTGGCAGCGCGTCGCTCACGTCGTCGGAACTGGACGCCGGCGCCACCTCGCCAGACTTTTGAGGATCACACGTTACGCCACTGTACACACCACTGGGGCAAAGGGGCATGTGCCGTGTCAGCCCTTACTCTTACACATGTAAAGATAACAGTCTCGTGTTGTTACACACTCAAACACGGTTAAAGCTTGATATAACGTAAATATATTATAAGTAGGTACCTGGACGTTAGTATACATCGAGCTTAGACATAGATTCCCATCCAGGACGATGATGTAGGTACTCAGTAGACTCCCACCCAGGATGCAGGCGCGGTCCCAGTGGGGTTCAAGGAGGTCATGAGCCCCCCAATATCATTCAAGCTGTTGAGAGACTGAATAAATTACGTGTCTTATTAACTAAAAGCTGTACTTGAGCCACAGTGACATTGACATTGAAAAAAAAAACATAAAGAAAAAAAGCCTGTTATTAAAATAGAGGTGCAAGAGCGGCCGAAACAAACTAGGGAAAAAAAAAACATCCTCGCAACCCACCCCCAAAATGTTGCGCAGCGACCGGCCTGCTAGGATGGCGATGTACGCAGTAGATTCCCACGCAGGATGACGATGTACGCAGTAGATTCCCACGCAGGATGACGATGTACGCAGTAGATTCCCACGCAGGATGACGATGTACGCAGTAGATTCCCACGCAGGATGACGATGTACGCAGTAGATTCCCACGCAGGATGACGATGTACGTAGTAGATTCCCACGCAGGATGACGATGTACGTAGTAGACTCCTACACAGGGCGACGATGTATGACGTACGCAGCCGAACTGTTCCATTACTCGATGTGCCATATTAAAGCCAATAGCCACAATACTGTATATTATGAGGAAGTGGAAAGTTCATAAACGAAAGTTTCTTATTTTAGTTTTAATTTCTTTGTTGTATTTTTTTTAAGTTCACATTATGATTTGTATTTTTTTTGTCGGGACGCTCTCGGTAATACTTTGGTACCTTCTTCCTGCCCTTGTCCCATATTACTTGTGGTCGGCCCAACACGTTTTCTTTTTCACTCTCCCCTGCCAACCGTCACGCTATCATTCACGTCCTTCCCTTGCATATCATTCCTCACACAATCCATCGTATCCTTTCTTTGGCCTTCCTCTCCCGCTCGATCCATGACTTAGTTATACTGCACCTATACGTACAATTTGTATGCATTTGCTTGCATAATTGTTTATTTCTGTATCGACGGCCGCGCCCCTTCGACCACTTGCTTCATTGTTGTTATTTTAAGATAAAAATAATATGCTTGTAAAAAAGTTAAAAGTGTGCCTGTGTGATAATGATAAGTTGCTGTACTTACACAAGTATTTTTGAAACTTTTATGTTATTGGTTAACATACATTTTTGTTAAATAAACTTTATTGGTATTTTAAATTGTTTTTCTTTTCTGGCAATTCTTTTTCCTGTAAAATTACTTAATTTGGTTCGTCCCAACTTGTATCTACCCATGACGCAACTTATGACGAGATATGTCATAATGTGATAATAAAAAACACGATTTGCACGGCTTCCTTCCTTTTGCATAAAAAATCAACTCAAGAATACTCTGAATGAAAACCAACGCGAGCATGACGTCGGTGTGTGGCAGTGGTTTAGACTCGCAGGCCATGTTGTGCAAGCGAGTTAGTTGATGTGATGATTAAATCGGTCAAGTTTAATAAATACTTTCTGATTTTTAATGTCATGTCAAATAAAATCTTGATTGAAATCGAAATGACCAAAGAAAATATTATTATTACCTACAATGGTTTCTTTAAAAAAAATTGGGGCATATCTTTTTTCGAGGTGGCTCGGCGGTGGTCGCGCTACTGCTGAGCATGAGGTCCTGGGCTCGATTCCCGGCTCGGGCAGTGTTATTGAGTTTGTCCATATGGAATTTCTCAGTGGCAGCCCGGAGTCTGGATTTGTGGCCGGTTGATGGCAATAGGCTTGCCATATATTACATAGGACTTGACGAAATGTGGGTGTATTGTAACACCTCTGACCAACCCTTCGGGGAATACAGGCGTGATGTTATTTTTTTTTCTAAGAAATAAAAAATAATAGGAAATTAACAGCAGCTATCCTTTCTAAAATAGCATACATTCATTATTCCTAGTGTGTGTTGGCGTTTTCATGAGCCGTCCTCCGATGCGATGAAGCTTGGATCAAAATATTACCTAAAACTGTTATCATTATACTAAAAGGGCCAATACATATTATTTTGTTACTTTTTAGATTCTTTGTTTTTGTCGGGGGTTTTTAAATTTTTTAATATAACTTGTTTTCTGTTCAGCGTAGGTACCTATAGTTTCCATACCATGGTGGGGTCCTGACAGACAGTACCCACACTAATGCAACCCAACCCCAATTTCACCCTATTTTATTTCTGTACAGCGTGGGTATAGTTTCCATACTATGGTGCTTTGCTTTGCTTTCCATGCTTTCCGTACCTTTATCACAAATTTTCAATAGCTCGTGGTGCTATCGCGTCAAGCAAATTTCATGTCAATGCCAATGTGTGCGTGGTCGTACAGTTCACGGTACCTGTGTGTATCGCACCGACAGGCACACTAGCGACGGCCACACATTCCCATTAACTCTAGGGTATTAATGAGACCAGGGCCGTAGCCAGGAATTCATTACGGGGGGGGGGGGGGGGGGGTTAGGAATGCTAACTTTTTTTAGAAGAAATAGGTAAGACCATTTATTTGAGAGTCACACCTTCAACTTGATTTTATTTTCCTAATTAAAGTGAAAATTTGAATTTTATCATATCGATGGCGTAAAGTAAAAAATCAACACAAATTGTGAATCATTTGAGATCTATGACCAACGAAATAATGTGAATGAATGTGAATTATAATTATGACATTTGTGACGTGTCTTGGCAAATGCTGAAGGACGTCGCTCGCGCCTTCGCAAAACTAAAATAATTTTAGTTAACGCATCGCTACACTAGTAAAGTGTTTATTGTGTGAGTTTCGAGCGTATCTTAATCTATTCTTTGTCAGACGGGACCAGTCGTGAAAATTCTCACAGTCTGCGTAAAGGATAAAATCATAGCGACGCTCTGAGGACGCGACGGCGACGCCAGCCGGCATCGGTTGCCAGGGCTGCGTCGCAATGCATCGGAGGCGCGGCGCCCTAGGCCGCCAGAGCGCGACTGCGTCGCTCCCGTCACAGCTGTCACCAGTGCAGTGTCACATACAAGACGTTTATTTTATTTTGTATTGTTATTATTTTCTCATAAGTTAATTTATAAGTTTAAAAAAATTAAAACTAATGCTTAGTGGCAGCAGCGATGTTGTGGATGTTGGTGGTAGTGCTTGTCAACCTTCGACATCACTGAGCATCCTGGAGAGATGTCCGTTGTGTTCCTAGGCCCGGTTTTTTAAAGGTAAGCGGGGTCTGAATGTGCATATTGGAAAGGTGCACGGACCATCAAATGCACTCTCCTCAGACCCTGTCCCAACAGCCACACCTACAACACCAGGTACACCCACTTTTGAACCGTTTTGGAAAATCCTTTCAAAATTCAAAAACTCAGTTCCTGTTTTGAAGCGAGTTCCCCGCGGCGCTAGACCTCTAGTGGCACAACAGCTAGCAAGCTGCGTTCGTCTTGCCGCCCGGGAGAACTCGCAAAGTGCTTGGGAACAGCTGCTCACCTTCCCTTACAGGATTCTACATGTGCAAAAGAATTTGGCAACCAAAAAGACCTTAACCGCACAAATTAAAGAAAACTGTAATATTTCGGCTCTTAATTTAGATTCAAAATTCCCGACACAGAAATATACCTCTTCAAGAGGTATATCCCATCTGGTAGAATCTAAGTTAGGGGAAGGTGACATTAGCGGAGCAGTCAGGATTCTCTTTAGTAGTGATGTAGTGGCACCATGTTCTCCAGAAACACTCGCAGCTCTGGAGAGCAAACACCCTGCCCCAGCGGATGGTCTTTCCTTTCCCGACCCCCCTGATCCGGATAATCACTCCCTCACCATTACAGGTCGAGAGTTTCGAAGCGGCTCCGCTGGCGGCCTCGACGGCCTGAGTCCTCAGCACCTTAAGGACCTCATTTGTTCAGGTGCCGGGACAGCTGGTGAGTCGCTTGTGAAGGAGCTTACGGCTCTGATCAATCTTATGCTCTCCGGCAAGGTGAATGAGTCCGTCATAGACGTTCTTTATGGGGCCAATCTATGCGCCCTACGTAAGAGGGATGGCGGTATTCATCCCATTGCCGTGGGAACCACCTACCGTCGTATGGCAGTCAAGATTTGTTGTAAATTTTATGGTGAGGATGTTTCGAAAAAAATTCAGCCCCTACAGCTAGGTTACGACTCCAAAGGGGGCTGTGAGGCTGCTGTACACGCATTGTCGACCTATCTAAATTCCGAGAAAGGAGAGGTTATCCTGAAGGTTGACATAAAGAATGCCTTTAATTCTGTTAATAGGGACACCTTGCTGACAGAAACTAAAAAAGAGATACCTCAAATTTATAGTTTCCTCTGGCAATGTTACAGACACCCCTCTAAATTACTGTTTCGGGAAAACCTTCTGGAATCTGCTGTTGGCTGTCAACAAGGTGACCCCCTCGGGCCAGTGATTTTTAGTTAAGCCATTCACCCAATTATTCGGCAGCTAAATTCCAAATTTAATGTTTGGTACCTCGATGATGGAACCTTGGGAGGCGACGTAGAAACTGTTATAAATGACCTCCGATTCCTAAAAAATGAACTTCATTCCATTGGCCTTGATCTCAATCTTTCAAAATGTGAACTATACTTAGCGGACAGTACTGACAGACATCTGACACTTCCCAAACTTTAACGCAATAGCCCCAGAAATCAAAATTATAGAAAAAAGCTCTCTTCGTCTCCTTGGGTCTCCAACCTTTGAGGATTCCTTTCCCATTTTCATTGTGGAAAAAATACAAAATTTTAATGACGTTTCGGAAAGATTGTTCCAAATTAACATGCATTCGGCCATAACCCTAATCCGTTACTGCTGTTTCGGCCCTAAATTAACATATTTCCTTCGCGCTTCGCATTTATGGAAGCACACTAATCTTTTAGACAAAATGGACCAAATTATCCGTCATACATTAACTTTGATCCTTAATGTGGCCATGGACGACCGAGCTTGGGCACAAGCTACTCTTCCCATCCGTATCGGAAGTCTCGGCGTCCGCAAAATTTCTAGTATTAGTTTACCGGCATTCATATCCTCGGTCCACGGTACTGAGAAATTAATCAGGAAAATCCTAGCCTCCACACTGATTAATTTTGACGTGCCGTGCCTCACCGAGGCTATGGATGCCTGGAGACTCGCTTGCCCGAATTCAGATCCGCCTGACAATCCATCTTCCCAGAGACGGTGGGATGAGCCGCTCTGCAGAGTAGTACAGAACAACTTGCTTGACACGTCTGCTACTACTGCTGAGCGCGCGCGCTTGCTGGCTGTGGGTAAGTGGGAGTCGGGTCTGTGGCTTCATGCACTACCGTCATCGAACCTAGGAACTTTGTTCGACGACACTACGTTCCGCATCGCTGCTTCCCTGCGCCTAGGAGCATGTTGTACTCCTCATCGCTGTCACTATGGCGAAGTTGTCAACAGCCTCGGACACCACGGCCTGTTTTGCAGCCGAAGTGCGGGTCGCTTAGCGCGGCACGCTAATATTAATGACATCATCCGACGAGCTCTTGTCACCGTCGGCGTTCCAGCTGTATTAGAACCCAATGGCTTGCACACGACGATGGCAAAAGATCGGACGGCATGTCCTTATTCCCATGGAAGATGGGTAGGCCTTTAGTGTGTGGACGCAACGTGTGTCGATACTCTTGCGCCATCCCATCTTCCTGGCTCGGCGTGTTGTGCAGGCGCTACCGCTGCGGCTGCGGAAAACCTCAAGCGGCGAAAGTATAATAGCCTTATAGGCAATTATATTTTCGAGCCGTTTGGGGTTGAAACCCTAGGGCCGTGGGGTCCGAGTGCTCATAGTCTGTTCAGTGAAATCTCCAAACGGCTGCTTGACACTTCCCGTGACCCAAGGGCTGGCTTTTACCTTGGTCAGAGGCTAAATTGCCATTGCCATTCAACGTGGCAATGCCGCCAGTCTCTTGGGTACATTACCAGCCGACAGCGATGCGGAGGAATTTTTCGACGCCTTACTTTAGTTATAGTTAGTTAGTTCTTTAAGTTTTAGTGTTTTATGTAAATAGTTAGTTGTGTTATGTATATATTATCTAAAAATAAATAGGTAAGTATTTCTGATTTAAGAGAGGGCAAATTTTGAGTAGCTAAAGTTTTATAAAAAAGAGTATTATTTAATGTTATTTTTAAAACAGCATTTTTTGTTCTTTTCGCGGAAAATCACGATTTTACGATTTTAGACATCCTAAGTCAGAATTCCAACCCACCCAAAACCGGCCCCCCTGCCTACGGCCCTGAATGTGACTATGTCAAGGAACCACACCACAGCCACGTTCATTGCGTTAGGAGTAGGTACGTTGTTGCGCAGACTAATTTTTCAAACCTATGGGTTACGAATTTCCTTCAAAACTCTCAAATTGTGATTTAAAGTGCGTAACGCAATTAGGCTGCAGATGTATTTCAACCCTGTGTATGCCCGCGCGGAAGTGCCGTGACATGCTCCGCTGAGAGAGGTGAGGGCCGGTGTGCGAAGACACGGGCCGCGGGCGTGGAGCGGCGCAGGCGGCAGGAAAACATTGACAATACGACGAATAATAATGACGCAATATTTACCGCTGGTAGCGCGACGACGTCAATAGCAAGTCCAAGTGACAATCTTAGCAATGTTTGAGGAAAGGTGAAAGTGAATGACGCTCTTGGGAACGGCACCGGCGGGGATTATTTTAGAAACGGTTCATCCAAAAA
Source organism: Lithophane ornitopus (assembly GCA_948473465.1). NCBI lineage: Eukaryota > Metazoa > Arthropoda > Insecta > Lepidoptera > Noctuidae > Lithophane > Lithophane ornitopus. Next base: position 16,436,350 of record OX419627.1, on the reverse strand, counting down.
TGTAATAGCCATGTTATGTGCCCTGCGGCGCGCGGCGTTCGTTCATAATATTGTTCGTCTTATGATTACCTACCTACGTAAGACAAGAAGTGATAGGTACTAAAAGGTCTATCGCCTGTGTTGTAAGTACTTACGCGGCGGAATTCTTGGTGGGCGGAGCTGGGCGGTGCTAAAGCCGCGTGCTCACGCGCAGTCTCCGCCCCCCATGCCGCGCCCCCAGGCTGTAAGGCTCCAGCACACAACGCTCACAACATGTGCTTTAAAGCTCGCACACTTGTTTTTTTTAGCTGTTGGGATGTAATGTACGTAGTTTAATGGTAGGTACCTACTTAGTTTTGATGAGATTAAAACCAACTTTGTAGAAAAGGGGAACTATAAAATTTCAGATTATTTAGGAGACAAAAAAGCATGGGATTGAGCTGCTCGCTCTGCTAAGCATTGTGACATTTTGAATATTGTGGTAAATCATCAAAATATACCTACCAGTTTTATATACAAATTGACATTATTGATACAAAATGACATGATTACTTTGTAAAGTATTGTATTATTTTAATTATTGTGAAGGTGAGGACTATGTGGATTTTTATTTTGTTTTTATTTTTATATTTTTTCGTTCTCAGTTTTATCGATGGTCTGGCAATTTGCGAACTTTATGTGGCCTAACCAAATGTCCTTTCTTCGGTATTGTTCGTCGAGTCGTTGAGCTCCTTAAGCTCTGAGTTGAGCTCCTCGGTTACTGACAAATGCTTGCACTGACTGGACAGGTCCACTCAAATCTGTGTGGTTCTTGCCTCAAAAGACCATTTCAGACTCTAATCTACATGGTCCTCATATGGCCTGACCAAGATTATGTCTGGACTTTAAAAGAGACTGTGACCTCTGAGTTTGTTTCGGCCTTTTTCTCAGAGTAGTCAGATAGGAAACGCCGACCTCATCTAGCTTATTTTTAATATTTTTTTTATATGACGTGTAAAAGTGATTCCAATATCCTATTTACAGAATAAACAATTTCATTTCATTTCGATGTTTTCTTATTTCGTGCATCTTCCCGCATTACGTACAGCAAAATGTATGCTTATTGGTTGATAGGTACCTGGGTATTAATGACTGATGAAGGCCATTTGTTTTTTATTTCTTTGTACAGACGACTCTTAGAGCTTGGCCAAAGTTACATGGTGAGCCAAATAAATAGATAGTAGACAAGTGCGTAGAAACAACATTTCTTAGCGACAATTTCGTAGCGATAAGTGCGTAGCAAAAATTTCGTAGCGACAACTGCGTAGCAACAATTTCTTAGCGACAAGTGCGTAGTAACAATTTCGTAGCGACAACTGCGTAGCAACAATTTCGTAGCGACAAGTGCGTAGTAACAATTTCGTAGCGACAACTGCGTAGCAACAATTTCGTAGCGACAAGTGCGTAGTAACAATTTCGTAGCGACAACTGCGTAGCAACAATTTCGTAGCGACAAGTGCGTAGTAACAATTTCATAGCGACACGTGCGTAGCAACAATTTCGTAGCGACAAGTGCGTAGCAACATCTAAGAAGTGCCTTGTGCGGAGTGGTTATGCTAATACATTCCTACAGTTTTACTTAGGTAGGTAGGTATTTATTTTTTGGTGCTAATAATAGTAGATTGTTGCATCGAGCGAAAAGTGAGTTATTAATGCACGAGCGTTATGTTGGATTAACACGAGTGCATCTTTAGCAAGGTGCGTAATCTACTTTTCTTTCAATCGCAATGTACCTACCGTGATAAAATATACCTGCTCAAGGTTAACTCAACTCAAGTCAAGTCAGGTCAAGTCAAGTCCGGTTTTTTCTTCTAACCTCAAGAGAATTGTACCTACCCTAAACAGCCTAAAAGAACGTTCGAAGAGTACATAAACTGATGATTCCCAAACAAACGTTTATATCTAAGATACGCTTTTTGTACCTTTACCTGCGGGTTCCAGACGTATGCGCTGGACCCTAGTTTGCTACGAACAAGTAAGTATGTGCATTAAAAAATAGTTTTACCTACCTAATAGCGCTGCTGAAATCATTAGCATTGCGCAGTATAATACCTAATCGCTTAAATGAATCTTTTGCTACCGATACCATGTGATCATAAAACGTTAGCTTGTTGTCAAACGTGACACCCAGAGTGAACGATCCTTCATCCAAAAGCTTCGTATTATTCTGAAAATAATACGAAGCTTTTGGAAGAGAATTGAAAGAGTAGGTACATAGAACAAAGTTTAACATATATATCTACACAGATTTCTAATAATAATATGGCGGCATGTACATCGCCACAAGCGAACTAGTCATTAAAGACCTGGACGTCAGACAAAAATATCCTGACGTCACATAAAATCCTGCATCGCGCAATTAGAGTTTACCGCGCGATGGACATACCTAATTACAAAAACCCGACATCAATCGTTGGCCAGTTGCTCGCCAGACACAACACCCGTCTGGTAGAGGATTCTCCCTTTTATTTTTATTTCTTTATTTATTTAAAAGTTTATGCACAAGTATAAAAAAAAAAAACTGTACGTTACGTCTGCAATCGTGTACACACGTTTCTTGCCTGTGGGATAAATTAAAACTGAAGCAACAAATCCTTGTCCGTCACATTGGCGCCCAAAAACTTGGTTTTATGGTCTCATTTTTTTATTTTTTTTTCTATTGGTGTTTTTTTGTTTGTGTTCGTTTTTTTTGTAAAACGTTTCGTTTTTATGGTTGGCAGCAGCTAAAGTCTACGTGCCGGCACATAAATTGTTTTTTTTTTATTAAGGAAAACCGTTTTTTGTTTTTTTTTTAAAGTGAGTACATTTTTTATTTTTTATTATATGGTGTACACCTTCTGTACCGTACTATCCTCGTAGTAGTAGAGCTTTGGTGAACAGCTCGCCCCGGGGAAGTACTACCACCATTCCTATTTCTTCCGGTAGATGACGTTTTTGCATGAATAATAATCTAAAGGTAGGTAAACAATAAGAAGAGCAGTGAAGAGTGAGTGAGACGTAGAAAGAAGATTTTTGAATATCAGCTAAGTTAACGTAAAATAATGAATATAAACAATAAAAAGTTTTTTAGCTTAATATTTTATTATAAATTAGGTAACAGCACCGTACACCGCGTGATGTTTGTAGATCATAAATATTATATTTAGTTAAAAACAAATCTTTTTATAAAAATCTGTAAATGATTTAAAGATTCTCAGACTGAAAATATATTGATATAATCCAAGAACACACGGCACTACGGCATTTTATAAATTAGGTAAACAATAAATAAACTTACCTAACTACGGAACTAAATCACAACACAATATACCGTGATCTGTGATCACACTAAACAATAAATTACTAGACGCTACAGTGATAATAAATATATTATTGCTAGGTAAGGAACATCAGCGACTGTGGTAGGTACGTTAAACTAGTGCACTGTGGGGTCACTCCTTGGCCTTGTTGGGGTTCTCCGTGATGCAGGAGCAGCCGATGGCGACATCGATGAAGTAGTTCTCCATGGTGTTGGCGTTCTTCACCATCACGGTGTCGTGCACCTCGGTGCACGAGAAAATGGCGGCGTCGGCCAGCGGCAGCGCGCCGCAGCATGGCATGCTCTTGCCGTTGCTCACGGGGCACATCACGTAAGGGTCGTCTTCACACTTGATCATTTTGATAGTTTTCGGGATTCTGTCCTTGTTCGTGTCGCACACTACTTTCGTCCTGCAGACGGCATGGTCTCGCGCTATGGCAAATGCCATTCCGTTAGGTTTGGCCACCACTGCACACGCCGCATACGCGAAGATCACGATCACGAGGTACTTTGCACTCGACATGTTCAATGCGGAAAATGAGAGTTGTTTGGAGAGGTGTGCGCGCTTGCTGAGATAACTCATGAAATTGTATGGAAGACCGGGTCGTGCGTTGTTATATACTCGCGGTGTGCGGCTGTGTCACTGCTCTACGTAGCGACGTAGCGCGTGTGACGGACGTAGGCACCTACTCACAGGAAACTCGCACAAACACACATGAAATAAATTCCCATTAATTCATAATAATGATAAACACTGTGAAATACCTCAAAATTACCTATCCTATTTAGTAAACATAACAATTTGATTTCAGCAAACAACTAACTAAGCGTACATGATTAGCAGAAAAATCGTTTTTAAATCAAAAGGTAGCCCGGGGAATTTACGCCAAATTTTAGGCTAACTTTGCATTAATTTAAAACAACGTTATTTTCTTTTCACGTGTAGGATATGGACAAGGGAGTATGTTAGAAAGTATACTTACCGCGAAAAGTTCTAAGTATAATATTTTCTTAATAAAAACTTAAAGTTCTATAATATTTTCATATAAGCTTGAAGCTTATCTTAAAGTGTAAGAAGGACGTTTACGCCTCTAGCTTTTAAGAAAATATTAAAGTTCTATGCATTTTATTTAGTAATTTTTAGTTTATTAAAAGCTTGTTTTATGCTTGTTTGCAGATCATAGTAAACTTAAACACGGGCTATCATAATTGAATGCATATAAAATTTAATGTCTCTGATGTTGGTCGCTGAGCAGTTTCCTCGTCTGGAGCCAATTTTGGATGCAGCAGTCACGTCATGGTGGACTTTAGAATGGACTATCAGCATTGAATGTGTATATAACATTTTGTGTCAGTGCTGTTGACTGCTGAGGAGTTCGCTCTTCTGGAGCCAATCCTGGGTGCAGCAGCAAGGTATTGGTGGACTTTAGAACGGACTATCGTAATTAAATCAGTATATAAAATGTCTTGTCTGAACTGTTAACCGTTGAAGAGATCTCTTGTATGAAGCTCTAATCCTAGGTTAGCAGACAGGTAATGGTGTATGAATGCTCCCATTTTTTGTGTCTATGCTGTTGACCGTTTAGGAGTTCCCTCGTGTGGAGCCAATCCTGGGTGCAGCACTTAGGTCATAGTGGTAATAATAAAAAGACCCGGTTTAGATTACAATGTAATGGATGTTGTCAACATGTTACCTATCCATTGAATATGTTGTATGTATCTGTCATATGGGCTCCACATGAGATTAAATATAGTCTTATGTTGGAGCGCATACAGAACAAGTTTACCAGGTATTTGTATATGAAACTTTACGGGGTTTACCCCTTTTATCCGTTGATGTACCCAACCTTGTTCGTAATCGGCATGGCTACCCTACAACAAACTGGAGACAAGAAGGGACCTGGCTATTACCACGTATATTTTTAAACTAACAGTTTAATTCCGGAAAATCGTTTAATTCTGGTGTTTTGAAGGAGATATGTCTGAATGTGCCTGATAATTACGCATTGCGACGCCGACGGCCACTGTTGTTAGCAGTGCCACGCGCTCGAACTAACCTGCTCAGTAAAGCGCCGCTGAAGCGCGCCCTGCATACACTGAATGACACTGCTGATAGGATAGATTTATTTAATTGCTCTCTGAATGAATTCACAAAGGTAACATTGTTTGTATTGTGTTATGCTAATACATAATTAGTAGCATTAATTGTAATCGATGATTTAACTAAAGACCACGCTACCGCATTAGGATTATTGTCTGTATGAATACTAGCTAGATCGATTTTTCGCCTCCGTGTAAAACTACGAAACGGATTTTCATACGGTTTTCAGGACGGAGTCATCCATGAGAAAGGTTTAGGATGATAGTTGTGTTTGTAATAAATAAATAAATAAATGTTCGTTGTGAGTAACCATATCTTTTATCCAATTTCCTTAATCGTGTTTTTAATAATGGCTGTAGGCGCTAAATAAATCCGCTGAAAACCCATTTACGTAAAATATGATAAATTCGGATAGTCGAGAATATAGAATGAGCACATTTATGTCATACGGTGCCTAACTATATTATGTTATCCCGCCAGGCTATCGCCTAGTAGTGGACCTTTCATGTCCATAACTAGGTGTTTTTTCCTGCTTTCCTCGCCGCAAAGCATTATTTAATGAGCTGAACTTCATAGTTACCTGCCGCTACCGCACTGAGTCAGTGCTTATGAATGAATGACAACATAATATCGCGACTGTATTCCCCGAAGGGTAATGCAGAGTGTACTAGGCAGCACAGCTACATTTCGCGAAAAACAAAAAAAAAAACATTTTGTTCATAATTCTTTTGCAATATAATGTACTTATATAAAATAAAATAAATAAGCCGACGTAATAGGTAATACAGTCAACATTATTATGTAGGTAGGTGCCTAGGTACTTTCAAGAGTTCATGTAAATGATGTCAACTCTCTTATACCTATTATTAAAATGGTGGAACAACTGTGAGCGCCGCCGGGGGGCGAGGGGCGCCTAGCAACGCGTCCCTAATCGAGTGATCTTTGAAAAAAATATCGAAAAATCATTCCAGAGGTTACTTCGCCAGACTGAATGTACTTCACGAGATAATGGGACCTAATGAATAAGCGATTAGGATGAAACTACCTACCATAATTTCCTCAGAGAATGTTGTCAAGTAGGTACCTACTTATAAGTACTAATTCTTGATTATTTACTATTCTATGAGTAAATAATCATATACTATATAAAACTACGAAAAAACTACAGCAAAACGTTTCGAGTATCTCCTAGATAACATTCTACAATACTGTTGCCAGATTTGAATTCATCCGGCCACACGTTACCTAAAAAACCCTTTTAAAATTGTGGACATTTTACCATTCATTTTATTGTTTCGTTTGACACATATTTATTCAGATTCCCTATTGCATCTTAGGTAATTTGTACATTGTCCGGAAAGTTCTGCTATACGCTGTATTTTTCAAGAGAGCCTCTTCGTTTCACAACAAGTAGGGGAGATTCAAAACCAGGTATGGGCGGTAAAAACGGGACATGGCATTGTAGTGTCACATGTTTCAAATCAAGGCGCGAGTTTACTATCCGTGGCTGGCTATCCTGACTAGTTTGTCAACAATGTTGTCGATATACCCTTGAAGAAAATAGATAAGATTTTTTTTATGGTCTTTTGATGTTATATTCCTTTCCTGGGATAAACCAAGTGTGTCCCTATACCTACTTACTTGTATATTAAGGTTATAGTGCCCGTTAGGTCTTGTGGCCGCACGCGCGACTGCTGAGCGTGAGGTCCTGGGATCGGTTCGGGCAAAGTGTTCTTGGGCTGGTAGTCGTAAGGTCTTTCTATTAGGATTTTTTTTGTAACAGCCAGGAGTTTGGCAGTTGGTGTGATACCCTCGGAAAACACGTTATGCCATTGAGCTGGCGCCTGATCTCTCTTCGGTCGTATCGGATCTCCGTCCCATTCCCATCAGACTACCTATGAGAGCGAGTGAGGGAACAGACTGCACCTGTGTCACGCACACACTAGTGCACTATAATAATTATCTCCCGCGCCGAAGGTCTTAGCCGAGATTGGTCAGCATTGCCGAAACTCAGTCTGGAGGACTATTATATCAAGGGTAAGTGAAAATTGTTTTCTAGCAAAGATTATATGCATACGTAACACTAATATCCAGTAGTACCTACATTACGGTAGTAGTACATTTATAATTATTTTATATTTGAAACATTCGAGATGGAGCCATGGGTCGGTGCAATGATTTAAACATAAAAGTTGCGGCTGCGAATGCTGTACGCACTGGGAACCCAAAGAATTTGATGAGTTCCATTATTGTATAAGATTTGGGTTTACCCGGTTTTGGACAAGCCACGGTGTAAAACCGTAAAATCACAACTTTTATACCTATATTTCAAATATTCGATTATTTCGGGCATTACAAGCAAAGCAGCACCCATGCCAGCACGCATCCCTTACTGTTGCATAACAATACCTGGGCTAGATGAGCCGAAGTCAAAGTCAAAGTCAAATAATTTATTTCAAATTGGCACATAAAAGGCACCTTTGAACGTCAAAACAAAGAAATAGAACTGATTCTAGCTGCCCCTTCCAAAAGGTAGTTCTCGTATGGAGAAGAATGGGCAAGAAACTCCACCGTTACTCTTTTAAAAATATTTTACAATATTTTGTATACATGAATTATATAATTATATGTGAAGACGATGCACCTACAATAAAATAAGATTACTGTACCACAAAAGTTAGAAAGGAATATAAATGGAGGAATGACAAGTAAAATAATTATGTGTTAATGGTGCTCACATATTTACAAACATTGTAGAAGTATACCTACGATATTATAATATTCCTAACATTGTTATATGTAATACTAATAAGTCAGTGCGTGAGTTTAAAGTAATCACACAGTAAAATATACAACTAATTTAGCAACCAGTTTGATTTTGTTCAGACTCTAAATTGTCCTATGGAGCAAGACCAGCATGTTTCCAAACATTCTTATATTGGATATAGTCCTCTTATTTGTAATAAGCTTGTTTACAAAGTGTACTTTTTATATGAGTTTTAAATTTTCTTCGAATCTTTCTAAAACGAGGATCTCAAGCCTTCGGATTTATTAGCAAAGTCTTCACACTTGTTTTGCAGATAATGAAAATGAAATAAACAACTTCCTAAAATCGGATCTTCAGCTAAGCCCACCACTAGAAAGTTACTCAACAAAAGATTTATATACCATGAGATAGGGAAACTAGTCCGAAAAAAAGGTTCTAAGATTTTCATTGATTACAGCCGAAGTACTACAACAAATACCCAGAAAGGCGATAGTATTCCTCACACAGTTGTTCAACAGTATCTTAATTAAGGCTGTCATACTATCCCAAATTATGGAAATCCTCAGAACTCATAATGATTCTAAAACACCTTGTATCATCATAAAGACCCATAAGCCTCCTACCGGTAATTTCAAAACTATTTGAAAAGTTTTTATAACGTACTTAAATCTTATGCTGGAGGAAACCAAAGTTATCCCAGTTTGGATTTAGAATTAGACACACGACAACAGAACAAATTCATAGAGTGATGGCCATCAAAATAAGAAATGCAATGGAGAAAAAGGAATATTGCTCAGCGGTCTTCTTGGATGTCCAACAAGCCTTTGACAAAGTCTGGCGCCCAGGACATCTGTTTAAGCTTAAAAGTAACCAACCTTCCACACAAACTTTACCTGCTTTTGGAATCGCACCTAAACAACCGTAGGTACATTCAGAGTTAAGATGAATGAATCGTATTCCACTTACTACGACATAAAATCAGGAATGCCACAGGGTTCGGTACTGCGCCCGGTACTGTATTTGATATACACAGCTGATCTACCAAATACCCATAATATTGTTTGCGCTATCTTCGTTAACGATACTCCAGCCCTTAATAACGACCAAGATCCAACTAAAACATCGCAAATGCTGCAGGTATACCTCGATAAACACGGAAGATGAAATAGCGTATCAAAGCGAGTAGCAGTAAATCAGTATCCTCCATGTAACGTTCACTCTTCAAAAGGGATATAGTATACCAGTCAAACTCAGAAACGATGTATTACCCCAACATGACACAGCTAAGTATGCACCTGGACAGGAAACAAACTTGGACACAACACATTGAGAAAAAACGAGGTGAGCTGAACCATCGTCTGCAAACACTGAAATGGCTACTAGGAAGTCATTCACAAGTATCTCTCGACGGCAAAATACTTATTTATAGAAACCTGTGTGGACCTATGGAATTGAACTCTGGGGAACTGCCAAAACATTCCAATGTAAAGATCCTGCAAAGATACCAAAATAACGTTCTGAATACGGTATCATATGCTCCGTGGTTTACCAAAATGTCTGAGCTAGATGACCGCCTCAAAACCAATAGATTGGGCACAGAACAAAACTTTGCAAACTGCGCATTGAAAAGCACGTCAACAGCTTGGCTTCTGTACACAGTACCCACTGGAACACCGTCGATTGAAAAGTCAGCACACATGGGACATAACCTGATCTAGTAAAGCAACAAGAAGAGGGACGGCGCTCATCGGAGGAACGTACTAAAACGCCAACAAGTTCAGAACACATCTACGGCTTGAGAAGCCTATTGTATGAAATAAATTATTTAAGAACAATAAATATCAAGTGCAAAGTAATTTATTAAACAAACTAAACATAGCCTAGCACACTAACACACACTAATCAGCCTATAATGTTCCCACTGCTGGGAGACAGGCCTCCTCTCTTCGAAATGGCAGCCTAGCATAGTTTTTGTTAAATATTTGCCTTATCGTCCCGATTTCACCCCAAATTATCATAATTCAATTTGAATACTGCCTGCTGCGGCTGCAAGGATATCGGTAGCCAGAAAATGTTGGAATCCGGTTACATTTAATTTTCTTAGTTTGTTTAATCAAATAACAATGTAAGTAATTGTTTTTGTGGTACAGGTGGTAAGTAGCCATGTAATAAAAATATTGTATAAAAGTGCGAATTGCAGTCGCGTACAAATAAATGCGATTCCGACTCGCACTTGACCGGCTTTTCGTTTCCTCCACGGTCTTCATGGGAATCTCGTAGATGCTTAACGCGTTGTGGACTGTTTTTTGGCTCAATGAGCGTTTTTAACTGGAAGGGCTTATTCCTCTTTGCTTTTAGTCTCTACATAAATGGCTCAGTTACGGAACCCAGCCAAGTGTACCTACCTAATCGCATTTAGCAAGTTAGCAAGTTAGCCTCCTAAAAAGTAACCTTATTAAAAAGAACAAAGTGTGTGATACGGCCATCTCTGTCGCACTTTAATCTACAGATGGATTCAGTACCTACCTCACTAATTCATTCAGTGCAGTTAATGTGTACAGAAGTTAAAAAGGTATCCCTCTCTCTCCCTTCCTAAAAATATGACTAAATTCAGTCAAGTGTGGCACAATGCCTTAACAGATACTTAAATAGCTACGTCTTCTCAGGAAAAACGTTTGCATCTGCTTTGGGATGTTTTAATTGACATAAAAACATTTAAAGTTTGTGGCGTTGCCATTGAAGAATACCTCTCTTTTTTAATTTCTATTAAGTGATAAAACGAGAAAGAGAGAGAGAAGTAGCTGAATAATAAAAACTGCCCTTAGTTGATCTTGTTTTATATAAAAACTTGCTGATGCCCGCGGCTTCGCCCGCTTGACAAATTATATACTAAAACCTTCCTCGCGAACCACTCTATCCATTCGTGAAAACAGCATGAAAATCGGTGGAGTAGTTTTTGAGTTTATTGCGAACAGACAGACAGACAGACGCGGCGGAGGACTTTGTTTTATAATATGTAGTGATATACATATACGAAATATTTGAGACACAGTTTATGTAGTGAATGCCACAAATCGTGTTCGTTTCGAGTCTGGTGTGAGTCACCGCGGACTTACTCATCGGCGCCAGCACCCTTGTCCGTATACAATATAATATTTTATAGGTACCTAGGTATTAATTTCTTTTACACCAAGTCTATATTCAACTTTATTTGCTTTGAAATCCCAAGAAACTGATTATTTTCTGAATTTTGAGTGTATTGTATAATATTTCGCCCCCTCCCCTCATCGCTTAAGTCGCATCGCAGGTACTTAAGTACCTAATCAATTATAAAAAAAAAGAATAACGGATTTACTTTCTAATTTATTGTTGAAATGTGAAAAAACAATATTATACGTGAGTGTGTGAGTGAGGACTAATGAGGTGGGTATGCTCTTGGATCAATATTTTTTCATGTTAATCTTGTTACTGAGTTTCAATATATCACACTTAAAAAACTTTTAAATTAAAATATTTTTCATTCTGTCAACATTATATTTAATGAAAATATGAATTGTAAGCTTTTCGGTTCCATGATATTAAAAGGTTCGGTCGTAATTAAGTTTACAGACGGTTGGGAGGTAACTATAAGGTCCTGCTAGTACATTCGATTAGGGAGGCATTCAAATTCTGTTTATATGTATTTATAGACCAGCTCTTGACACAAAATACATTTATTGGTACCTAATAGATAAAACTGATTACATAGGTAATTAGAATTCTTTATGTTATTATATTTTCTTTATTTCATTTCTGTATATACTTACTTATAATTTATATTTTAAAATATTAGAATAAAAATAACATAAAAACATTAAAAAATATAAAAACTAGTAGCCCACCGGTATCGGGAACAAGGTCCAAGCTACCGGCGGTCAGGGCTCCAGAGAGAGGAACCTCCTAACAATACGAGTCGTATCCAGGAGTACCGCTTTCTGAATCAAGCCCATCCAGCTGCCCAATGAGAGCCTCCATAGGTGTTGGTTGAGGCTCTTGGCAATTAAGCCATTTGGCTATATTATATTTATGATCAAGAAATATAATAATGATTATTCTGAAATAATAAGTACTTTGTGTAGAAAGTCTCAATTTCTTGAATATCCGGAGTTGTTTTATATAGGTAATACAACCAACTTCCGACAAATTATTTTATATTTTCCTTTAATCTTTCCTAAAATTTGAATCAGTGTTACAGTTCATATATAAGGTTACAATTACCTGTGATATACCTACCTGTGATTGGTGTTATTATCTACTGACAAAATCTCTTTTACAAATATCTATGATAAAAAAATTACTTGGAATGTTGGTATTTTAATTATTTAAGAGTGTGTATCTACTTTCGCATCGAATATTAATTAATAACTGTTGCGCTTCATCTGCGATCTGTGATGAAAAGTAGCCTATGCCCTTCTCTAGGTCATGGTCTACATATGTGCTAAAGTTCATACAAATCCGCTCAGCCGTTTTAGCGTGAAAGCGTAACAAACAAACAAACGAAAAAACTCACTTTCGCATTTATAATATTAGTTAGGATTAGGATGTGCTGATAAGTTTTTATTTCAGATGAATGTGAGGTAATTATTGTGTTAAGGCTCGTGCAAACAGACGCGATATCGCGGGCGCGACAGTTTGTACGAGCCTTTAGAAACTGCTCAGGAAGTATTTAGATTATGTTTAAAAACTAATAGGTATGATAAGCACTTGTAGATAATGCTGAACAGTTTACCTTGTGTGTGCAGGAGCGAGTTGTGTTGCTGATCGAGCAGGGAGATGGAAGTAAACCACAATTTAGTAAAAAAACACTTTTTATTCAACAGTTGTCGAGACCAGCTCGAACACTTAATTTTAAATAGCTGCGCCTGCGCATAAGTCATAAATTTCACAATTAAAACAACTACTTAACACTAGAGGATAGTCACAGACTTGTCAACAGTAAATACTTATAATCTAAACTAGTAACACTAGCGGCTTCCGGCGGGCCGGTTCACAACCATAAATAAATAATAAATTAACTGCGAGTATTACTGGTCCGTGATACACTCACGAAATAAATTATTGGAATGGATTGGAATGCATAGGAACTTGTACAATCGCTCGTGGCGCGAGTCAGCCGTCGGGCGGCGCTCACGACACTTCCGTGGCTGCTGTGGTCTCCTCGATGAGGCAGGTGCAGCCCACCGGCACCTTGATGGCCTGCGGCGCGTCCTGCCCTTTGAAGGTGACCTGCACCCAGTCGTAGATCTCGACGCACTCCGTCACGAAGGCGTGGTGGTGCTGCCGGCAGCAGCCGTGCGAGATGTGATGCTCGCTGCACAGCTTGTTGGGCCGCGCTGCGCACTTCAGGTACTTGATGCGCCGCGGTATCCGGTCCGGGTTGTCGTTGATCTCCACTTCTATGGGGCACATGGTCTTGTTGGCGACGTCGGACAGGACGAACTCCTTCTGTGGCCTAGCGAGCACGTATGCTGCTGCCGCGACCAGGACGTACGCAAGTATCAACAGATATCTATCGTGAGACATGTTTGAGTTTTGACTGTTGTGAGGTGGTTTGCTAGCGAGTGGCAACGTGCGCTCTTGAAAAAGCCGAGTTGCGAATAGTAGGTGTGGTATAAAGACGTCGTCTTATATCCCAGAGAATCGCGTTCACCCTTCTCCGCGATAGGGTCTGCGTGAGCCGCGCCGCCCGCCGCGCGCCGCCGCTCTCAGTCGCGTTCTAACCGCCGCCGCGGGTGCGTCGTGCGCTCGCGGTGTCTTATCAACACGTGAACAAGTTTGCGCCGGTCGCTCCACTGCGATTTATAAACTTTGATCGACACGCATTTGTATTGTTTTGATAGAGTTTCTTGAACTGTGCTGTGAAGTGGAATATTAAACTAACATATTTTCTTGAACTGCATCCCGTGTGGAGTGACGTGAGACCTTCAGGACTGGTGCTGGAGAGGCAGGAATACTTCGGAGTGTTGTTATTTATTTGGACTTGAGTTGGTCCAGGGGGTGAAAGTACAAATGTTATTATAATAATGATAGGGTTGTGTTTCATGAATAAAGACAACTTTTACTGTGGACTAGCAGTATTTTTTTGTTGCGTCTACTAGATTTTTCTAAGGATAACAGAATAGGTCAACATAGTTGATAATAAAAGTTGTTCTAATGCTATTCATGAACACTTTCACCGCCTGAACGGTGCCAATGACTATATCTGCAATTTCTTGCTCAATTTTTATGTTTATTTATAATGTCAAATGCTTGTACCCTGCTAAACAATTAAGTGATAATGTAATGTATGGTGCGCCTGAGTGATGTGGTCGTGGTGTCGCAGTGTCGTAGACTCGTAGTGCAGTCCCTGCGGCTACTGACTGCCCGCGTGGTAGCACCCGCGCTTGCGCCGGCGCCGAAGTTTTGCTGTTTGTGATTGGTTGCCGATCTCATGTAATTATATTATTCCCTGATTGGTCGGCTGTTAACCAATAGTTTACTGTATATTTATCCATGTGATAGCTAACCAACGTGATAGCGTCCAGAGGCGGAGTCATACTAACACATAATGTATTATATATTATGTATACCTACCAATTTAGGTACCGACATTTGATGATGAGTGCCGCCAAGTCAGTTTTTTTGTCCTTGAAAACATTCAAATCTTATTTTTTTAGTACATAGTTGAACTTCAAATGTGAAAAGCTAGCTAGTGATAATGTACAGATCATAGTTACATCGTATCGTATCGTAGTATGTACATTATGTTACATTAACAACAAGGTGACAACCCGCGTTGCTGACGTCACGTTGTGATTTGTATAATTTCCCATCACACGTGGGCCAGTGTGGTGGGTAGGTACTTCAGTGGATGTCAACAATTACTTAACACGTCTGTAAGTAATACCGGCTGCGTCACACGTAACCTGCCGTCAGCGTCCGGCACTACAGTGGGCCAGTCATAGGCACCACACACCGTCGCACTCGCTCACACTATGTAGTACCGTTGTTTGCAGAGCTTTTCTGTCAACACAGATATATCGTCGCAATGTAACGGCTATCGGTGGTTTTGAATACTTTCCGGAAATACCTACCGGAAGTAGACGACTTATCTTGAAAGGCTTTGAAGTCTAATGTGTTAAGTTAACGCTAATCGGTTAACGGTAATAAAATCATGACAAATGCAGGCTAGATCTAATCGCACGTGTTTATTTTTATAAACCTATGTAACACTCGTCTATATATACTATAATGTCCTTGTAGATCGCAGTCGTGCTATCATGTGCTTCATGTCACAGTTACGATACTGTGATTGTTTTATTAATGTAAACTACGTCACTTACTATCACTTACCTATATAACTCGCTATCCCATCTTAACTCCTTTCCTTTATTTCTGTTTCAGGAACTTGTTTAAAGTAGTACACTCGTCTATATATACTATAATGTCCTTGCAGATCGCAGTCGTGCTCTCATGTGCTTCATGTCACAGTTACGATACTGTGATTGTTTTATTAATGTAAATTAATAAAACAATCACAGTATATAACTATATAACTCGCTATCCCATCTTAACTCCTTTCCTTTATTTCTGTTTCAGGAACTTGTTTAAAGTAGTAATTTCAACATTACCCCTTTTCTTTGGAAAAGTGTTCTAAGTATCCTCATTAACAATTCAACTTTAACGTTTGTATAATAGTTTCATTAGTTAATTGCTTCACTAAACTGAACTAGAAAGGATACGAAACCTCTGGAAGTGTGTCCTTCATTAGGGTCTATGATGTAACACTTTGCTATCGTTTTTGCATTGTTTTATTAACAAAGTGCTTCCTGCGAAACATTGGTTTATATTGCAGGTAGATAAATGCTTTACAAATCATTTGGAGTAAAATATTTTTTTCCAGAAAAAATTAAAAAACCAGATAATAAAAACATAGGTCACGATTTCTAAAAAATAATAATATTGGTTGTCATGACCATGAATGTAAGTCACATCATCACATGCGACTTCCTTCATTTAGGTTCGCGTTAGAATTTTCTTTTTACCAGATACAGCGGCCATCGAAAATGTAAGGCCAAAACATATCGAAATCAAAAATGTACGGTCAAAACACATCGAACAAACACAATACATTAAAATATATATTCTACGTTTTAAATAAAAATAGATTTTATCAGTACAAATGTTTGTGCAGTAGGTAATTATGAAGTCCCACGAGGCACCTTATCACCATCAATATACTCGTAGAACGAATGTAACAAACAAGCCGGTCAGCTCGCCACAACTGGCTCACGCGGCGCGAACTCGAGTGTGCGAGCGAGACAGCACCACGCGCGCTACTCTTGCAAATTAAATCATTTCACGATTGCGAGGTCAGTGCATCTCTGTTGATATATTTTATTCATAAGACCAAATGAATAGAGATTAGACTGTTACTAGGTCTTTGTAACTCTTGCATTGTCCAGGTAGGTTAGGTTCCTAAGTCTGGATTACTCTAGATATGTCTAACTGTTTCGTTTTCAGGTGCAGTTGACATTTCACACAGTCCTCTTGGCAATTAAGCTCGTTTTATTAATTGAACTCGAGCTCGTGTGAATGTGACAAGCAAATTATTATTTTTGAGCGATGTTTGTTTCACAAAATAATTCGCACGGTGTCCTCAGTTAACTGATAACTTGTAGGAACTGTGTGTGACATACATTTACATAATCATAAACCATGTTTTTATTAGTCCTTAAATATAATTTGGCTCACTCTTTTTCTATCGAGACACGTACACCGAACCGCATGCAAGAGAAATAACAATAGTATTGTGTTTGTGGAAGAGTAGCGTGTCGTAGCACGGCTACGCGGCACTGCTACGCCACCCGCTACGCTGCTACGGGAGTCACAGGGGTGACGGGAAAGACATTCACATCAGGCAGTACGGGAAGTAGGTTGCATTGAAAACAATAATTTCGTGCCGGCTGATATTATGAAAGGTCAATAAGACAGTCACAAAAAAAAACTCATTAATGGCCACTAACTCACAATGTATGACTTAGTTTAGCGAAAAAAAAAGTTGTTTGTAGAGTGATGTCTTCTATTAGAATGTAGGTGCGAATTGTAATTGTAAATGTGAATTGGAAATGTACCACGTTGGGCGCCATCAAGTCAAAAAGATGGCGCCCAACGTGGGCTTTCCGCGAACATCAGAATTTCATTGTCACAAAACGGTTACGTACTCCTACTACATAATAATAGTAGTTTTTTTAAATAGTATCAATCATGATTCTAGGTCAATGGGAAGTACTCTATACGTTTTGATTTATTTGCGAGTAGGTATCAAAATATATCGTATAAATGGCTGTATTATATAATGCGTTGACTTAGAAGCTTTGATTTTTTTAGAGCTCCAAGGGACTGTAGACCTGTTTAATATAAATTGGTATCTCCACGCGCTCCTGACAAAAACTCTCAGTCTTGACAGACTGACAGACAGACGGAATACGAAGTGATCCCACAAGGGTTCCGGAATATATTCTCTAAACGATGGTCAAAACCTCATCAAAATCTTGTTGCATGGTTTAGAAGAACAACGCTGGCATACAGGCAAATACGAAAAGCGACTTTATATGTATAGATGTAAATATAAACTGGTTTTGAAGTTTATAATTCGAATTTTACGTTATGAGAGTAGATAAAAAAAAAATGCTAAAGAACGAACATTTTATGGGGTCTTTTCTTTTTCATGGAAAGCTACAAGTTGATATAAGCCAGGCACATTTGTGATGTGTCTTAAGAGTCTTAACAGTGAGTGTTCCAGAACGCGCGCAATAGACTACGTTCATCATGAGCGACCTTTGACTGTTCAAGTCAGCAGTATGTTTTGCCCCACTATCGAACAGATCTGTACTTCTCGCTACGTCTGATTGACGTACTACTGTGGTTGGGAGGTGAGTATGGGAGCGTGCCCATGACATCAAGCGGCACGCCCTCAGCGCGTGCTGGACATTTAGCGCTAAATACATTACACACGGTAAAAGTCACAAAGTAAACAAAGTATGACGCCTGACAAGTACTGCTAGTACTTGCACTTTACCGGCTCAAATAGCACTACGGAAACTTTACTACAATACATATTAATGGAATGTCTTATTTCAAATTTTCCTGTTGTAATCGAAGTCAATTAATTAATATAATTGTTATTGGTTTACCATATTCATATAACCTACCTATTGTTATTTAACGCCGGAATGTCCTTCTCGGGAATACTAGCAGGCATATTTTATTAACCTACGTAATGCCGTAATTCGGGCTGTTCATGCGCTTAATAAACATCTGTAGGTTTTGAAGCGAAACTGTGACATAGGTCCATGGCTGTTGTCACGTAATATTTTCGATAGTGACCTCTGCGTGTAGGACACGCGCGGTATAACTGTGACGTATCACTGGCCTGTGAGAATCGACAATATGGCAACAAGTAGTGATTATGAATGAGAAGTACCTACTTATTGTCTATTGTATCCTCATCCACACTGCGGTGTTGGCTTGTGGTCTGGAGTACTATTGTTTCCTTGTATATTTATTACATTAACGGCTCACGTAATCGTTAGTCTATGGCACAGTCGTGTGAATCAGCTCCGATACGTACGATGCGCGATGTAACGGTGATGCTGAATAAATAAATGCTCGCAGTCGTATCAGATTGAAATTATTCAAAATATTTTTTTGTGCAAATATAGAGATACTTGAATATACCTAATTTTCTATCAGATTAGATTAATTTAATGAATAATGTAGAGTTCACAGTTATAATTAGAACCATTATAAATTAAACAACAACAATGCTAGGCTCGTTAGAGTCTTATAGTATTTAATAATAGATACAGAATAGTAGAAACCCCGCGGTTTACTCGCGGAGTATTTATCTGTCGCGCCCGTGCAAACGCGCGCCCGTGCCTTCCCACGCGCCCGTGCCGCATGCGCCCGTGCCGCCATTTATTACTATAACCTATTACTTTACTACTACGTTAAATAATCAACACGTAGTATTAACAACTAATTGGTGCGAGTAGCAAGAGATTTATCATAATAACAATTATTTACTTATTTAATCATCTTACAATTACGTATGTCATTTCTGAGAGATTTACTCGCGGCTATTATTAAAACCTGTTATATAATTATTTTTATCTCTTGACCTTTGTACCTCGCCCGTGAGAATAAATAACTGTAACAATCCATATCTTTAATCATTAATGCTTAATTATTAACGTTTTACAGCGAACCCCGGGGAGGTTACGAGCACAAAGAGTGAATGCTGCCTCTCCCTGCGCGAACCCCGGGGAGGTTACGAGCACAAAGAGTGAATGCTGCCTCTCCCTGCGCGAACCCCGGGGAGGTTACGAGCACAAAGAGTGAATGCTGCCTCTCCCTGCGCGAACCCCGGGGAGGTTACGAGCACAAAGAGTGAATGCTGCCTCTCCCTGCGCGAACCCCGGGGAGGTTACGAGCACAAAGAGTGAATGCTGCCTCTCCCTGCGCGAACCCCGGGGAGGTTACGAGCACAAAGAGTGAATGCTGCCTCTCCCTGCGCGAACCCCGGGGAGGTTACGAGCACAAAGAGTGAATGCTGCCTCTCCCTGCGCGAACCCCGGGGAGGTTACGAGCACAAAGGGCGGTGATAACGAGAGCTTCAGCGTCGTCCAGTAGTACGCTCATGGAGTTGGTAAACATGCTCAGTCCGTCAATCTTCTGGACAAAATCAAACTGGTGGCTTTAGTTGTATAATTTATTATTTGTATGTCATCCATTTTTAAATTCTGTGATTACTTAAACTCACGCACTGACTTTTTAGTATTACTTGTAAAAATGTTAGGAATATTCTGATAACGTATACTTTTACAATGTTTGATGAAAACAATAAATTTATTACAATATATATACAACAAACAATAAATTTATTTGTCATTGCTCCATTTTAAATTCTTTTTACCTGTTTGGTACAGTAATCTTATTTTAGGTGCATCGTCTTCACATATAAATAATTGATGTACACAAAATTTTGTTAGTTTTTTTTTAAATAGTAACGGTGGCGTTTCTTTCCCATTCGTCTCCATAGGTACGAAAACTACCTTTTGGAGGGGGCAACTAGAATCAGTTCTATTTCTTTGTTTTTGACGTTCAAAAGTTCATTTATATGCCTAATTGAAATAAATTATTTGACTTTGACTTTGAATCCTGTTATTTTATAAATCAAAGGCTTATGATCAATCCGCCGATTACATAATATTGTAATACTTATTATAAAAATCTTCTTCTATAGGTATCTATTCTGTTTCGCCGGAGTTTCGCTAATGAATTTAATTTGACCTTGTAGTTGCGATATTTTGTAATCATATTATTAATATTTATGAGAATATAGTATATTTCATTCATAAAACACGTTTTCCCTGTTATTAAAGTAAGTCTGTTGTTAGTATAATTTGTATGAATGGAAGGTGACATAAGGTATGTAAACAAATATGCTGCGAATGGTTTTCCTTCTAGAGTTCGGTTCAGTATTCCCCGTAGTACTATCCCCCACGGGGCGGTGACTTGGCGCATACACTGAAATTCCCACGACCTTATGTAAGGAATTTGAATGAAAGTGAAAATACCCCAGAACAAAAACAATGAAATCATGTTCGGCTATTAAATTGTGACTATGTAATTCAGTAAATATTTTGTACAGTTACATATTATTGTTACCTAATAGGTTTTATGTATTATTGTTACATATTAGCTGTAAGTGAATACGATATTGTTGTTAGAGGAGCAGGTAAACCAAACACGTAATTAGTGTATTTGTTCACTCACGGATTGTTTTAGGTTTCTGTTGATTATTCAACACTTTCTTAACTTATGTGACTTATTAGTTTTGCATGTAAAGTTTGTGTTTGACAATAAATAATATTCATTTTGATTATTTTTATGTTTTATTGCATCCTGTTTTTTTTTAGATTATTTATGCGACTAAAATCCGGCATTCAAACATTGCCAGTCATTTGTCAAGTTGTCAGTGCGACAAGTCCGACACTCTTCACCAACACACAGCCACATTACCCTGTCACATCTCGTGTGAATCTAATACCCTCATGAACATTGACATCATTGTTCACACACTACACATACTTACAACGTAATTTGACGACTTATGTAATTTTGTCGTTGACGAATAAATAACTTTTGATTTTTAAACAATCAATATTATGGTTGTCGGCAGTCACATTAGTGGGTGATACTCACACGAGCAACTACGTGTACTTATGGCTCCGAGATCTTTTTTCGCCCATCATCATCATCATCTAACTAGCCTTTTCAGACTTTCAGGGTTCTGATGACCCGTAACAATTGTCAAAGATTCATGAATGACAGCCAGCAGCCTTTGCTTTCCAAGACACAGAAGGGTCTTGGTATGTAATAGTACATTGTGATACGAGTGTGCTCTTTTGGTTATTACAGTCGAGGCGGTATTATTAGCGCGAGCCGCAGGCAAGCGCGATAAGGTAGCCGAGAGTGTAATAATCTATGCACACGCGTTTCATACGAAGTTTTTCAACACACTTGCGGGGAAAAAACAGACTTGTTGTAAGAATTTAAGCTACAATAACGTAACTATATCTAGAGATGATAGATTTATAATTTATTAAGTTTTAACTGACCTTTGTTGCCAGGTACTGATTATCCGGAGTTTCTTTTAAAAACTTCTATGTCGGTTGGTGACAATACTTTAAATGTATTTTGATAATAATTAACCACACAACGAAAACGATATTAAATATTTATGGAAAATGGCGCGCTGGTTTTATTTTCCCATAGGTGTAAATAAAGGCACTGGCAAAACCGTTAGACAGCCTATACAAAAAATATAATGTGAATAAGAAAAAAAATTACAAAAACTAAATACTATAACTAAACGTACCATGGCGGAGTCAGATCTATTTATTAGTATTTACGCTCTTCTTCCCTACGAGAAATCGATATTTTTTAATAATGATTTAAACCACATAACAAAAAAGTTAACAAATGTGCCACCCGCGGTCCTACCGGAAAAAAGCGCAAGTCTCTGCTCGGGTGTAAATAGAGAGTGCTCATTTATTAGTACAACCCGTGCGCATTAACATGGCACCTGGCTCAATGACGTTTGTAACTCCCCCGCTTCCCCGCACTGCGAAGGCGGGGCGCGGCGCGCGTAGCGGGGGGAGTATTGAGTTCCGGCGGCAGGGGTTGTAGGATAGTTCATACTAATTCAATGTATAGTATCCCTCTGACATTTAGGTATGCATGAGTTTTTTTTTACCATAACTAAACGCCACTGCTTTGCTTATGGTTCTTTTTTTTAACAAAAGCTTGCTTTTGAGCGCTTGTCTTTGGTAAAAAGCTTCACCAACAACAATTTCTATTGGATACAAATTCCATGCTGCCATGATAGTACTTACTTATTCCATACTGCCATGTCATTACTCCGACTAGTAAATATTAATCTGTGGCGCACATTACCGCACTAGTGCGGTAATATAAAGTAAAAAACACGCTTCCATAATACACTGCATTATGAACCTAAAAGCGGGTCAATAAGAGCTACTTTACGAGCAAGTGTGTTGAAAAGATGGTTACCCACCCACAGGACCAACCACGACAAGCAATGCAATCAATCGACCCGTGGGGCTGTTATTACTTCTTAGCCACAAGGCCCTATTTAAGTGTTTTCGCCCATCGTGTCATCCTAAACGGGCGTACTGTGAGAGTGACAGATGGGCGAACAAGTTTATCGAGCTTTAAGTAGGTACGCTTGTTAGCTCGTCATTGTTAGGACAGGTGAAGTAAAAAAACCAACAATTACTTAAGTTTTTTTTTTTTACCCAAACGTTTATTAATAAACTTCTTTTACATAGTTTGGTGCAAAAATAACAAGAGAAAAACAAGAGGTGACCTGGCAGTAAAAAATACATAACCACAGACTAAAATATAACTGCCAATGAGCATATATATATACTAAAATATAACTGCCAATGAGCAATATATATTTGAAAACCTATTATATAATATATCTAATTTTAAGAAAATGTCCGATATTCATAGTTTAAATACCAGGAATAAACACAATCTTGCTGTACATCGCACTCGTCTCCACAGAGTAGGCAACTCGTTCATGGGTCAATGTATACGCTTTTATAACAAACTTCCCATTGTCATTCGAAACTTACCCATTAAACGATTTAAAAGCTGCATTAAAACCAAACTTTGTAGAAAAGGGTACTATAAAATTTCAGATTATTTAGAAGACAAAAAAGCATGGGATTGAGCTGCTCGCTCTGCTAAGCATTGTAACATTTTGAATAATATGAAAACTCATCAAAGTATATCAACCAGTTTTATTTACAAATTGACATTATTGAATATTCTATACAAAATAACATGATTACTTTGTAAAGTATTTTATTATTGTGAATGTGAGGACTATGTGAATTTTTTTAATTATTTTTTTTCGTTCTCAGTTAATTTTATCAATGGTCTGGCAATTTGAGAATTTTATGCGGCCTACCCAAATGTCCTTTCTTTGGTATTGTTCGTCGAGTCGCTGAGCTCCTTAAGTTCTGAGTTGAGCTCCGCCATTACTGACAAATGCTTGCACTGACTGGACAGGTCCACTCAAATCTGTGTGGTTCTTTCCTCAAAAGACCATTTCAGTCTCGAATTTACATGGTCCTCATATGGCTTGACCAAGATTATGTCTGGACTTTAAAAGAGACTGTGACCTCTGAGTTTGTTTCGGCCTTTCTTCTCAGAGTAGTCAGATAGGAAACGCCGACCTCATCTAGCTTATTTTTAATATTTTTTTTATAATATGACGTGTAAAAGTGATTCCAATATCCTATTTACAGAATAAACAATTTCATTTCATTTCATTTCATTTCATAAACCATGGCACTTGTAAACTTACTATTATCCAACAGTCATCTCGACACTTCAGATGCATGATTAACTCTGTTTATAAGATGAACAATGAACATTACATAAAAAAAAACGGTGAAAGCTATTTTTTGTAAATCAAGATAATCAATAATCGAATAACCAACTTCCGATTTCTTTCATGGCAAAAAATAAACAATTGGCATTTATCATCATAATGCTATTTATATTATAAAGTATGGATAACTTAACTCCGTTATATTAGTTACCTGCATACCTACTTAGTATGTATGTTTATTTATTTATTAACCTAAATTTGTTATTATTTATTTATTAAAACTTTATGCACAAGTAAAAAAAAATACTGTAAAAAGGCGGACTTAATGCCTTAGGCATTACGAGTATTAGTCATGGTGATCGATAGATCCACCTCATTAGATACTTCATTGGTTGCTACAGTTCGCCGGCGACCCTAGGATGACGATAGCTTCCTGACTCACTGAAACAGTTGGCTAGAGGTAGTCAATGAATTTTATTGAAATCAATGAGGTAAAAGAGAAGAGGCAAATTTTTGGATCTACAATTATCATTAGACTATGATAGTCATTATGATTAAACATTTTCCACCTTTAGTTGTACGAAAAATGAAATAAAGAAAGAATGAAAGAGATCAAAATTATGAACGGACATGAAAAATTGCAATATCAGGCCTATTTTTATCTTACTTGCAAGCAATTGCTAAGACATTGTAATTCAAACAGCCTCCTTCATGATGACCAATATGGCTTTACAAAAGGTCGTTAGACTACAGATGCGGGAGTTACTCTAATGAAACTCATATTTAACGCATGGGAGAACGCGCAAAATGCTATTGGAGTTTTCTGTGTTCTCTCCAAAGCCTTTGATTGCATGCACCGTGACACGCTTTTGCGTAAACTACGTCATTACGATGTCCGAAACGAAGCTCTCAAAGTAATAAATTCTTATTTACACAATAAGTTTCAATGTGTAGATTTTAATAGTGTGGAATCTTCTAGAGTAGGTTCTCAGTTATGTGTACCTCAAGGCTCAATAATGGGTCCATTCTTATTCTTAGTGTATATCAGATACAGAACCATGGTTTTGTTATTGTTATAAGTAATTAACTGTTTATTTAATTTACTTCGATGGTCCTAGTTTATCATTTGTGACTTCCAATTACAGCTATATATATCTAGATATATGTAACCGACACGGCCTTTATGCCTGGAGGCTTTTATTTGGGTATTAAGTTCTGTTTAAGTTTATATTTTTAGTTCTGCTTGAGTACAGTTTTCGATGTTTTTTGTTGGTATATTAGCGTGTGCGACATATGGCAAATAATTTAATTTAATGTTTTGTGTTGCGTAATATAAATTATTTTGCATACTAGCTGTGCTGCTGGGGAACGGTTGCGCCACTTGTTCTTCGGCTAAAGCACTAAGAAGTCGTGAAGGCCGGGCGTTTTGGGGGATTGTCTTATACAGTGTGTCCGGACATGGACTAGCGATATTCTAAATACTTAAATATAAACTATTTTAAAGTACGATCACACTCTAAGCTTGGGTCAAATACACTTCCCCGCTATGTGGCAGCAATTTTGTTTTTTTGTCGAAATATTCAATAAGCGAGAACAACAAAAAAAAAACATATCTCTCAAAGTTTTAGTCATACTGAGATAAAAATAGGCTTATTCAATAATATTTTCTACCGTCTGGATTACAAAGCAATATAAAGTTTTCACAATTCCATAACTTTTGAAAAAAAAATGTGAAAGTCGAAACAAAAAAAATGAAAAATTATGCAATTCAACCAATAATTGTTAATTACTACAAAACGAGCCCCGACAACTTTTTTTATTGTTTTACTAGATCGACAGATATTAAACTAAGCTACAAAACAAAATAAAATTCAGAAAAAAAAAATACAGGAAATCTGTAAAAATAAAAAATATCATTACAATTCTACTTTAAAAATAGTTTATATTTAAGTATTTAGAATATCGCTACTACATGTCCGGACATACTGTATAATTTTGCCTTTCGAAAAGTGCTGATTCTCAGCTTAGTTTGAATAAATGACTTTTGATTTAAAACAGGACAAAATAAATGGTAGTGTAGGTCGGCGCGCGCGCCCTTGAGAGCGAGCGGGTACCGTTATTTTGTGATTCAGACTCCTCGCGTGCCAATGCTATTACCAACAACAAACTTTTGGACTTTTTGCTTGCGAGCAGCTGTGAAGTAAAAACCCATTACCTACCTAGTGCTCATGAGTCCCAAAACATTCTTAGAATTTCTTTTTTGCACGGATTTTTTCATTCACTTATTCTCATAATATGTATACAATACAACTGGCCGTACGTACGTACTGTACCTACTGTTAAAAGTGAACTAAAAATTCTAATAATTATCCAAGTTGTACCGTAATAAATGAAACGCCAGTTTATAGTAAACTGGCGTTTCATTTATTACGGTACCATTAGCTTGCCGCGCGCCGAGAGCTAACAGTACCTAACGTAAGGTCTGCCCTATTGATAGTTGTACGTCAGCCAACTGATTATTGACTCATAACGCAACATCGTATTCTCTATGCGCAATCTTATGAACAGATCTTTACTTTCCAGATATGTCTGGTGACATCGAAAACATTGAAAGTTCGGCGTCGGCTACACAAGTAGACATGTCGTCTCTAGAGATACGTATCCCGGGAATTTTGTCGCCGGATACGTAGACACTCGTATGTAGGCTTGACATTCTTCATGCAGAGGAAAAACAAAAGTTGTAGCCATAAGATTCCCGCGTCGGGTTTGTGACGTAGTTCGAAGCCAGTCGTACGTCATACTTGTAATAATTATGATACGTCAACAAACTAGTTCGGACCTCAGACATACATTAGATATTTATAAGCACGGCAGGAACGTGACCGCAGCGGTATCATCGCGTGCCAACAATTACATTAGCAGGTGATTATACGAGCGCCGATCGTATTACACAACGTACCGCGGCGCTATGACTCACTTAACAGTATACACGCTTCAAACATCAACAGGGTAGCAATGTGTCGCAATACTTATATTCTGTGATTTTTTTGTAGATTAACTGATTCATCATCGTGTGGGAATTTCTTAAGAAGAAGACAGTATACTTACCTTTTTTTTTGGCAAATAGTTATCCAATGATTAAATACCAACCGTCCTCTTTTGAGGAAACTAAATAAAAATACGTAACCGGTGTCACAATATTATGTACGCTTTAGGATGATTTCATTATTAATTAATTGCAAAATAAACCTGTGACGTAACGGCGCAGCGTAGTCACTTAGCTCTAGGCCGTCGTTCTGCGTAGCTCGAGGAATGCTACGCGTGCTACGAGTGCTACGAACTAGTTACGAGTAACAACATTGTAATGCTGCACTGTAACGCTGTCTTATAACTCAGGAGGTTATATGCTGTTTTACTTAATTCGCATAGTAGGTATATTTATCATTGAACAAATCGTCAAAAATACAATATGATTATAAATTGCTATGAGGAACTTTTTGCGCTCTTATCAAAATCGTTTTTTTATGAATTTCCACTCTTTTATATAATATTCTCATAGTAAACTCAGCAGAGCGACATTGCCACGCGTCTTCGGCCACGTAACATTCGCTCGCGCATCTGTGTGGCGCGGTACGGTGCCGTGCGGCGGCGCCGGGGCTGCCCCGCGCATGCGCGCCATCATCGCGTGCCCGCATACTCATTTAGCAGTTATGCATAAATTAACATTATTTATAATCTCGTTTTATCCTCGACGACTTATCTTGTGGCTGCTCTACGTCAGTATTTATTTATATTTAACTCACCGCTAAGTATCTATTTATTAGCCGCTTTACTGAAATAGATATCAGCGAAACACTTTCATTAGCGATAGTTTATTATGTTACCGTTATACTATAGAAGCAGCTTGTAATATTAAAAAAAAACAAATAATAATTAATAAATAAATCATAATCTATAACATGACGCCGGTAACCCCCGAAGGGCTAGGCAGAGGCAACATCTATACTAATAATAAATCTAAAGAGATTGTTTGTTTGTTTGAATACGCGCTAATATATGCAACTGCTATTCGGATTTGAAAAAATCTTTTTGCATTGTCTAGTTAAATTTTTGAGGAAGGGTAATTTAGGCCGTTAAAAAAAAAATCAAAATCACGCTACGACCCTTAGGTGCCGAGCAAAAGGAAAAAAAATATTGAGCCCGGTAAGCGAAAACGAAGTAATAGCGCAGGCAGGCCATGTGAGATGCGACGCGGTGGGGCGGAAGAAAAAGAAATTTCACACGGACGGAGTCGCGGGCAGAACCTAGTCATATGTATATATAACATAATGTTATGGTGTTAATATATACCTACGTACTTATGTAATTCACTTATAATTATTACTTGTGTCGGTTTGTAGGTCATTGTTCATGAGCAACTCCAGACGAGTTTGGGATGTCACTGGTGCAATTTAATTAACAAATAAAATAATATTGACACACAAACAACAATGAAGCGTTGTGAATCCCCGAGCTCTGCAATATGTAACAAGAGTCAATGCGATCAAACAAGTTTGTCTAGTTAACTGAATGCGTTTTGTTAATGAATGAACATTAAATATTTAAGTAGTACAAAAAATATTGAAAATTAGTTGAACAGTTTGAGGATCATTTGGTCGTTACGTTGACCTTAGAGGGGCGCAAAATGACCTGCGATGGATGCCCGACTGCGCGGTTTGTGACTGCCCGGTTATTACGGACGACTGCACGGCACTCGCGCTTCAGACGGGCGCGCGCGCGCTGCGTGTGCAACTGCATTATTGGGAAATACGCAGTTTTTACAGCTCAGCCATCGCCGGCGCGTGCCCGCGGCACACCTCCCGCGTAGCCACTTATCTACTGGGTTTACCTACAATTATCAAGCTGATAAGGTAATTCAAACAGTAATTAGTATTCGCGCAAAAAAGTTGTGGTTTTTTGTAAGGTTACGCGCTTTTGCTTTTGAGGTTAGGTGGAAAGGGTTGTTACTGCGGTTTCATTTACATTTGATTAATGATGACGTCACGGCAAGAAGTGCTTACGCAGACGGCAGGTCGCGCGTGGTCGGCGCTCGCGCAGCCTGGCACGGGCTAGCGGCGGCGGCCGGAGGAAGTGAGTCAGTATCAAACGTCGGAATCTCCACACTCAAAAACGACAAGTAGGTATCGAAGTCTGGCGATCAAACAACCAGGGGGCCTAAACCGGCCACATTAGTAATTCCTCTAAAAGCAGTTCATTTTCTGAATCCCAGCTGTCATTAGCAATTCCTCTAATTTGACATAAAAGCAATTCATAATTTGTGGATCATTTTACGAATCTCCATAGAAAACTGTCTTGTAATATGAATTACAAGCAGATCATATTATGAATTGTCAGTTGGTTACATTTTACGATGATTCATAATATTTTCATATTAAGATTCTGCTAAAGTGACCGTTTTAAGCCCCCTGAGCGTGCGTGTGACCTGAACAATCGGCAACACCTCGCTAACTGTTTTTATTGTTCAACTGCTTTTGGTTTAACCTTTACGGTCAAATCAGTTTATGACTGAATTTTCCGAAAATCTATTTATAAGTAGTTGCCTAACAATTTAGTTTAGCTAATACCAAGAAAGAAAGAAAAAGTACCTATTTATTGACTCACACAAGACACTAAAACACACTCTTAAAAATATAAATTAAAAAAAATCAAAGTAAAATTAAAATAAAGCAGAAGTCCTATACGAGGCCAAAAGGCTCCTATCTCAGCAGCTCCTATGTCCGGATGATCCGCAGTGATGTCGCGGATAGATACTAGAAAATACTACATAGTTAAAATAAAATAAAAAATATATGTGTCAGTTACGTCACGTAAAAATAAAAACTAAGCAGTCCGCGTGACAGTAACCGATGTAACACCAGTTGTCTAAATGCCTTTGGTATCGATGGTACTCTATGGCATCGTTGTGACAAGTAGCCGAGACTCGCCGTAGGGAGTATATTATGTAGCACTGCGGCTACGCGGTAGAGCACTGCGGCTACGATGTAGAGCACTGCGGCTCAGGGTAGAGCACTGCGGCTACGCGGTAGAGCACTGCGGCTCAGGGTAGAGCACTGCGGCTACGCGGTAGAGCACTGCGGCTACGATGTAGAACACTGCGGCTCAGGGTAGAGCACTGCGGCTACGCGGTAGAGCACTGCGGCTCAGGGTAGAGCACTGCGGCTACGCGGTAGAGCACTGCGGCTACGATGTAGAACACTGCGGCTCAGGGTAGAGCACTGCGGCTACGCGGTAGAGCACTGCGGCTCAGGGTAGAGCACTGCGGCTACGCGGTAGAGCACTGCGGCTACGATGTAGAACACTGCGGCTCAGGGTAGAGCACTGCGGCTACGCGGTAGAGCACTGCGGCTATGATGTAGAACACTGCGGCTCAGGGTAGAGCACTGCGGCTACGCGGTAGAGCACTGCGGCTACGATGTAGAACACTGCGGCTCAGGGTAGAGCACTGCGGCTACGCGGTAGAGCACTGCGGCTACGCGGTAGAGCACTGCGGCTCAGGGTAGAGCACTGCGGCTACGCGGTAGAGCACTGCGGCTACGATGTAGAGCACTGCGGCTCGGGGTAGAGCACTGCGGCTACGCGGTAGAGCACTCGGCTAGGCGGTAGAGCACTGCGGCTACGATGTAGAGCACTGCGGCTACGCGGTAGAGCACTGCGGCTACGCGGTAGAGCACTGCGGCTCAGGGTAGAGCACTGCGGCTACGCGGTAGAGCACTGCGGCTACGATGTAGAGCACTGCGGCTCGGGGTAGAGCACTGCGGCTACGCGGTAGAGCACTCGGCTAGGCGGTAGAGCACTGCGGCTACGCGGTAGAGCACTGCGGCTAGGCGGTAGAGCACTGCTGCTACGCTGCAGTTCGAGGCAGGCCCTACAATGCCCTAAATGGAATGATGAGAGATCAACTCAACGATAAATGTGGACAACCGTTGCCACGATATGCTGCTCCATTGCTGCTTTGGGCAATGCCCTACGAGAATTAAGAACCACTGCCACTATGATGAATGTGGCCAACTGCTGTTCTGATGTGCTGCAACTGCTGTTCTGACGTGCTCTGCTGTTCTGACGTGCTGCTACGCTGCTGCTTCGGACAATACAGATATTATTATGGAATGAACAAAAGCTAGCCATAGAACTGCAGTACAATGATATATTGTCAAAGCTATCGCAAAAAGTTTGAAATACTCATCTCCATTTACAATATATTATATGTCTGGACTTTAAAAAAGACTGTGACCTCTGAGTTTGTTTCGGCCTTTCTTCTCAGAGTAGCCAGATGGAAAACGCCGAGATCATCTAGTTAAAAAAATGTGATTGACGTGTAAAAGTGTTTGTACAAACCTACTTACAGAAATAAATCATTTATCATTTATACCGTGCGATACCTGTACAGCACGATTTGTAGTCACCTAAGCATAATAATTACAGTAATTAATAAATAACAAGAGTAGCCTACATATTTATTTTGTTTTATTACAAGCCACAGACAGAAAATAAGTTAATTTAACTAATAAAAAATAAAATTTTTTTTGCTTATGGAAATGTTAGTTAGATTGATCTCAGCTTACTCACTTTTCTGGTCATCGCCTCTATTAACATTAAGGAAAACTATTCGATGTTAACTATTAAGTCACAAGTAAGTAATTAAGTTACAAATTGTATTATGCCTAAGATTATCCTTCTGTGATTTTCTTTACGTCATTTCGTCTTAACTGACGTTCATATGGATTACTTAGAGAAGTTTCTAAGATGTGTCATGGAGGATAAGTTGGTACAAACCATGGTTATGACGTCAAGTAACGGTGTCTCTCAGGTGGTTAAGGATGATAATACCAAAAAACACTTTATAAGTGATAGATACCATTTTTTTAATTTTATAGTCGTTTCAGGGAAGAATTCCAAAGTACCTATATTTTTGTTGTTTTAGTTTCTGTTACGTATTTCATCATTTAATTCCGTTTTTTTAAGGAGTGGCGATATTTGAATTCAAGCAGCTTTTAGCATTACTGAAGCACGCGCACTCCGCGGGTCCCCGGGCCGCCCGCCCAGCATCAGCTTTTTATAAAAATAAAATCGGCCGAGTGCGAGTCGGACTCGCGCACGAAGGGTTCCGTACCATTATCTATAAAAACGGGAAAAAAAAATCACGTTGGTTGTATGGAAGACACCTTAAATACTTATTTTATTCTGTTTTTTAGTATTTGTTGTTATAGCGGCAACAGAAATACATCATCTATGAAAATTTCAAATGTCTAACTATCACGGTTCATGAGATACAGCCTGGTGACAGACGGACGGACAGACAGACAGCGGAGCCTTAGTAATAGGGTCCCGTTTTACCCTTTGGGTACGGAACCCTAAAAAATGACATATAAGGATGGTTAGGTACTGTCCGTCATCTTAAGAAAATAGACGTAAATGCTATTACAATTTGTTTGGTGAACTTTTTAAGATGTACCTACAATCCTTTAGAACACTATTAAGCTCCCAGTCGGCATTACCCGACATCTTGAACAATCGAATGGTCATATCTCAGCCAATTTACACAAAACCTTAAAATTATACAGCTTCACCCACCTCAAGTATGAAAATCCGTTCGGTAGTTTTTGAGTTTACTGCGTTCAGACATACAGACGCGGCGGGGGGATTTTGTAATATGTGGTGAATAGTGAAAGTAACAATCTCCCTGTCTCAGACGGCCCAAACTTTATTGGCATGAAATCTGCCATTCAAATTAATTTAAATTATAGATATAGCCATGATGAGAAGGTCAGGTGTTTCGACGACTGCCAATCATCAAGAACTCCGCGATTACAACTCCCACAGGAACCATGGATTTACCTGCCATTAAAAGTATCCTATCGGGAAAAGTGAAGCTTTTGACCAATGAAAGATTTGCTGTATTCGGATCGGTATTTCCAGAGATAACATTTGAGAAACTCAAAACTTTACCTGTAACTGTATTTTATAGAAGTACAAATGAGCTCTTTTTCCAACTTGGAAAGACCGACGAAATAAAGAGCATGCATCATTGATTGCGGATAAAGTTGAACTAGTGTCAGGTTGTAGCGGTATTCCGGGTGCTGTACGGGTTACGAGAGGTATAGTTACAGCACGACAGTGCGATCTGCATCCGCGACGCGCGTGCGTCACTCGCGACACTTTCACTCATGCGTCCTCTTTCACCGCGGCCTTGACCTGACGCATGCGTGCGCGGCGACCTGAACTTGTTACTTCATACGGTAATTTTGTTAGTATTTAGATTTAGGTAAAGTCTATATCGGGAATCCCTACATAGATTTTACCTAAATCTGATCATTATCCGTAGACTATTAAACTTGCACAATGTAAATGGAGCTTTATTGTCAAACATATAGGTGTAAAATAAGAGAATTGTGCCCCTTTGTACTTAGTAGGTACGTAACATACTTACAGCAGTAGGTGCCTCGCATACAAAGCTGTGTTCGGATGACATGGCCGTTGTATGTACTAAATGATCGATTTTTAATCTTAGTGCACGCAGCTCTGTTCCAAAAGTAGGTGAAATACGTCTTTCTTTTGCACTTCTGTGCTTTTTTTTCTAAGAAGACTAAGGCTCAGAAGTTTTAGATCTATTATCAGCTTCGGTAAAAAAAACTAGACGGACCCAACACTGATAGCTCGACTTTTTTCCAATCCTAGTAAAACGGATTCAATTGAAATGAAAGCAATTAAATTGGGATAATGTTATGAAACATTGCGCGTGCGCGCGTGGCGGCGGCGGCGCGGCGTAAGAAATACCGTAGGGTCAAGTGTGACGCGCACACATTGCGCAACCTCCGGTGCCGCCTCCGCGAGATCGCAGGTAACAGTACGACGTGCAGGCATCACTGCTCCTTTCAAAAAATTGACGTGTAATCTCTGCGCTCCGAAATTCTTTAAATTTTGGAAAATGAAGAATCCGTATTTGTCAGGTTATGATCCAACTATACATGTACCTAACCTTCAAAATTATCCGCGGGTTTGTTCATAACGAAAAAATTTACAAAATAAAATTGACTGTTGTGTCCTCCAGATCTCTAGTCGCTCAAAAAACAAGTTTGTTTTGTATTTTCGGAAAATGGCAAAGACGTAGGTTATTTCATGAATTTTTGGAATAACTTTGTAATATATGTGTTGATGGGTTGGGTGGTTTTAGTGGTCAACGATTGACAAACATCTGTAGGTAACATTAATTTTCAAATTATCAATGTAGATCATTACCGAAGCGTCGTGGTCGTGGAACCTAAACATCGCAGCTACGCAAATCAGCTCACAAGTACAAACACTAGAGATGATCTCACGTGTAGCCGGTCGGTGTCCCAGTGGGGCTCGCGTAACCACAACATCCGCAGCCGGCCGAGCACACGCACGTGACGTACTAACATACGTTTAACTCGGCAAGACACCATCATAGCGTTTGGACTACTTTTCAGTGGCGCTCAAATTGACGCAAGAGTGTGAACTGGCGGCACGATCACACGCGACGGGTCAGTGTGGGCTCCTACGGTGCCCAGCGATGTGATGCGTGCGTGACGCAGTGCGCGTCGGCGTGACGTCGACGTGACGTGCGCAGCCGCACACAGGCCCGCCACATGCGCCCGCGACCATGTTCTTTAAACAAGTATTTGGTTGGTAAACAAACTGTTCCTGTGGTAAATCCGCATCCTTCTCACACGTGTGATGCATTCAGCAAACTGAAATAAGTATATAGGTAAATAACCCAGTTGTTATTTATCTAAAAGCACGTCATAAGGTTCCTCGGAAGACAGTTGTAAATCCCTGGCCAGTAACTATATATGAGTGCGATTTCTTGTAATTCAGTGACATATCCGGGACATCGTCGGATAGTACTTAGACCTATGAGTTATCTGTAATATAAGGTAGTACCTACTTTCATATAATAATCCGTTTGGCGGACACAGCTGATTATTACGTGATAATAATAATCTTACATTAATGTAATCTACATAGATATTATGAAAGAATATTTATTTGTACAGTCATACATAAGTGTTCCTATCAGGAGATAAACTTGGGAAGTAGGAAACTATCTGGTGGCCATGTATCTGGCGACTGATTGACGTGAGCTCCGCAGAGGTGAGTAGGTAGGTGTTGTGATAAGCACATGATCTATATCGCTTTGATTTGATTACCTGAACCAACAGGTAGAATAATCCGCCGCGCTGTAATCCAACACTAAAAGCGTGGAAAGGTATTTTTTGTACTAATAGGTACTTAATTAATAACATCATTATTCATTTGTACGTAGATTCGCCATCACAAAAAAGTTTCGATGAATAATTTATTATTAAACGGCTACTCATATCAGTAACATTGTGCTCAAAACTATCTGCAAGTCACATCGTTCGTTAAATCGGCCGTGTTTGTTCAACGATATCTAATAAAATAACTTATGAAAAAACGTAGATTTATGTTTAAAATGTTAATCATTAAGTGCGTATGCAAATATTTTGACCCAAGGTTCTGACAACAAGCAAAAATGTATAATGAAGGTACATAGGTACATCATATTATAGGTACAGGTATGGTTAATGAAAATGGCACTCAAGTTCAATTGGGTGAAACAAAGGTGAACTAATTATGTGAAATTAATTAGCAATTAAGCCAAAGATTGAGACTATGCATCGTACGGAAAAAGAGAACTTTCCGAACTGGAGTTCGTAATTTAAATAGGGGGTGAACGAGGCGTATCGTTATGCTAGACGGTGCATAGCAACTGATAGTAAAACTCTTATACTACAATCGACAAGTCTCCAAGTACTTGTCGATACAGTCCCGCTCGTTATAAAATGTCTTCTAGTTCTACAGCAGTACTAGCTGTGATTGGTATGGTGGGGGGCGTGTGTGCGGGTCACGATCACGGACCTCCGGCGATGTGGGACGTGTCAATGACGAGCCCTCTCCAAGTCTCGTAATTACAAAGTCAATTTTTTACTACTACAATGACAGACTATAATGACTCGCACAGACCAGGAAGCATGCCACGAAAGCAAATAAGCCTTTACAGTGTACACCTTTAGCAGTGGGTGGAACAAGGTTGAAAATGATGATGATGAAAATGATGATGGTGATAATGAAGTAGTGATATACGTAGAGTCTGGCGTAGTCATGGTCATATAGAAATTATGGCTCCCTTCAGTTGAAAGAAACAATGAGCCCTCATCCAAAATCAAAGTTTCATTTAACGATACGTGCACAACTGAACCTAGGTCAGACATTTATTCTATGTTCGCCAATATTTAGCACGGGCGTGTTACATAGACGGTGATGTTGCACAGACCGTGATAACTCCTGCGCAAACATTGGCGTGCCGCTGGGAAATACCGCCGATTTATCATAATTAGCTTCTTATGTTAATTAAATATCAAAATGTTGATCAAGATTAGAGCTAAGATAAATAAAGGATAGTTTCCAAAACATTTGTGAATATTGACTTTTGCCACTTAACATATCTACTAGCTAGAGTTTATCTAACAGCTAACAGCACTGAATTTTGTTTGGAAAACAAACAAAAAGATGTAGAACATTCATTAATGTTTTTCTTAAATAAACATTTTATTCAAGTCAGTTCTATACATAGGAATTAAGTAACATGGAGGGGCAAACAAATAATAAAATGGTTGCAAACTTACCTTACTGTGAAGCTAAGTCTATTTGTCAGACCTAAGCTGAGAGCTCGAGCATCGGATGCAACTGATGCAAGTACTGAAAGCTCTGGTCTCCGATGGATGGTCTCCGACTTGACAGCGTGTCACCACGCACATGGATTAGCCAGTCAATAAGACAACGCCTGATATCATATTGTTTCGCCCATTAGCGTTAGTCATACTTACACATCCAAGTGAAAATACTGTCGGTATCTTTGATTGAAAAAACTAACAGCGGACCTCTGAGAATTCATTCATGAATGACAAAAATATTTCAAAGACTTTAAAAGGATAGCAATAAATCCTTTACACGACCCGTTTGACGTAGATCTGTCAGTTATTGGAATCAATGAACGTAGACAGCAAAAAAAGGTGTGTCGTAAAAGTGCCGCTAGCGCCGGCGCTTAGTGCGTCAGATGCTCGCCTCCACCGCCGCACGCCGCCGCCTGAGACGCTACTGAGAAATTGCGGTAGATGCGAGTCTTGAAGTTAATAAATACTGAGGAGCAGCATCCGCTCGAGAGACACTTAAGTATTGGAAAAAAAAACATCAATTTTCTGGAAGGGTCTGGAATTTTAAGTATTTTTTACATAATAAGTGCCAAGTTGCTTATTAGTCACCGAACGGAGACGTGTATAAAATCAATTAAAGGAAATTGTAAGATACACTTAATAACAGTAAAATGTTGCGACATAGATATTGCATATTTGAACATGATGATATTGATAAGGCTAAATATTATATCTTTAAATATTGCTATAGAATATAGATTAAGATCATCTAAGCCTTTCAGATAGAGCAACAGTGACATCGATGTTATGTCGCAACATTTTGCAATATACAAAGTAAGTTGCGATAAGGATTTACTGAACAATGAGTAAAGCAGTAAGTGATGTATTGTTCGTAAACATTAGTGACTGTTTAAACGGGTTTTAAAACAGTCGGACTAAACTTCCCAAAATGAATAGACATCAACAAACAGACGAGGTGTTAAGTAGACGTCATAAAACCATTCAGCTTTCATTCCATTCATCTCGCTTCTCGGTAGCGTCTGACTCACACGCGTCGATTACCGTTTCTTGTTTCGCCACTCAGTGCACTTCGGTAACATGCAATTTCTTGACGTCCGGCATAGCTTCACTTGCTGTTTGGGAACTCCACACTTTGCACAATCTCCGAATATGTTGACAGTAGAGCAACCGGTTCAGTGTCATAGAGAGCTATAATCTAGCACTCATAGCTGATCTACGAGTGTCATGTCTGTGGCACACTTTGACGTAATCCTATCTCCGAGAAAACCAGCACGAGCGCGAATTTTAATTCGCTTCAAAGCGGCCTTCTGCGAAATATTAGCATTGACTCGTCAGAAGCCTGAAGCCAATCTTACGTCCTATAATTAAAACTAATCAGTATTATTTAGATTACTCACTGTTTTGATTAGAAAATCTGCTTGCATGCAGTGTCGAATGCGTGTATAATGTGTGATAATTGAAGTAGCAGCATGTGCGGGGCATCGACCGTAGGGCTGGCACGACGTGTGCGAACCTGTCAGGGACCCGCTGCCGGCTCATTGACTAACGGCTTAAGAATGCTTCTAAGAAACAAAAGGTGCACCAAAAAAACAGCGCGGTGTGTGCACGTCAATGGGCGAAGAAAGCTTTACTGCACCGGTCATTAAGTTTTTGTGGAGATTAGAGATGCGAGAGAAACCTCCCGGAATGTTGTGAAATAATACTTGAAATGGCCTAAATATGAGAATGCTGAGATTTGGGTGGTAATTTGGACATGGTGAGTAATCGTACGGTCAACGGTGTCACGTAGTCACAGCGTGGCGTAGGTACTCTTGATTTTGGTATTCGCCGCCAGTGGTGGTGCGTGTGCTTCGTGGATATTTTATTAATTTTATGCATTAATGCAGACTGTGGTTAGGTTAGGTTTCTCTAACGCTTTTAAAGCTTCATCATGAAAGCTTCGTACTGACTACGAATGAATTCTTATGCTACCTACACGTGTAACATACATCACACCCTCAGACCAGATAAAAAACCACAATATATGTATATC
Organism: Lithophane ornitopus; assembly: GCA_948473465.1. Taxonomy (NCBI): domain Eukaryota; kingdom Metazoa; phylum Arthropoda; class Insecta; order Lepidoptera; family Noctuidae; genus Lithophane; species Lithophane ornitopus. The sequence continues at coordinate 16,397,346 of OX419627.1, read as the reverse complement.
GAAACAGTTTCAATTCTGGTTTTAAACAGGTTCTTCCTATCAAACCAATATATCAAGTACCTATTGACCGAGTAAAAAAAAAAGTAATCTTATTATATGTGTTGTACATTTTCTCGTTACCTGTGCAGGAGATTTAGTGTCACTTTGATTAGTACTCTTTCTATAAGCTACTGTAAAAATAAAATGGACTAAAGTACTTATGATGTATCCTTCTAGATAGTTTTACTGCAACAGCCTAGCTAGTTCAACCCTTGACCCAATATTTAGATTAGAAGGCACACGTGGCGAAACGAGTCCAACAGGTACAAGCCCTTTAGAGAATACCAATCAAATATCGTTACACTGTGATAGATACCTTGCGAGGTTTCAATATTATCATATTCACAAACATCATTTTATTACAGTTTCATCGTCAATTTACTTCAGGAACACAATGCAATTCCTCCCTCTGCGCTGCATTTTCATTCATCGTTCACTTTCATTACGCGCCTCCTAACATTCTCGTCATACGTTCCGGAGCGTCTCACATGGCAGGAGGTCATTGTAACTGTAGGTATTTATATGTCAGTGTTCTCGGTCAAGTGCCAATCAGTACTCTCTGCGTTTAAATTACTCTTCATTGTTGTGCTACTATGTTCTTGAATGGATGTGTAAATGGCGCTAGTGCGACAATGGCGCCCATTTGGGTCAACTGTTATGACTTGCATCATAGACTAATTTCGGAACAGGATAATATTCAGATGACGTTGGTGCGAGTGTTTGTGATTGCGAAGCTTACTTTGTCTTACGTAGGTGTATCTATTAAATAATTTGTGGTTTTGCTCTAATCATGACATCTTGCCTCATTGACGCACGGGATGTAATTAACGACTGATTTCCTTTAGCAATCCTTTTTCAGTGAACATGCTCATTAGTACTATAGGTAGAACATACTCATTGGTAAATGGTAAGTTCCATTGCTGTTAGGATGCCGTTCGTTGGCTAAAAGTGCAAGCACTTCTGTTCAACAGATAATGTTACTGTTAAGATTCCAGTTATCTCAAGTCATTTTCTGTCTCTTCTCTTTTCATTTTTTATCATATTGTTTTATTGGCATAATAATATGTAGGTATTAATTTTGTTTATCCTCGTACAGTTTGATTTCATCTGCATTCATATTTTCATTACCTGTTATGTTAAAGTTCGTATTAAATCGTCCCTTTTTTTCTTAGAGCGTCTTGTTCTAGCCAGCAACGACTTGTATAACTCCTTCTGACCATTTTTTACTTTATTAATAAAATGCTATTGATGCGGTGCTAATGAGTCTCAATGAGATTCTCAACAAAGATTAAAATAGTATCAATTCTTATTCATTACATAATGAAGATTAAATAAAACGCCATAACATAAATAGAGTCGGGTGCTACCTGACAACATGTGATTAACATTCTTGTGTCTTCGTAATTGATCACCCACGGATAAACAAGACGCAAACGGTAAACCATTCTCAACCATAGACCCATTATTTTATTATCTTACATATTTCCACATTAGCATACAGCATGTGTCAATATAAATAAACATCTATTTAAGACGCGTTTCTCGCAGGGTCGAGGTAATTATTCTCGTCTTTAGATAAATAAATAAAACTGGTGTTGAGCCCGTCAGTGGGGCCTTCGGTGACGTGTGCTCGTTTTGTTTGACGTCACTGTTGGAACCGCGGACGCGGCTGGCTTACGTTGGTTGGCCATGGGTGTGGTCGAGTGCGCCACTCGGGGCCTCCCGGGATCAACGTCAAAAGGAAAATCAAAAAACTCTTCCCACGCTCAGTTTTGTCCTTAGCTTCGTTATATATGATCTTGTGACTAGTAAAACTACAAAAAATATAGATTTTTACATGGTACATGGGATTTTTCCGACGGCGGGCGATTCTTGCCTGAGGGATATCTTGGTTAAATTCTTGGAGAAAATAAGCAGCACAAACTGCTTCAGAGCAAAAGTGAACGATCATCGTACATCATAAGCAGCAGAATATTGACGAATCTTTAAATATTGGAACTTTATCACGACAAATTATAATATTACTGTTGTAATACTCGTTAAAACTATGTAATTTAATTCGAGCTTTACAACCAGTTTGTTGTTTTCTATTCGGCGACAAACGACTACAAACTAATGTATAAGCCATTATTCTAAGCTGTATTCAGACTCGTACGTGCAGTGGTCGGCGCAGGCACATCACCCAAAACGTGTACCCACGCCAGAGCAATAACCTACACTACACTCCCGACAATCTAAGAAGTCCGTTTTGACAGCTATCAAAATCCTTTGTGTAGCGATGAAAAAAAAATTGGTTTCTTATAAACTGATTCTCGAGACATATCGATTGAACATACTTATAACTAATACTTAATGTTGTAGTATTGTCCATTGACATCATGCGCTGTTATAGAGAGTTTGTAATCGACGGCTTATCTACATTGATAAAAACTGATTCTTAAGGCATTAACGTTTTATTACATGTACGAGAACGAAACGTCAAAACGGACTTCTTAGATTGTCGGGAGTGTAGTGTAGGTTATTGCTCTGGCGTGGGTACACGTTTTGGGTGATGTGCCTGCGCCGACCACTGCACGTACGCACCGCCCACAACGCAATTACATGCCACAGAAGAACCATTAGAAAACAAAACTAAGAGTTACAATCGATACCATACAAGCAAAATGGAACAGCTCTAATCTATAGCCGTCGCGGCTTGTATTTTCTACAACGTCAATTTTCATTTGAGTGACAACCCTTTGCGCGAGAGTTTGTTAACACACTTTGTTTAATGAGAGCCTTTTGTCTTTGTTGTAGTATTGTCCATTGACATCAATCGGTTTCTTATCAGGAAGCGCCTCCGAATGCGATCTACATACTAATGAGGGCGCGCTTTTTTAGAACAGGTGACTACATTGATTCTTGATAACTGTTTAGATTATATTATTGTGTACCTACAGACTTACGTGAGGAGGAAATAACCGGAATCATCTAATGAGATAACACTTTATGCATCATCAGTTTTCCGACTGATTATAATATTAGGTCTTTACCTATGAAATTGCCGTTCTGCAGTACTGGCCATTTCAAATCAAAATAATTTTTGTTTGGCTAAGAATTCTAATTTCAAATTAATTTTATTTTAAAAACATGGATTTTTTTTCTCCAAAAGTAGTCATTTCTTTATTGATTAGTGTTACATTTTCATCGCATTTCAATCTTTTTCGTCATCATGGATACGTTAAAAATTCGAGTAATTATGGAATATGAGTACCGTCGTGGCAGCAACGCGGCACAAGCGGGACGCAACATCAACGACGTTTACGGAGCTAACACTACAAACCAACGCACCACCTGTTATTGGTTTGCTCGCTTCCGTTCTGGAAATTTCGACCTGAAAAATGAACCTCGCGGTCGTCCGAAGACTTTGGTCGACAATGACGAATTAAAGGCGATTGTGGAAGCTGATGATACACAATCTACGGCTGAATTAGCAGCAGCTTTCGACGTTAGCGTCAAAACAATATTGGTCCATTTGCGTCAAATTGGCAAGGTAAAAAAGCTTGACAAATGGGTGCCCCACGAACTCAATGATCGCCAGCGCGAAGTACGCGTCGAGACGTGCCTTGCACTGCTCAACAGACACACAAATGAAGGAATTTTGAACCGCATTGTTACCTGCTATGAAAAATGGATTCTGTTTGATAACCGCAAGCGCTCAGCAAGTTGGTTGGATCCTGGTTCAGCACCTAAACAATGCCCTAAACGAAAACTTAACCCTAGAAAAGTGATGGTCACTGTTTGGTGGTCTAGCGCCGGTGTGATTCATCACAGCTTCTTACCAAACGGGGTGAGCATTACTGCAGATGTGTACTGTGAAGAACTGAACACAATGATGGAGAAGCTGGCGCATCTCCAACCAGCATTGGTCAATCGCTCGTCTCCGCTGCTCCTGCACGACAACGCGCGACCTCATGCTGCACAGCAGACGGTCTCCAAGTTGCAAGAACTGGGGTTGGAAGCTCTCCGTCATCCGCCCTACTCACCAGACCTTGCGCCTACAGACTACTACTTTTTCCAGAATTTGGATGACTTCTTGGCGGGAAAAAAATTCAATACCCGAGAGGCAGTACAAAATGCCTTTGAAGAATTTGTTGCCTCCCGTCCAGCTGATTTCTTTAAGAAGGGCATCAATAAACTGCCACTGCGATGGCAAAGATGCATTGATTGCATGGGTGATTACTTCGATTAATACAATTAGAAGACAAAAAAGCATGGGATTGAGCTGCTCGCTCTGCTAAGCATTGTAACATTTTGAATAATATGGAAAATCATCAAAGTATATCAACCAGTTTTATTTACAAATTGACATTATTGAATATTCTATACAAAATGACATGATTACTTTGTAAAGTATTTTATTATTGTGAATGTGAGGACTATGTGAATTAAAAAAAAAAAAAATTCTCGTTCTCAGTTAATTTTATCATTGGTCTGGCAATTTGAGAATTTTATGCGGCCTACCCAAATGTCCTTTCTTTGGTATTGTTCGTCGAGTCGCTGAGCTCCTTAAGTTCTTAGTTGAGCTCCGCCATTACTGACAAATGCTTGCACTGACTGGACAGGTCCACTCAAATCTGTGTGGTTCTTTCCTCAAAAGACCATTTCAGACTCGAATTTACATGGTCCTCATATGGCTTGACCAAGATTATGTCTGGACTTTAAAAGAGACCTCTGAGTTTGTTTCGGCCTTTCTTCTCAGAGTAGTCAGATAGGAAACGCCGACCTCATCTAGCTTATTTTTAATATTTTTTAATATGACGTGTAAAAGTGATTCCAATATCCTATTTACAGAATAAACAATTTCATTTCATTTCATTTCATTTCAATAAAAAATTCATGAAAAAAATTCGTTTAAATTTTTTCATACAAAACGGCAATTTCATAGGTAAAGACCTATTATATTATACTTTTATATAATTTTACTTTTATTAGAACTCGTGGCTAAGTAATAACAGCCGCTCGGGTCGATCCATCAGGTTAAGCTACGCTTGCCGGGGTTGGTCCGTGGATGGGTGACCATTTTCCCATATCGAGACCGCTCCGTGCCTCGGAAAGCACGTTAAGCCGTTGGTCCCGGCTGTCATTTTGTGGATCTTTAACAGTCGTTACGGGTCGTCAGAAGCCCGAAAGTCTGACAACCAGTCTAACCGGGGTATCGTATTACCCAGTTACTGGGTTGTGGAGGTCAGATAGGCAGTCACTCCATGTAAAATACTGGTATTCAGCTGCATCCAGTTAGACTGGAAGCTGACCCCAAAATAGTTGGGAAAAGGCTAGGCAGATTGACTTTTATTAGAACTCCACATGATGCTCAACACACGTTCTCTAATAAGTGACACGTTTTTAATTACTGTCAAATCAAATCCAATTATTTCATGTCATGTCATGGAATGACATTGAACATTTCTTCAAAACCTAGCTTTAAGTTGCTTTGTACATGTACAATGTATCACGTGTCTCATGTGTCTGATCCTGGCCTTGTACAATGTGTCTGAGGTGACATAATCGGTCTCTAATTTAAGATATTGACAAACAGCATTTGAATAATTAAAAACATTTATTTATTAGTAGGGACCTACTGAGACCATACTTGTAACTATCGTTAATCAAACTAGTCAATTGATTGCTACGAGAGACATTTATTTTTAATTTATATAAGGTTCTCAGTGCATCAAAATCTTTTGGTGATTAGCGATGGTGGGCTCTCAACCTTTCGGTAAACTATTAATCTTTCAATGCTTAGCAAAGAAATGAATCCAATGAATGATAAAATAATTATTGAGACGCTATTTTTGAATAAAATAATTATAGAGGTTTTAATATGTTATTTTATAATAGGTAGATAAGTAATTTTCCTTTTACTTGTCTTCAAATATATTATAGTTTCGTTTTCTAAAATACCGAAAACGTAGTCTTCGTCTTTTTCTTTTACCTACCAATTTCTGTCTTTTGGGTTCCGTAGTCAAAACCTTATAGTTTCACCATGTCCGTTTTAATCAGGCTAACAAAGTTGTAAAACAAAATCATGAAAAAAAAAATTCTTTTACGGCACCTCCCATACCTACTCGTAAAGTGAGATGCTTTTTTTTCTCGTCTAACCCTTGGTGTGGGATGTTGTTGGAAAGGTCGTTCAAAAATATTGCGTGTGTGTCAGAACTATTTTTCTATTTAGATAACCGTTTGCGAAATATTATAAGCTTTAAAGTGGTAATTTTTCACGTGCCCCTAAATGGTTGTTTTTGGATATGTGAAAAAGTAGCTAAGTAGACTTTACAAGTTCACGAGGTTAGCCGGTTTTTTTTTTACTTAAAGATATGCCAATAGTCCTAAAGTGATCATTTAGAATAATTTATAACCAAGTTTTATTCTCTCGAATATGATTTCCAAAAAACTTTAAAAGGTGTTTTTAAGAATATTAATATCAGCAATATTCTGTATTTAAAAATTTATTTTTGAAACGTGTTATTTCACGAGTTTTTTTTTTGTTTTGGTTTCCAAAGAAATAGGTTTAAGGCTACTTAAAAAAAAACGAAAATCGGTGTCTTCTTCGAATTTACGGATTAATACGCAGTTTTCCTTTGCTATTTAATAATAGCAAGGGAAAACGGCTGGGGAAAAAAGACCGGATCTTCATAACGTGAATCACGATGTTGTAACATTGGTTGATTATTAGAATTTCATAATGCTTATAAACTACTATGACGTAGTTCGCTAAATGGTTATAGTAATGTTACAAAATATTATTTGTCTCCCTATTTTCCTTCCTTGCGCAGTGGAAATAAACCAGGACGTAGAAACGGTTATTCTTGGTGTTGTTAAGAGTGAGGCGAAGCCTACCGAGGTCCGAGGGTGAACAGCATGCAGACCTGAATTTGGTACACGTGGTGGTCGATCAATTATCTGGTCGATGCTATTGCTTAGGTAGGTATCTAAGCTACTAACTGAATCCCGAACAGTTTGCATTTATTACATAGGATTTTGTGGTCTACGAAACTGAATGCTTTGCTCATGAGCATTTTCTTGTATTCTGACGTGTTAGTATATTTTTTATTTAAAATTTGAAATTTAAAACAAAACCGAAAGCGAAACCCAACCGAATTTGATGAATGTATACGAAGCAAAATAAGTGTGTAAGGATCGTGGCAGGTGGCGTCCTGGAGCTGCTGCCTACCCCGATGGGGGGAAGGCGTGAGTTTATGTGTGTGTGTGTGTGTATACTATGTATGTATTTGAAATAGGTACTGTCGTGCGAGCGATACGAAGAATAAGATTATTTTCTGTGTTAGTTATTAGACATATTATAAACTTGTATTTGTTTATATTACTTTAAATATTTATTTGAAAAGTTAAGTAGCTACCAAAGTCATAGTGCGGTAAAGCCTGTTATGGAGGAATGGCTGGAGGCAGCATGGAGCCCTCAGTTTCCGGCTGACGCAGGTGCTTACTGGACTGTTTCGGGAAGTACCTGTGTCGCATAGGTCGGGAGCGGACGCCCGCTTGTCATCACCGTGTGGACTGCTCCGAGGACACTGCACAACATACGCTGGAGGAGTGCTCAGCTTGGGCCCAACAGCGGTCGTGATTCAGACCACGGTCAGAAGCGAAAACGCGTGGGATGCTGTCGCCTCTTTTTGCGAGGAGGTGATGCATGCAAAGGAGGCGGCGGAGAGGGAGCGAGAGCATACCTCTCATTCCACCCGCACCAGAAGAGCAGCCGGGCGTCGAAGGGCGCTTAACGAATTGGGGGCTGTGTCGTCGCCCGAACAGTCAGGTCCAAAGAGGTGGCACGCAGCACTTCATGCGTGCTTTTATAGGAGGACGTGTGGTCGTAGAATCGGCCGCACTTTACGATGGGGCCCGCTAGGCATGGCGGGATGATACTAGTCGCGGGTGCGGCGAATGTACAAGTATCTTGCAGACACCTGACTCATGGTAGAAGTGGGAACAGTGGTTTAAGTCGGTACCTATATAGGAGTCCGACATAATCCTCCATTCTTCCAAGACGTAGGGTATCCATGAGGATATCCTAACGGAAAAAAAAGGTACCAAAATCATTAAGAGATACAATGTGTATATCTTACGAAGAACATGTGTAGGTAAGCCAAAACTAATTTCGGCGACAAAGAACCGTTTCTTGACAATTTTGACTCACTGCCAATACAAAATGCCTATCTTGTTTTAAAATTTCCAGATTATGTCGACTTCGTAACATTCATAACATCTATTCCAAGAATCCAATCTGCATTATGATATTCAAATGATCACATACGAAAAATATTACTACTCGATATCTCATTTACATAACTTGATGAACGAGAATCGCGTATCATGAATGAATTCAAAACTGAATCTTGTACGGGTCGGTCAGCGGTCAATGACCGATAAAAGAAAAAAAAATAGGACTGAGGGGAATTACTACAGTAGTCTCTTCAATGAGACCGCCTTAGTGTACAAGCAACTAAAGATAAGAAGCAGATGTTTTATACAACACCTATGCAACCAATATTAAAATGAAAGATCTGAGTTTGTTTTCATGACTTCAAAGGTGCAATACAAACAAGTTCTGTAACTTGAAGCATACAGTATACGTAAGAAAATCAGAAGCTTTCTTGAGTCGGTCAAAGAAAGAGAAAGGCCATTATAGTAGGTTGGGGTCACATTATCATCTAAAATATTATAGTGCTTTAAGTTATCACGTTTTGCATCATAAGATTACTCACGATCATTTAATTTCTCCGAACTGTGAATAAGTGGATATTCCGCGCAGCTGACTGGCGTGCGCCACACGTATGCTGTCTAGTGCCTACTACATCATTAGTATGTACGTCATGTTTTGTTTACTATTCCATTCAAGGTGCCGGCCGGAATGATCCTGACTAAATTCACGAACCAAAAAAAAAAAAACTTGGAACTGGGTTTTTAACAGGTGAAATCTTCATCTTCATAATAATGTCGATCACTGTAATTATACGCTTTTTTGGGTTCCGTAGTCAACAAAGAACCTTTATTTATTTACTAAATTTATTAGTTCTGCCATGTCAGTCCGTCTGTTTCTCCGCGGCTTAGCTCAGAGACTCTTACCAATTTCTTAAATCTTAAATCTTAGTAATTTGGTATGGGTGTACATAATTACTAATCACGCCGACAAATTGGTACAATATAAACAAGTTTTTGTTTTTTGTCTGCCGACACGTAAAGTTGGGATGTTTTATTTTCGTCTATCCCATGGTTAGAAAGGTCGTTCAAAAAAAACCACGTGAGTGTGTGAAAACCATTTTTGGATTCAGGGATCCGTTTGCGAAATATTGCGTGAATCATATAAATGGCTTTCTTCCTTTTGGATTACTGTGCATATAGATACCGCCACGCTATTTTTTTAAAGAAATTCATATTGATTAATATTGTGCAACAAACCGTAGCATTATTTCTTGTCTGTTATGATTATTACACGAGTGACGCCAACTACGTATTTACCGTACAAGTAATACAAAATACTATACTATATTGTTTTATTTAAGTTTTCCTTTTCCTCAACGGTTTTATGAATGAATTACAATAGGGAAGAAGTTCAATGTCATTAAAAATCTATGTAGGTTAATAATGAATATTAAATCAATTTTATTGCAGCAATGCGCAGTTATTTTGATTTTAGCATTTCTCTTACTTATTAGCATTTCTCTTAAATTATTATTACTAATTGTAATTATATTGCAACAAATATTGTAACAAAATTTTGAAGCAATTATATTGTAACAAAATTTTGATTTAAAAGAGTGTCCGTGGAGTTTCTTGCCCGTTCTTCTCCATAGGAACCTACTACGCTTTGGAATGGGCAACTAGCTTCATTTTTTTTGACTGACCGACCCCTTGACAATTCAAAAGTACCTGTAATTGGTTTATTTGAAATAAATGCTTTGAGTTTGAGTTTGAGTTTAATGTTTAGAGTATAATTACAACTGATTCTTTGAACAACATAATATTGCAACCTATCTTGTCCCAACCAGTCGTAATCAGAGCTTCTCATCCACATTTATTATGAACGCGGCAAAAATAAATATCCGACTTCCATAAAGTGAAAAATAACCTGTCGTTTTTTGTTTTTTGAATTGTCGTATTTGCCACCGATTTCCGAACATAAAGTTATTTTTCACTTTGTAGTGTTTTTTTTTAAGTTCGTTGTTTTTTTTTTGTTTGTGGATGTTAATACTTATTATTGAAGCTAACTCAAACACTACCCAAGCAAAGTTAATCAAACGTATACGGGACCACGGCGCTAGCTTCCTTTTTGGCAGTCGGTTAAAAAGAGGCAGTAGTCACAATTTAACAATAAGATTATTATTAGATTAGAGCGACTTCTGATCCTAACTTTAATTATGTTTGCAGCACAATTTAGTTGTAAGTACTAAATATTGTGCTGCAAACCATCAAAGTAAGGTGCCTAGTAAACAGATACCTAATGAAAGATTGTGTTACTTAGCAGCAATGGAAGTGTTGCATTGCACCCATCGTATACCGTACGAGTCGACTAAGGTAGTGATATTAGGATTATAGTCACTTTTCGCTCACTTCAGTTATTGGCACAGTAACAAATCAGCTTCGGAGAGCATCGTCTCTGTGACTTATAGGTACCTGTGTGATAGTATTTTTCTAAAGCTCGCTATGTTATTACACCTGTTGCTGTAGCGACTGTTGCGAGTGACGTACCGCGACGACTCAGCTGCACTCGCCGGGGAGTGTCGCCTGTAGCGCGTGTGCGGGCAGCCTAATGGCACGCGCACGTGGCGAACGACGCGGGCGCAGACTGCTTGGCGCCAGCCGCGCCCGCGCATGCTCCACGCACCGCTACACCTTATAGTACACAGACACACCGCTATGAAATTAGTGAGTGTATCACTTGGAAAGTTAATCAGTCACACTCGTGGATGAATCTTTTCCGCAACTCACAATTACCTATTGTGCGAATATTATTTAGTTTATACACAGGATTAGGAAATAATACGTGATTAAACATTAGGTAACGTCATCCGACATTGCGAAACACAAATTAAAGCAAAAACATTAATTTATAAAGCGCGTGCTGTAATAATAACACCAGGGACAAAGTACGAATAGTTGTAAAGATTACGTTACTTTTCTATTATTTAATGAGCACTGCGTTTTTGTATTGTATTAAGTATACACTGGACTGGGCTGGACACTGACTCACCGTATCCACAATGGGAAGTGATTGTTCGGTTTGGTTTACATTCAACATTTCAAGAAACAATAATAATTATAAAAAACAACGAAGTGCGTATTTCCTTATCGAACTTCAGTAAGAAGTTGCTAACGGTATATGATCGGACAAAGGAAAGATTCTTTTCTTGTATACTTGCACTGATAATACATAGATAACGCTGTAATGTACGTGACACGAAGTCTACAAGAAACTCAAAACTAAACTAAAAAAGGAATGATTACAAAGGTGGTACACTATTAGGTAGTGTTGTTAGCAGACAAGAGGACGCTATGCTATCGTTCTGTACACACAGTAGATGTAGACACAGTCTGAGAGGCACCGGAATCCTGCGGTTGGGAGTGAGGTGAACTATTTCTCTCAAATCACCATATACAAGGAGAGAATGCAAGTCAGCAGCGGATCAATTGTAATAGATAAAAGAATGTCGTAAGTGCAGTGATTAAATCAAATTAAATCATAAATAAGTTCTTCAGAGCGCGTCATTTGTTTTCAGCAAACGGTGACGGATCACCAACTTAATAAGAACTTAATTATTACTGCGGCATTTTGCGGATGATATCATGCATGTAATCACCGCTTGACCGAAGGGATCGTGAGTAAAACGTGACGTGACTACTAACGTGACGCCGATCGTGAATTTGTGTCAAATCAAAACGCGATCTTTCGTTGCTCACCAGCAATGCTTGCGCCATTGTTGTTGACAACGTTATTAACCAAAATATACAGATTAACTAAAAAAAAAATTTCCTAAGCTTTTGAGGAGGTGAACATAAAGATGGACTTAGAGAGGACAATATTAACTGTATCTTCATCATGTTCTCTCTTATGTATATTCCTTCTTTGTGATTTCAAAATTTACGTATCATGTGTTGTTGTAATGTAATTATTACGGTTTTTGCGTCAGTCGAACGCTTGTGCAGCAAACCGGGACAGGTCGGTCGCGTGATCGGCTCCCACACTGGCCAGCCGTCGTGTGGGGGAGTGGGCTGATGTGGCGCTACAGCCTTCACTAACATGAGAAATTTAATTACAGCTTGTGCTAATAAAATCACTTACCTTCATTAATTACATCACAAATTGCGTTGTTTTGGAAGCGACGACGCACGCTCTGATTTTTCGCTTCCTTCGATCGGCTGTCAATCAATACTCGAGAGTGTACAAACGCGCACTGAAAATATGACAAGTAAAAACTTGTTATATATATGTAGGTACAGGTGTTAATCATTCGGTTACAGATTAATAGCGGCGCCCATTGCGCGGCTTACCACAGTCTAAAGTAGGCGCGTGATACCTAAAGATCAGTGGTCAGGGAGCCGGCGCTGGAACGAGTCCTGATGAATCATTCGTTTAACACATAGAGTAAATACAAATTATATAAAGGTTTGAACTTGAATGGCTGGCTATAATCTTATTTGATCGTGAGAATTCTAGGACGCTAGTTAAACATTTTTGGAAAAGACGCAAAGTTAAATACTTATGTATATATCGCTTATACATTCAAATTAGTATCACATTTAACCTCGTAGCAAAATATGTACCAATACTAGTGTTTTCATTTCGTATCTCCAAGTAGCAACTCTTCGAAGGACAGACAGCTTGTCTCAAGGTTTTGTAAGCTCGTGCCTTGTTCAATGAGGTCTCACATGAATCGTATAATTAAAACTCAACAGGTAAAGCGGCAGCGCCTGTTGCGGTTTTGATTTCCGCTTGAAAACAAATAATGATATCATGGAAACTATAAATAACCCTGGACAAATATTGGTGTGGCTTGAATTTAAATATATTTGTTCACAACACGTGAGATGGAGAAGTTTTATTCGAAACAGTTTTTTACTACGCTACGACACGTTGGTCTCGCGACTGCTGAACTTGAGGCCTGGGTTCGATGCCCAGGTCGTGTTATTGGGTTTTCGTATAAGGAATTTCTCAATAGCAAACCGGAGTTTGGAAGTTGGTGGTGTGATACCCCCATGCTCGAAAGCACGTAAAGCCGTTGGTCCTGCGCCTGATCTCTCTCCATTCGTGTTGGATTGCCGTCCCATCGGTCTATGAGAATGAAGGAACAGAGAGTGCACCTGTGTTTGTGCACGCACTCGTGCACTATATAATATCTCCTGCGTAGGTACCTGGCTATAGGTCGCCGTGACTGAAATCGGTCTGGAGCTCGACCGAAATCGGTCGCTTATTATTATAAGCGGCTACGACGCGGACATAAGCGGCTGCAAAGCGAGGTTAAGTGTAAAGTTAGTCCATGCGGCTACGGTGGGGCGTCTACGCCGCTACGAAGGGGGGTCTACGCCGCTACGAAGCGTGGTCTACGCCGCTACGGTGCATGGTTTACGCGGTTACGATGAGGCGATAACTACGCTAGACCAACGCCTAATGCTAAGTCAGTCATAAAACTAAAATGTCTTCTAATGACACATCAATGTGATCTTAGCAGCACCCCATTCTAGGCCGGCCATATTCTAATTTGAACGCGTAATACGTAAAACTATGTTAAATATTCGTAGTAAACTATGAATATTTTGGTATTAAAGTGTTGCTAGCATATCGAGCTGGGTCGTAAACGTCACATTATGCGCGTGAGTCGATGCTGAACTATGTCTATTACTCACCGAAGCACCTGCTCCTACCACATTCATATTAAGCTAAAGAAGGACCGACCACTGTGCCGCTTCTATTGAAGAATAAATGAATTTGTGTAAAACTGTGAGAAAATCACTAGAACTTTATGATTACTGTGCCGAATCCTAGCTTTAGTATTATTTAGTATTAGAAATGCGAAAGTGAGTGTTTGTTTATTTGTTTGTTTGTTATGCTTTCACGCTAAAACGGCTGAACGGATTTGGATGGCACATGGATAGACCATGACCAGAAGAAGGATATAGGGTACTTTTCATCCTGGATCGCAGACGAATTCGCGGGCAACAGCTAGTTGCTTATAAATATTTGCCGAATAGCTTATTTTGCCAGATAATGGCGTGTTTCCACGTTTTAGAATTTAATGCGTTGGTCGGTCTCCACATCGTCTTCCTGATTAGTAAGTAAAATACGTGAACTGTAAGTGATATTTCTGTTTTAGTTTATTTTGCGTGACTTTAATGGCTAGAAAATAAAATAAAGTCAATTGAAATGCGACTCATAGTGCCAGATTTATGTGACACTTTATATTTATGAATGAATGAATGTGTAACATACCATAATGTAGGAAACTACTACATACAGAGGTAAAGGTTTTACTACCGATGTGTGAGCTGTGGTTGCTATTAAATGTGTACATATATTTTGTGTTATTACATACATTGTGTTAATGCTTATAATTTGATTAATTAAGTATTTTTTTTTGGAAATTTACTTAATATTTTGATGTAATGTTTTCTAGGCAAATACAGAAATAGTCATCTTTTTACCCGACTACGGCGAAGAAAAAAGGAGGGTTATGATTTTGACCGGTATGTATGTATGTATGTATGTATGCATGTATGTATGTATGCATGTATGTATGTATGTTCATTTGTTCCCTCATATCTTCTAAACGACTCATCACAATTTCACAAATGAGGTATCGTTGGAAGCGTCTTGATCGTCTGGATATAGGCTATGTGACGTCACATTAAATTAAAAATGGCGCCCTCTAGAGGATATAAAGACAGGAACTAAAAAAAAAAATTGTTTTATCCTACCATGTTGGGTATCAAATGAAAGGGCTTAAAGAGCACATTTCAAAAATATATATATTATAACCCCAAAAGAATTTAAAAGTAATAAAAACTAAAACCCAACTACGACTAAAAAGTTATAAACAAGACACCACAGACAGACAAATTAAAAATCTGGAGTCACACGTGTTAGGGCATAAATCAAACAGATCGGCTGCTTAAAATCAAAACATAGTAACTCGTTCCAACAAAAATGTTCAGGAGAGCCAAAAAACAGGTCGGCTACTTTGATTGGTTCGCCCGAAGAAACTAGAAAAGATAGCGATTTGGATGTTTGGCGAAAAGTTGTGCTATATTGTTGACATTAGTTTGTAATACTTGTTATCGTTATGGAGTTTATGGTTACACTTGAATCGCTCATACTTTATTTTTATTTGTGAATTTACTCAAATATTACTGTAAAAACAATATCAAAACTTAGTAAGTCTGCTTTTACTAGATTATCAATTTGATTTTAGTGAAATAAAAATAATCCCAAAGTACCTATGAATGCAGATTTTGATTAAATATCCTGTTGACTTATAAAAATATATTTAATAACGTACATCAAAGGGCTCTGAAATAAAAAAAATGACTCAAATTTGAAACAATACCATCTTTCTTCGATGATTTCACCCATCGGGGGATAGTATTTGAAAGTGGGGAAAAAAGTATTGACATTAAATTTCTGCATCAAGAAGTTTAGTTCTTTGTAAGACTCATCAGTTTTATACAACAGATTTCGTGATCCTTTGAGGACCGATAAAATTGCATGTGACTCATTTTATTATTTTATATAATTTTAGAGCAGTGGTGGCCCAGTGGTAACGGCCACGACTTACGAGTCGTAGGTCGTAGGTTCGAACCCTGACAGGCACTTTACTTTGTGTAAATTATTTCATCGCCACTGCTCTCAAAACGGTGAAGGAAAACATCTTGAGGAAACCGGCATGTCCTAGAACCAAAAATTCGAAGACATGTGACATCTACCAACCCGCACTGAGCCCGCGTGGTAGATTTCGGCCCACTCCCTCTCACAGAGAGGAGGCCTGGGTCCCAGCAGTGGGAACATTATAGGCTGATTATGCTTATGCTATATCATGGAGCGAAAAAGTTCGAGCGCCGGTAAAACTGGAGTTACTAAACGAAATTTGATTGACTTTATAATCTGCGCCAAATTCAAAACATAGCAAGTTGGTATTTCAAATAATAATTCATAGTAAGTCGCTTGAGCTGCTAGGGTTTTAAATTTGTATTCCGACATACTAAGTTTAAAATTTGTACTTCAAGGAAATTTTCGAAATCATGCCAATTTGCTCAGACTTGCTAAATTATTATTTTTTAATTACGTATGAAACTGGGTGTTTTAAGGTTCACATCATTTTGATACTGTCTAGTAAGTCGAAAAATGCCAAAAACGTTTTTTTTTCAAATCACCTGTTACTAGGTTTTGAATTTGGGCAGCCGAGATTACGTGTGACTCCGGATTTTTTTGTATGTTTGTTACTCGATTTCTCCGCCAATTATGAATCGAATTTGATGATTCTTTTTTTGTATGGTAGGTCATGCTTCCGAGGTGGTCCATATAAATTTTATTAACTTTGCTTGTGTAGTTTTTGAGTTAGCTTCAATATTACGTATTTTTTCCACTTAGTTTATCTAGACGATGTTTACATTTACTCCTTCACTGTTATTTACATCAGCTAGTGGTATTAGAATTTGTGTGGGGTAGGTACCACAACTAAAAAGTGAAAAATAAAAACTTTTTACAAAAAAAAAACCAACTTCCAAAAAACGAAAATTTAAAAGCAAAGACACCGACTTCCGAAATTAAAGTTATTTTTCAGTTTTGAGTGTTTTTTTTTTAAGTCGGTTTTTTTTTTTTGCAAAAAGTTTTTATTTGTTGAAGGCTTGTATAAATAATTAAATAACCACGGTAATTAATTACCTTGTGCTTATCTAATAAATAATAATATCTACAATACTTAATAAGTCAAGCAGTGCATAATGCCAACCGTCTATCCAACTTTCATCACCTCTACTAGAAGAGGTGTGGACTTTGTCTTTGACGAACCATCGCGATGGTCAGTCGGGACAAACTCCACATCGACCCGACCGCGATACATAATAAGTACACACATATTGCTCTTTGGACCGACACAACCAATGGCAAGTCAATGTCCATGCTATTGACCGACATTCGAAATCCAAACATTCTATAGCGTTACATAATTATTACCCACACTCACCCATTGATTAGAAATACTCAATAAAGGATAATTTTAGGATTGTAGAAATGTATAAAACTGTGATTTAGTTGAGGCCAACATTATTACTCGCAAGTTCCAAGTGAATTTTCAGAATAATTTTCTGTCAATATCACGTAAGTGCTGTAGAAACTCTGTAAGTGATATTATGATTATAATGTGTTGAGACCATGATTCACCTGCCGCATGCCGCCATCTGAGGTCACGGCCGGTCACAAGGCCGAGTTTTTTCTGAAGGTAATAGACCTATAGAGATTGCTGCTTCATGATGACAAGTGACATAACATGAACCGAGTCGATTAGAGTCCCAAACGCGTGTCGCGATACTATTTCTGAAGAAACCGTTATTCAATACCAATGTAACAAGAGTCAGCCAAAGATAACTTAAAAAAAAAAAATTAATTCTAAATGAACGGCGAGAATGCTGCTGGAAATTTTGTTTAAATCAATAAGGGTTGTCCACACACGCCCGTGTGCGTTAAAATGTTGCACGAGGAAGTAGTGCAGGCTGTTGTGTAATAATTTTATCGTTGCTCAACAAATGTTTACCATGAATACGAGGCTTTAAGGCTTTCAGCAGAAACGTACTACAAGTTACATGTTGAGCACTGTCTCGTAAAGTCGTAATTGATTGAAACGACTCTCCGCTGATTTTTGACCTTCGTACAGAATTATTGGGTTTTGACAAAAATAACAAACAATCGTCAATCAAAAGCTGGTACAAAAATGTAATACCAGCCACGCGTTCTTAAACCAGTTTTCCATCGAACAGGACTTGTCTTGGCATCATACATAATTACTATTACGTATACAGCCGTCACATTTTTCAAAATTTATTTATAGAACTAACGCGTCTGGGTAAAAACTGTCATTATGGCTCTCGTCATGACTGACGGGTAGAAGCTGTGACGATGACGTCGGCGAGGTAAGAAGTCATGACGACTCTACGTTATGTTGATGGACGATATTGAGGGGTTTCGTCATTGACGTGTTTTAGAGGCCTGTTTGCATTAGTGTACTGTTTTTGTTCGATACCATAATAAGCAAACGCTTCACAAACAGTTTTGTTTTGAATTTAATGATCGTCTTAAGTGTCCGGTGAGATTTGTATTAAATCTATACTTATTATAAATTAAAGTCGCTTTTCGTGTTTGTCTGTATGTCCGCATTGTTCTTCTTAACCACGCAACAGATTTTGATGAGGTTTTCACCATCGTTTAGAGAATTTATTGCGGGAGGTTTATCTGTTTAATAAGTTAGTATTAAAGTTATTTATAACTATGAAATCTCGATGTGTTGTCAAGTCGTACAAACCGTGCGAAGCAGGAGCGGGTAGTCTTATATAAATTACGATACAATTACAAACGATATATTTCCACAATTATTTCTTCTGCGGCAACAACGCGCCGCGTACCAGCTAGTAAAATATAGAATCTCATAAATTATATATTGAAATATTAGCAATTATTATTGTTAGTACATGAATTGATAATTTTTAGTAAGTTACCTATCCTCATTCTCAACTGCAACTATGCGGCTGGCGTCGGCGCGTCGGCGCAACTACAACTATTAGTCGTCATCTCCGGTAGTCGTAGTATTTTTGTATAATTTAATACATATACTTCATTTAAAATATTTTATTAAAGTATTCGACTGAGTTTTATAATTAAGACCGTTTAAAATACAGTTTTAATTATTTTGAAGCGAAGGTAAAAGGTGCGCGAAGAAAATATTAACAATTAAAAGTCAATTACACAAGGTTAGTTCACAATGACTTGCTAAAAGTGGGCCTACGGTGACTCAGCCGGAAGTCTGTTTAAACGTACTGATATACGATGTAGGTGAAATGTCTAATTTGACCAAGACTTCAAAAACAAACTAGGAATTACGTGTAGCAACATCAAGCGCTGTTTTGGTAAAAGTCACGTTAAGTGAGGATGGCTGGAGCGCTAACAACGCAAACTATTCGACACACATCGTATTTGACAAAACAAACACATCATGAGCTCGTAATTCACACGCCGTTCATCTCTGTTTACTGATCTGTCTATCATAATCACATTTTTGTACTTAGCTCTTGTAACGCGGCGCTTGGTACACACAGACTATGGAATTTACTTATTTTATTGTATTTAACAATCACTCTTTATCTCTTTATTTATCTACTTATATGCATGTATGTGTTATGATAATATTATAGAAACGAATTGAATAAGATTTTCATTCTATACGATAAAAATCAGTACCTAAGTATATTTTGTATAGAATATAATGCACCAAATATGTCACTTACTCTCTTAATAACCGGCAGTATTTCAGATTGATCATACATTTTTCGAGGTATATGTGAGGCATACCTTTACTCCGCGTTTATATAGGTTAACTCAGTTTTTGGTAATCAGTGTTCGTTTCAACAGTCGGTATGATTTATAATCAGCATTGCAAGTGCAGTTAAAGTGTACCTAACTAATTATGTAAACGTGGGTTTTACAGAAGCATGACTGCGCAGCACTGGTTGCGTGTTACAAACACAAACTAATGTATGTTTGTTAGTCAATGACCCAGCAAAATAATTGCTTCACAAATATTGATCGCCATAATTTTGTTTCAAAATTTTACATTAAACTACATAGTCTGTGTAAAATATACATCAAACACTAACATATAATATAAATTCTGTATAAGTTTAAAAAGGACAATAAAATAAAGGAAGAGCTCATCGGGCATCAATAAATTCGTCCGCATCGCTGTCAGTCGGAAAAGTGCCCAAAAGGCTGGCAGCGTCGTCATAGTAAATATAAGTCTTACGGCCAATTTTGCAACCGTCTCAGATAACTTTTATCTGCAGAATAATTATGGTGGTTTGACACTATTCTCAATATAAAAACTGTCAAACCACAATTTTTATTCCTCATTATCTGAAGATTGAAAAATCGGCCCTTAGTGTAAAAGAGTTAAGTATCTATGTAAATCAATTTTTTATTTTTATTTTAGAGTTTCTTGCCCTTTCTTCTCCATACGAAAATTCATTTTGGAAGGGGTACCAAATATCAATTCTATTTTCTTGTAAATCTTGACGTTCAAAAGTGCCTTTTACTTATGTTACTTGAAATAAATGTCTTGACTTCAATTTTGTTCAACCCGATATGAATGTAATGAGGTTAGTATAGGTGACGTACTAGATCTTTTAGTTCCTCCTGCCCGTGTACTATGTCACCTGGGCTCGGTGCACCATTCTCCCATAATGACAGCTAGCTAGCTCAGCTACAGCTGATACGTTTTTTCGCGATTACTGGGTTGGTCCCACTCCCATAGTCAAAGGGTTCTTTATAATGATGAGTACAATGACCCCTTTTCAGGAGGTCAGTTATTTCAATTACACCTTGTATAATCTACGTAGGTATATCTGACCAATCCGTTTACCTTGACGTAGGTATACTTAGGTAGGTACCTACTTATCCTATTGTCCACAGGTCGGAACATAATATTGTATTCAAGAAAGGAATGATATTTCCCTATCATTAGCCTTAAGACGGGCACGAACAGAAGTAGGCTGGTGACTGCGGACACAGACAGCTCAGGTAATTTATCAACAATATTGACGACCGTATCGAAATGATTCGTACGTACTGCTATAAATATGATAGATAAGAAGGAAACCCCCGAATTAGGCACCTAGTATATGTTGACTAACAAATGGAGTTCTAAATTCTGCTAAGACATACATACACATGTAAACACACAAAAAGAAAGGAACAGAAAAATACATAAAAGGGCTCGCGGTTTGTGCAAGGAACCCAGGTCACTGTAAACTGTCTAAATGATTAATGTAATTAAAAATTACTATTAACGAAATGAAAAACTGCAAAGACGACACGGTGTTTCACTAAATACAATGATCGGTGAAAAAATACTTAAAAGCTTTTGAGTAAAAAGCTTCTAGTATATGTTGACTAACAAATGGAGTTCTAAATTCTGCTAAGACATACATACACATGTAAACACACAAAAAGAAAGGAACAGAAAAATACATAAAAGGGCTCGCGGTTTGTGCAAGGAACCCAGGTCACTGTAAACTGTCTAAATGATTAATGTAATTAAAAATTACTATTAACGAAATGAAAAACTGCAAAGACGACACGGTGTTTCACTAAATACAATGATCGGTGAAAAAATACTTAAAAGCTTTTGAGTAAAAAACTAAGAAAGAATAGTAACACAATACTCCCACGATGTAATAGAGACGTTTTTGATTCACCATGACTTGGTAAATTAGCATCCGTGTTCCATCATATTGTATCACATTATGTTAATGACGTCACCGATACCTTCTTATTGGGGATGTAACACACTATGTCCGGGTCGGCACATTTGATTCGGTAGTACTTGTTGGAAAAAAAGCCGACCCGAAGCAATAATTATTACACATATTCGACTTTCATTCGGATTGTGTCGATGCCCAACTCCGTTCCGTTCGGCATCAAGTCTACCCTAGCTTAATTATTTCTGGGTCGGCTCGGCGCAATTTTAGCTAACACACCGACATGCTTTTTCCCGAACATACACCATGTAAAAAAACCTGCTTGATACGTGAAAGTATTGTTAAGTATTGTGCCAAGAGAGAAATCAAATCAAATCAAATCAAACAGAGATTGAGTCTTCAGCGATATGCTAGTAAGTAGTTCCGTAACGATATAATAGGAATGTCGGTGTGATGTTATAAATAGTAGGTACCTAGTTCTCGGTCATTGTGGTGACATCCTCTGGGGGTTCCTGAAGCTGACGACTGTTTACGTTTCGTTGTCGTCATACAGAAATTCTAGCAATTTTATGTGAATAATAATTGTTCCTAGCTGAGATGACCATAAAAGGCGAACATGAAAAATAAAATAACACACACAACATCGTCTGTAATCCCCAAAGGGTTGGGCAGAGGTGTAACACACGTCATTGGCCAGTTATGTTTAAGTTACATGTAAAAGATGGATTTTTATGAGATTTAAGAAGATTAAATTTTTATTTTTGTAAATCGAGAATGCTACAATACTAACATAGTTTTTAAGACCTTTGTTACTAACATTAATTTTTTTTTTTTGTCTGAAATAATATCGAAATAACATCATGAGAAAAAAAGAATAGGAAAACTAAAATACAACCAAATAGTGCATGCATTTTTCTGCTCCTGCTCGTTATTAACACAGCCATAGTTTAAATATCTCATGCGGTAGAACTACAAAACTATTTGAACTTGCATTTGACAAGGCCCACTCCGGTAATTTAGAAATATAAATTTTATGAAGATTTTATATTGCATAAGAAGACGCAATACGCTTTCGATATGCCAATCATTATTTGGACCCCAACGCGTCGACCCTACACACACGTAATTCAATGACTCAATCGCACGGACTTCGGAAGTGCCAGGTCGCTCCAGTATGTGCGCTCGCCTATCTCCGGCCGGTTCCCATGCTTTCACTCGGAGTCACCCGTCTGTCTCCGGTGAGGAGTGACTCAGCCTCAACGCGGATCTCCCATAAGTCCCACAACGCACCTGATCTATTTCCCATTCCCGAAGCGTAACGCAGCTGACAATATTTCATCAATGCGTGACTTTAGGGTTACCGCGTCTTGCAATTGGATCTACGATAGTATTCTATTATCGTTTATTGTAATATCACTGTTTTGTTTTTTAAAACGGTGATGAATATTAACTTTAACATTTGTGTCAAAACCGCAAATAAGGTTTACAACATTACGGTAAATCCGTTTTTCCACTTGACTCTGAGGTACAAGTATGATACATGGCAAACACATAGACGTCTAAATAAGGTAATGTTTGTCTAGCCTACACTCTGATCTCGTCATAAACACTCGTCACTAAAAAAACAGCGAGTCACTGCATTCCATCGTCAAAAGTGCGTGATGACCCTAGCAGTAAGTATCGCCGCCCACCGCGCTTGACGCATCAGTATTTGCGCGAAATCTCCGGCGTGATCTAGGCAAAGTCGCCGCCGAGTGACACAGCCATTGTTCCTTCACATATCATGCCGATACCACAATTTACATCCATCTACATAATTTCCGTTATCAAGTTCAAGTTGATCTAATTTGTCATGTCAATGAAGCTTATTTTATTCGCCGACAAAAGCTTGAATGACGACGTCACCGTGTTTGTCATTGTTTAGAATTCCCTATAGGCGTGTATTACTGGATACCACAAGAAATACTCTTCGACGATTGTCTTCCTACAAGACCGTCGTACCTAATTATGTAGAGCTTCTATTTCTGTTCTCGATTTGTACCTTCTGCACGCGTAGCATGACGCTATCTATCTCTACGGAGAATAGAGATAGCTTTTTCTATACAAAATGACATTTCGTTTCTTCATTTTTGACATCGCACCGTAGAAATCCTTCTACAATCTGTCATTTTGCCTTTCGTTTGTAACGATCTTTGTCTAGGTCTTTTTATATGTAGACTATTTCGGAAGAAAGTTTTCTACTCAAACTGTCAAAATTACACTGACAACTGATATTTGCCTAAGGTAGTGAAGACAATTTTGATATTTGATTTAATTTGATAGGGTACCTCGGGATGTGTTGGGGTGGGTCTTGAAAGAGAAAGGTTTGCCCGGGAAGTATGTAGAGTTAATTCGTGCTAGGTACAGTCAATCTCGTACCTACGTCCGGTCGGCTGCTGGCAATACCGGCGAGTTCAGTGTGCCTGTAGGCTTGCACCAAGGGTCGGCTTTAAGTTCTCTTCCTGTTGATTATGGACGCTCTGACGTCGGACATACAGGAAGAGGCACCCTGGTGCATGCTGTTTGCCGATGACATTGTTCTTGTCGGTGAAGATGAACCAGAGCAGATTGGAGAAATGGCAACAGAAGCTGGAGAATGTTGGCTTGAAAATCAGCAGAACCAAAACTGAGTATATGTTCTGCGATTTCGGCGGTCTCTCCAGTTCTGGAGCCATAACGCTAGATATCGCACTTCTCCCAGTCTGCTCCGACTTTCGGTACCTCGGTTCACTCGTGCAAAGCGACGGCGAAGTAGATCGGGCGGTTAAGCACAGAATTAACACTGGATGGATGAAATGGCGGCAGGTCACGGGAACAATCTGTGACTCCCGCATTCCCCTTAAACTTAAGGGGAAGATATATAAAACAATGGTAAGACCTGCTGTCTTGTATGGATCAGAATGTTGGGCCACAAAAGGGATGAATGAAAGGCAATTGCAAGCAGCTGAGAAGAGAATGTTAAGAAGGATGTGTGGTGTTACACGAATGGATAGAATAAGAAATTAGTACATAAGAGGAAGTCTGAAACAGGCACCGGTGACTGAAAAGTTGTGCGGAAAATGTTGTGAGGAAAGTTTTGGGTATGAATGTCGATGGCTATAATTGATAAATTGTACTGTAGGATTCGATAAGAGGTCGTTTCGGGAAGCGGCTGAGGGCAGCTCGAGATTGTTAAGAGAAAGAAAGGGTCGGCGTGCAATGACTGGGTGGAACACATATGTCAGCGACGTTCACGGGAACGCGAGAATGGCCTTTCTTAACCGGGTGTGGCATGGAAAACCCCGCACGCGGCAGCTTTTTGTGGAAATGAGGGAGACGAGAAAAGTGTTTAAACAAAAGTTAAAGTTTTGTTAAGATAATGAGGAACAAATTAAAATGAATATTTTGTCAAAAAAGCATAAGAGCAAGCATTTTCAAAAATTTTGGAAATCCACACAAAGCTTGAGCCCAAAGCCTGCGGTTCCGGTGAGCGTTAATGGCATGACTGAGCCTGGGGAGATTGCGGACATGTTCAGAAGGCATTTTGGAGTAACCTCGCGGCTTCAGTCGGTGGAACGGGGTTATGTCGCTGAGAGTGGATTGTCTGGTGTTTCGGTTACTATTTCATCAAAAGAGATACGGAACATCATACAGTCGATGACCAGGGGCAAATCTCCGGGTCACGATGGCCTCAGCATAGAACATTTTCTATATGCTGGTCCGCATCTCCCAAGGGTCCTTTCTATGCTGTTTAATCTGTGTGTGAGGCACTCGTATCTACCAAACGATATGATGAGGACAATAGTGGTGCCCATCGTCAAGAATAAGACCGGCGATGTCTCGGACATAGATAATTATAGACCAATATCTCTAGCTACTGTAACAGCAAAGGTTCTTGGTGGTGTGCTTGAGCGGAGGTTGACTGGTCAGCTCAATCTTCATGATGCATAGTTCGGTTTTAGAGCTGGGCTGTCTACGGAAACTGCTATTCTGGCGCTCAAGCACACGGTCAGGTACTATGCTGACAGAAACACACCTGTTTATGCTGCTTTCCTGGACCTTACCAAGGCATTTGACCTGGTTGATTATAAGATCCTATGGTCGAAATTGCGTCAGCAAGGTCTTCCAAATGAGCTCATCATGCTCCTAGACTACTGGTATGGCCACCAAATCAACCAGGTGAGATGGTCGGGTGCTCTGTCGGGGGCGTATGGTTTGGAGTGCGGGGTGAGACAGGGAGGTCTGACCTCCCCGGCGCTTTTCAGTCTATACGTCAATAATTTGATAGACGAACTCAGCAGCACTGGTATCGGATGCTCTATTGATGGTAAAACAATTAATAGTATAAGCTATGCTGATGATATGGTGCTGCTGAGTCCCTCGATTGATGGACTCAGACGGATGCTTGCTATATGTGAGGGGTACGCCACATCTAATGGTTTGTTGTACAATGTACGAAAGAGTGAGCTGGTGGTGTTCAGGGTAGGTGCTAGGAAGCCTGGGACAGTCCCTCCGGTATGCCTTTATGGTGTACCATTAAATAGAGTGTCGCGTTTTAGGTACCTTGGCCACATAGTGAATGAGGATTTGAGTGATGACAGTGACATAGAGAGGAAGCGAAGAGCGTTGTCGATCCGATGTAATATGTGGACCTACGGGTCCACATATTACATCACGGTTTGCACGATGTACTAAAGAAGTGAAACTCACTCTTTTCAAGGCATTTTGCCAGTCATTCTACATGTGCAGCCTGGCAGCAGGGTTAGACATACGCAGAGGGCCTACAACGCTCTTCGCGTGCAATATAATAACGCGTTTAGGGTGCTGTTGGGGCTCCCGCGGTTCTGTAGCGCATCGGGCATATTTGCCGAAGCAGGTACGGATTGCTTTCAGGCAATTATGCGAAAGAGAGCAGCATCCCTGATGAGAAGGATGATGGGGAGCACCAACAGCATTTTAAAGGTGATTGCGGACAAGCCTGATTGCCCATTCCTGGAGCACTGGACCCGTATGCACAGCTGCAGGTCTGGTGCTGCAGGAAGCGGACATAATTATATGTTCCGGTTTTTAAATTAGTTTTGTGTGTATTTGTAATTTTATTTCTGTTACTAACGTAGTTTATAGGTGTTACTAGCAAAATTATGAATCCGTATGTGTTCGAAAAAAAAAAAAAAAAGATTTTAGATTAGGGGAAGACCAAAGAAACGATGGATGGACCGTGTGAAAGATGATATGGCTAGAAATGGGGTGACTACCGAGATCACGGCTAATAGAGAAGTATGCAAAAGACATGTCGCGCCGACCACGAATAAATTGGGATAAGGGCAGGAGAATGATGAGTGAAGACAATTTGATTTTGGTATCGCCAGTAGAAAACTTTCTACTCGACGGCCACAAAGTATAAACGGTTATCTACAAAATCATGATTTTACGTTGAGCGTTTTGAACGCAAAACTGTGATAATTATTAGAAGAACAAAACTATCTACTCCTATTTTACATCATTTAGTTAATGGGGCATAAGTACCAAGGAAATAGTTAAGGCCTATATTACTGTAAAATTGTTTGATCCTAAATACGGTACTTCGACACTTTGAGAAAAATTGTTGTAGTTGACGTGACTTAAAATCAGTAAAAATTGAGACACAAACAAAAAAAATCCTAACAATAATAGACAAAACAAAGTATTCCGAGTCGAATTATGTAAAAGAGTGAATTTCGTAAAAAGTGCAGTTGACTCTTTCTTCTTTGCTGCCGTCTACACGAAACGTCATTTTTGTCTTCTATTCCGTCGACAAAACGATGCTCATGCTACGCCTGCTGGGGGTGTGGCATGTTTTCTATTTATAAAGTGTCATTTATTCATTCACGTATCTATTTACAATTTTGAATGTATTAACTACCTACTGTTATGTATAACGTTACAAATTGCGTCATAGCCTTATAGTCATGTTTAATGTATTATCGAGGAACTGATTCCGTGATAACGTGGTAGACAGCCGCCAGACGAGCACGAGCTATCAGCCTTCTGCGAAATATAGGTATACGTAATCGTGTCAAATCGTGTGAACAGACATCTCTCCATGCAGCAACTCCAATTAAGGCTAAAGAACTGTCATATAACTTCGTCTGGGTAAGGAACGGGAAGATTTTCGTCAAGACAAACTGCACTAGAAGACAGTCTTGGTTGGTAGACTTCAATCTCTATATAAACGTTTAATAGATGTAAAAAACTTGAACGGATATAACGAAATCAATAAGTATCTACCGATATGTTGCACGTAAGTACTTGCCTCCTATAAAAAAAACCGCTAGATATTAAACCGCTATCTTTATAAATGATAGACTATGTATGTATACGTTACTTAGTGATAATATAGCATTCTACTTGTGAAAGAATTTATATAATGGGTCCAGTAGCTTTTGAGATTATTCATTTAAAATAAAAACATACAAAAATACAAATCTTTTCTCTTTATAATTTTTGTGTAGAAGTGAAGACTACATCGATAACGTGAATAAAAACTTAGAAACACAGAACGAAGTAGTTACCATCGGTGATTTAATGATGATAGGATCAAGTTGACCTTATCTATGGTTGTAAATTAGTCAAGGTAACATGATATTGATTCTAAAAGACCTATATTCAGTGATTTATACCCCACAAGATAAGGTACCTACGCATTTTTTTTATCGCTGCTCCATTTCGTATTCCACGGCGGTCGTTTTGATTTTATACAATCAAAACCTTCACACCTACACGAATCAATAGACACCATATTTATTAAAATCTATCGAGTCGTTAGGAGGCTTCGAGGGTATAAAGAAACCCTCATAAAAAGATACATAACGCATGAAAAACAAAAGAAAGAAAGAATAACATTTATTTGGATATATACAAAAAAAGTGAAAATAATGAAAAAACAAAAAGGCTCGTACAAACTGGCGCGAAATCACGGGCGCGACGAGGGCGCGCCAATGTGTGCAGGTGCGATACCTGTCGCGCCCGCGATATCGGGCCAGTCTGCACGAGCCTTATTAACCCTGTCATTGCTGTCGGGCAATAAACAGAGCTTCGTAATGCACGGCGTCACAGTCACTCGCATTAGGGACCACAGTGTACAGGTGTCACTCGGGCTGGCTGGACGGAAGGATATCGCAGCTCACTGCAGTAGCCAGACTGCCAAGCTGCATTTTTCAAATGATTTTCTGAATAAAACTACTGGATGTCGATTCATCCCAAAGTTGTTTAGGTTGCACATACGCGCAGGTAGGCATCGCAGCAACATTTTATTAAATCTTAGATGTTTACGACTGATATAAACAGTTTCGGGAATTTCTCCTTAACTCTTATTAGTATGCCACATACGACGTTATCAAGTGCTTCCACAGAATCACCTGAGTTTGTTCGCATTACTGTCGTGAGGTTATCAAGTCGCGCCCACTCTCTGCGGTTACATTTACATGAAGTTCTCCACAGATTTGGGTCGCACCTCTACCACACAGGCACGTAGCAACAAAGCGCAACACTAAAATACATACAATCCCGTCTACATTACTCTGTGTCTTTAACATTATTTGTGGCACCGCTTCAAGAGTCAGCAATGGATCCCTATTTCAGTTCAAGAGTTAAAGCTTTCGGATTCTGCAACAGTATCACAATCCTGTTCGAAGTTCGCCTGTAGACGCTGGCTGCATGTCCGGCGGACATTCCATGAATGCATGTCTCAATTGTTACGGCACTACTGCGGAGTATGTATGTGAGATGAGTTAGGTAACAGGGAGGAATATGGCAATGGATGGTTCAAGAAAACGTAGTCTGTAGGGAGTGCAGGTCGTGGGAGCCCGCGAGTGTGACTCACCGGAAGCCCTACGCATTCCGTGGGGCGGCGACGCGGCGCAAAAGCTCTACAAAAAGAAAATATAGTGTGTGCGTTATTGTGTGCCCTAGGAACAGGTTGTATAGGTTCCCTACCTCTGCCTGTTAGAGACACCGCTGTTTATAAACACTTGTCATAATAGATACGAGTATGATTCAGAAACTTTATCCCAAGATACTCGGTGAACCTAGTTTTGCGACTGAAATAAAAGTTTTTTTGGCTCGAAATACTCGATGAGCACTCGGACCCCAAGGCACTAGTGTAAAGGTATCCTGAGTTATAACTAAGTTTGTCTGGAATCCTCACGTCACCTCTCTTCTTATTATTTGAAGTAAAAGAATAAGGTGGACGATGACTGTATTGTGGAGAGGACCAAGTTCGAGTCTTACTCGCGTAACATAGGTACACAAAAGAGTGTCGTACCTACAATAAAATGGAGTCGGTCATTCTTATATAAAAACAGGGATTACGTCTGTTTGACGGTGAACGTGCAAAACTAAAACTTATATCAATTTGTCTTGTCATTATCTAGCCCCGTATGGAAGCAGAATTGGAAAAAGAAAATTAATTTGGAAGTAATGAGCGTCAAAACTTCCATATTTCAATACTAATTTTACCTCATCTTTGGGCATAAATGTATAACTTATGTAGTATGAAAATGGCAAAATAGAAACAGTATAGGGATAGATTATTTATTCAAAAGTTCAAATAATTTTATTTTGAGTAGGTAGGTCAGAGTAGTAGTAGATACATCCAGCTGTTTTTTTCCATAATATCTATACACCCAAAAGTCTATTCATGAAATTTTACGCGCTCGTTTTCGTTATAAATCATCGTCTATGTCACTAAATAAATATCTATATAAATAAATAAAAACTAGATAAATATACTAAATAAATAAATAACTAGAATAAATAGCATGCATAAAGCCACGCGCACCAACGAGTTCGAGCCGTCGACTAGTGCAACCTTAAATATCAAAAATATCGTGTAACAAAATGCAGTGTACCATCCGAAGTCCGGATTAGGGAATGCAATCTCGAATCTCGAGCCTTTTTCCGAAATCCAATCACGTGGGAAGACAAGCTCGTTCTTGAAATCTCGTTCGAGATCTCGACTTTGAGACTGAGTGCACGCGTCTTAGCACAATAGCCTTCTTGAGAAGCCATTTTCGATTTAATGATAATGAATTTATAGTATAAGCGTAGAGCAGATGTTTTTTTTTTATTTTACAAAATGTAACACGATTACTTTAGTATTCAGCTGCATCCGGTTAGACTGGAAGCCGACCCCAACATAGTTGGGAAAAGGCAAGGCAGATGATTATGAACACGATTACTTTAAGTAGGTAGGTATAATTTTCAATTGAATGAAGTTTAAGATTTTTTTTATCAAAAAAACGTGGTAGGTGGTGGTTGATAGTTGTAGGTGGTCGTGATGATATGTTACGTTCGTGAAATACCTCACTCTCGAAAACTATTTCTCGCCTGATTGCCGAGCAAGGTCTCGAATGACCAATCTCGACACCCCACAGATCTCGAGTTCCCAAATTTTTTTGTTTTCTCATCTCAGCCTATCGTAATCCACTGCTGCACATAGGCCTCTCCCAAGCTGCGTCATAACAGTCCCAGTCCTCGCGCCTTCCGCATCCAGTCTGTCCCAGCCACCTTCTTAAGGTCGTCTTGAAGCGGTCCATCTAGCTGGGGGGCGTCACACGCTACCATAGATATCCGCACGCTACGCTTGCCGATACGCGGTCTCCACTCTAGGACTCGTCTGCTCCACCGGCCATCGGTACTTCGACAGACATGGCCGGCCACTGCCACTTCAGTTTGCTTACTCTGCAAGCTATGTCGGTAACTCCGGTTCTTTTCAGGATAGCCCGCATAGCCCGATCCATAGCGCGCTGAGCAACCTTCAATTTGTGAACCAGTCGGACTGTCGGTATCAACGTTTCGGCACTGCATGTCATGACCGGCAGGACGCACTGGTTGAAGACCTTATACTTCAAACATTGCGGGATTGGCGACGAGAAGACTCGACGAAGTTTTTGTTTAAAAAATCTAAGAATCATTAGACTAAACACGTGTGTGTGTGAGGGCAAGTAAAAGACTATGTGTGTGTTGTTAAATGCTTAATAGGTTTCTCTGTTTTTATGTTATTAAGACCTAGCAGCCACTCAATAACATGTTTTTACAATCAAACTTGTTCATGGGGAAGATTTTCTAATGACTTTTTCTTAGAATGCTTTATCTCCGAATTTTAGTTTGCAGAGACCAATCTTTAAGTTTAAGATTTGATTTAGTATGAATGAGATTATTTGAGACAGGGGGTTAGCTATATCTGAACACAAAAAAATGAATCAAAGAAAAAAAAAAAAGGTTCTAAAACAAAAATAAATAGGGATATTTATTTTTATTTTAAGAACTTTTTTTCTAGTTTCTAATGAGGTAATTTCTAGTTCGTGTTGCTAGAACTTTCAAAATAATTATGATTCGCTCACGGAGGTCGTGGAATTTTCTTTCTAGGTTTTCAGTTTAGCCCGTTTAAAAATAACCCACGATCGAATAGTTTCGGAGAAAATCGCGTGTGACAGACAAATATTCAGACACCGAGAAATGATCCCATAAATGTTCAAATTTATTTACGGCACAAAAACAAAAAAAATCGTTTAGAATTTCGAGAAAATTAAGTTTGGAAACAAAATTTTGGATTTAATCGGCTATTAGCACGTGCTAATTAAATAGACGATTATTTCAATTATTCGGCCATTTTGCATAATTGCAGGTGATGTAAACACGGTGATGAGTCAAGCTCATATGATTGCAAGTCATTAGGTTTAGTAAATCAATACAATATAACAAAAAAGGCCCAACAGCAGTGCGCCGCGTGCGCAATGTATGCTTATATTTACATAATTATCTTTTAAATGAATTGCTTTAATAATTCTATCGTGAGTTTTTTTTTCTTTTTGGTAATAAAACGTCTTTAATTATCTTATGGGATGGGACGAAGACATCCACCAAGTTCTGAGAAAATATTACGAACTTGAAGCTTACAGGGATCACCCTCCGCCTTACCGACAACATTCTGCTACAACCTATATACCTACCGATCGACAAGAGTTGTCATCATAGCAAGTCTCTCAAAAGGAAGTAGAATTACATAATTATGTACATAATAAAAAGGCACATGAGAACTGTGGGTCCAAAGAACACAGAACTGGTGCCCTGAGACAATGAGACGGGGTCGCGGCAGACCACGTAGCAGATGGCGGGACGAGCTGGATTACGTTCCGTCAAAACTGGAAAGAGAACGCGCGGCTCAAGAAAGATGGAAGGAGTGGAGGGAGACCTTTGCCCAGGAGTAGGACGCGCAGGCTAGGAACAAATAAAAATATAATAAGAACATTTAAAAGTTAACAGATACTGACTTCTATCACAATGAACCGAGGTTAACCACGTTCACACTACGCCTGCGCACTGCTCTTGCCCTCTAATACAGAGTTATGTGGCACATTACAATAATCTCATCTGAATATTCACCTTCACCGTCCAGTGTGGGCCCGCCGCGCGTGCACTCCGAGCCCTACGTGACGCGGCGCACGCGGCGCCCTTAACGAGACGAGCCATTCTACCTTTTTTTATTAACAGACCGTCTGCGGGTTCAAAGCCCTTAATTATCGGTTATTGGATAAAAAAACTATAGAATCCAATTTTAGAATGCAACTCAGTGTCCACCGCCTTACCTTATAGGAAGGTGGTTTCCCGGGGATGTCTGATTAGTTCGTTGAACTGATTTAGGTAGGTATGTGTTATAACTAAGTACGGTAGTATAGACCAGCCAGTAGTAAATTACTGTCTCGATTCTATAAAATAATCTAAAAAGAATCGCTTTTAAACCATCACGTAATTGATGATCAACTATATGAAAACGTATAAGTACAACTGGAAGAATTAATCCGATCAACAAGTAAGTTAGAAAAGATAATGTTGAAAACTGCTAGCTCCCGACTGAGGTACTAGCAGTATTGAACAACTAAAATGTGAATAATCTCATTTTATTTAATAACCTTTCCCAAATACGGAGGTTCGATTACCACTACCTCCTACTTTGATAATAGAATCTTTAATAAAAGCCTTTTATTTACTAAGCTTTTATCAGAAGAGTAACGCCATCTTAACTTTCAAAACACGTGTTCCGTAGAGAGACAAGTGGACGACCATGATTTAGTAAAAGTATTCTACCGCCATTTATCACCAGCTTTAGATTACGGTGCTACGCGCCAGCCGGCACGCAGCGATGCATCGTTTTTTTTAAATACAATGTTTTCTGGGCTTATGATAAAGGTAAAAAATCTACTGACAAGTTTTAAGGTTCTATATATTATGTTCTTTATGAAGTGGCAAAACGATTCTGTCTAGTTCCATCAGAGACGGTTGCAAAAGGCAAATTCAAACTCAAAGCATTTATTTCAACTAACCGGTGACAGGCAATTTTGAATTGTCAAGCTCAGTCACAAAGATGAAGATGAAATCGCCAGATAACGTTAATCGATCGACCATTGATGTCACGATTATTGGTATCGGCTGGTCCAAGTCGCCGTCAATCGACCGCAGTCTGTTGCATCATAACACATCTATAACAGTGCTGCTTGTAAATTCTGCCATACTTAGGAATCAACATGCAAGTCTTGTGATTAACTAAAAATACTTGCAATTAACAGAAATTATTTCTGAAGACATGCCATGCGCGTCACCGTCAACTAAATTTGAATTTGTTGCTAAAAAGCAAGAAATTCTACGAAAACCGACCGAGGAAAACTCATCGAGGAATAGCAATATAATATTAATTATGCATTTAAAACTAGAAGAAAACAAAAATTATAATTTTTACCGCAATAGAACACATTATGATGTGGGCACCCAATCTTTAAGTTGTTATAAAAGCATGCCACGCAATACTCGCTCCCGGGTGAGTCACGGGACCAGTCACTTACTCACTATCGTCTACATATCCGTGTACCTAGTAGGTATGCGCCAGACATGGTGTGCCGACCCCTAATTGAACAGTCAGTGAACGCTTCGGCGAAGACACAAGTGTCATCAATGAGATTAGGACAACAGATGAATCCTTTGATTTAATATCAGCTCGGGAACGGCCTTACTCATAAACCATTGCATCATCGTTGATCATCGTGACATCGTGTGTATATGGATATACGCATACAGTAATTCCCAGACGCGAAGATACTTCAGAATATAATTAAAGATATGCGCATGGGATACTCGCTTCAGTGTTAAATCGAGATCTAAGAAAGTCACTTCGCTCGTTCTTTGGCTTAGACAATAGACATGTTCCCGTCTCTATCCTACACGTGTAGTTTGATAGTTATGCGACAGTGACGGGAATAACGTTTAGCCAGAGGATGCGCTAATTTACGTTTATAGATCTCGGCCATTGAACTTGACCAAGTTAGCATCACCCAATTTGGAAGTATACCTTCAAGGACAAGTTCAGGCGTCCGCCCGTGGCCTTCAGACGGGGTCTGTGACGCTGTGACTCACCGGCTCGTGCATTACAAAATTAACTCTCAAACGTCTTTTGGTGGCTTTAGCAGTAAATTTATGTTAACATCATTCTCTAGCCCTTATCCCATAATTTATTCAGTGTCGGCGCAAAATGTCTTTTTTCTTCTATTAGTCGTCATAGATTGACCACACGATTAGTCAAATGGTTCGATATATAGACGCCTTTATTTCTCTATTATTCCACACACCTCAGTACCTAGCAGCCGCAACAAATTAAGGAAAATTAAGGAAAATAAATGCGAAAGTGAGTTTGTTTGTTTGTTACGCTTTCACGCTAAAACAGCTGAATAGATTTGGATGAAAATGGAAAGACCATGACATGGATTAGGACATTGGATACTTTTATCCTGATATAAACCGCGGGGTGCAGCTAGTTTTTGTTACACAGCTAGTGATCAGTACACTATAACTTAGTAAATAATTTGCATCATTGGCATCACGTACCTATAAGTTTTGTATGTTCAGTTTATGTGTTTATCAGTTACAACTATCTCTCATAACCTTTGAAAGGCAAATCGCTCGCGTCAAAAGGGTACTGTGTTAGTCTTGCTTAAGATAACTACATTTTGTTAATTGTTCCTAAGGTAAAAAAATAATTAAAAATACTGCTTTATAATAGATATGCCTGTTCTAAAGTCAATCAGGAATACGTATCCAGCTAAAACCAACGTGGAACTCGCTTTTCTCCGCGTAGAGGTTGCAGACGAAGCCATAGGTATACCTAACTTTTTTTCCCAATACGACGGTACAATAATGCGTGACGTCACGGGATATGATTCACTCATGTTTCAGCACAAACAGGCGAGACCTTTGTGAATGACTGCCAAAACGGAGTTCCCAAATATTAGACGGACTCATAAAAAGTAGGAAATTCAGACAATCTAAGAAGTGATCGTTCGTCCGAGTAACTGTTTTATCAATGCCAACTGTGTGCTGACTGAATGAGGAAATACGAAAGGAAAATGAAACGCCTTCGACAAGTAGGTAACAATAATCTAACATTATTAGGTACCTAACTAATAAATATCTAAGCTGCAATATAACTAATATGCAAATATCAATATTTCATTCCAGCATTTTTAATCATGTTTTAAAAAATCCGATAAAAAATCTTAGCCACAAAATAAAGGCTCAAACCAAAACCATTTTAAACTCTGCAAAGTCAAATTATTTTTTTTAATAATTTCAAGTGTGTAATTTTAAGTGAAATTGATGCACCTAAAATAAGATTACTATACCAAAATTGGTAAAAAGAATTAAGAATGGAGCAATGACAAATACATTAATGTGATAGATACAAGCTTGGCGATACATTGACTGCAACTCGTGGCTCCAACAACTTTGAGAAATTGACAAAAAAGAAAGTTAAAAGAAGTATCCGAAAGGACGAACAACGATAGATTAAGTAGTTTGTGTCGTAGCTGTCCAAGTGAATAAATGAAGATCTACTCAAAATCGCCAAAAGAAGCATTCAGAAAGGAAGATCATTTATCAATAAAATGAGAGATAGTTCAGGTGACCCACTGCGAATTTATTAAGGCTTATTACTTAATGATAAATAAAATAAGCTAACAATAAAGAAACATAAATAAAAGAAAAAGAAAAACTTACTTAATAGACAAAAACTTAAACTCAAAAACAACAACAGTTTATTTTCTAATACCTAATATAAATATTATACACATGAATGATGCAATAAATAAAGGTTGTATATCTAGGTATATTAATGGAAAATTTATGTCGTAACGAGTCATAATATGGGAAAGTGATCAGGTAGGCACTCGGTATGGATGACAACATGCCCCTATGGTTCATTTTAATATGTTTTCCCTAGAATTTAAACAAAACAATGTTGTGAAATTGTCGGTGATCATGACGCTATTTATTTTTATTACGTTTACCGTACTTATGGTACCTAAGTAAATACGTACTTAGGTACCTATAGCGAGGAGGAGGGAAGGTCACAACACTTAGGTGCGTTTGTTTTTATTTTTACAGTTAGCTATTGCTTGAGGTTTAGTAAATATATCATAATTTTGTAGGTTGTTTATCAGTCAGGTAGTCAAGCAAACAGTCACTGAACTATTTTACAGCTTAACAAACATAGATTCGTTGTGTTCGCGACATCGTCTGTTCAAAAATTTTTAATCCTCAGTTAGCACCCTGTTTGCGTAACACATGATCAATCACAATCTGAATCGGTTTGAAACAAATTTCTAATCCATAGCTCCATAAGTTCGAAAAAAGAAACTGCTAACAACGTAAATAACACAATGATGTTGTTGAACTGTCAAAATGAAACAGATTAGTCTTAATCGGTTACAAAAATGAGTTACGCAATTAGATAGCATATCACATCACTAAGCGAAAGCGGGAAATAACATAACTAAATTTTTTACACCGGTAGGTACAAATATTTGACATGTTACACACGATGACACCAGTCACACGAGTCACCAATGTTCGGAAACCTGGGATACCCACTGATTCATGACACCCGGTGGCCTGAAACGTCCGATGTGTGTGTGATCTACCCACTTGACGAAAGACGAATTTTTAACGCTCACTTGATGCTTGACGCTCTGCCTTACTGCCGAGAGTTGAAAATACAACAGTGCGCTTTTATGACGCGCTAGGATATACATTGTTGAAATCTCAATGCTTGGCTCAGTACCATATCTGTGTCAATACGGAGAAATTAAAATCCAGTGCACTATAAAAAAAATGCGTCCAAAAATCGCCCGGGCGTACGACGGCTTACCCTCGAGACTAGTCGGAGAAAGGTCACGCGTTTCTTAATTGAATGAGTGTGTGGGTTTCGTGACAGTCTCAAGTCACGTCCACATTTTTAGTCATAGCAGTTAGGAACTTCTTGCGAATCTCATGTAGGTATAACACGTAGACGAAACTACCTTTTGGAAGGGGCCACTAGAATCAGTTCTGTTTCGTTGTTTTGACGTTCAAAAGTGCCTTTAATGTGTCTTCTTGAAATAAATTATTTTACATTGACTTTGATACCTACATAACCTGAAACAACTATCATCTGTGAGTTATTTAAACTTTTTTTGTGGTGCACGTGGAAAGCAAACCCCAACACGAAACGTACCTAGTAATTGTTTACCTTCCTCGCTTTCTCGTCGCAATAACGTTTCTGAGGAGCTGTAGACATGGCTGAAAATATTATTACCTATGGTGAAAAGGCAAGTTTCTCCGAAAACTCGAGCAATGTACACATTGTATAGACAATTAATCTCTAGACCTTGAGGTGCGTGATAGAGCTGACGATATGTTACGGTCAGTATGATACAAACAGTTAGGAGAATTTCGAATGAGAAAGGTAAAAGATTACCTAATGTTATGTAGCTAGTTATGTATTATGTAGAAGCTGGGTTCGGTGTTCACCTCAACTTGAACTTACTGAAAAGTAACCCATGACTAACACCATAAAAATGTATACTGTCTGCATGTTCGATTAGAATTTCAGACCCATCAATCACAGCCTCACGCACCGAATTCAGATAATTATATCCAAAAACCACCTAGAAGTGCATTTGCGGAAAATCATTAAAAATCGGGCCATTTCTACGTATCGGAAATGACTCCCAAAAATTTTGAAACGCATATTAATATTCTCGTACGTTAGATATGCGTTCTGGGAAAGGCTGCGCAGACACAGACGTACCGAGCGCGGGCTGATAGGGATTTCAGAGGATGCTAGGATAACGAGGATGCGCTCGTTTTTCGGCTTCTCGTAAATAAATTATAATAAGCACAACAGCATTATAGTAGGATTGTTTTCATGTGCATTTTTGCATAATTATATTAGAAACCATTACCCCGAAAAAAAAAAGTATTAAAATTGCTGATAGTTTCGCTGAAAATTCTTGATCCAAGGTTTCGCTGAAGGCGTGTTTATAAATATTTCCAACAATTTCCATGAATTTTTAATTTAAAAAAATCTACTAAAAACGCGTCGCACCTGTCTGCGGTAATGGAAATGGAAGCTCCACATAAGGCTTTCTAAAATTCAGGTAACGGGCGGCCACACCAAACGTCTCGTCCGATAGACGGCTATTAAATATATCCCTGGAAAACTTCCCGAAAAGGTTCAAATACCCCACAACCTGCGCAAACGCAGGGTGCGTCTGATTAGGGTGATGGGATACCAGGAATCAACCCATAGCAATTTGTGGAAGATGTTAGCTACCTACTTATTATCTCTTAGGCGGTTTATAAGAAATCTCGGGCGGTTTCGCTTTCGTCTTTTAATTTAAAAGCTCACAAGCGCAGACGCATTCGATAGTAATTTTCGGCAATTTTCATTTGAACAATTATTACTTTTTGTCTCGGATTGAGAAATAAAATTGTCCTGTAATATTGGGATGCTATTTCTTTATTTTAATCATTTAATTCAGAATAATTATTTACCTTCAATAAATAATACTTATAGTTAGTAAATAATCCATATACTTAACTAAGTAGATTATTAAATATTATTGTGCTACTTAACATTAAAAAGGGCATCTCCAGCTCCGCGGACGATATTCCAGTAATCGACAACCGGGCACCGGAAACATAATATTGCCTCTATCTGCCACTGCCATACGTTCCTGCTCCTTATCTAAACCATCATTGCTTTAAAATTTTAAAAAACAAAAAGAGATTAATAAAATGTACCTACTTTAGTTATGCTTTTATTATATAGTAACGTATATACCTATTTATCTATTCCAATAGGTACCAGTATAACAGCGCTATTCTAAACATCGGAAGATGTAACAAAGCTGCGACTGACCGAAGTGTTCCGACACAATAATAGTATTTATAAACAGCTACTAATAAATGATAAAACTTGCTAACTTCCCAATAATTCATATTTATAGAGCACTCGTACACAGCGGTGAGCGTCGTGTCCGGTCCATTATTACATGTTTCAGCGTCTCACACTTCCCACAATGAGTCTATCTATAGGTACTCCAAAATGTTCAAATTGGTCGCTAAATGGTGCCTTTAGCACAACATTCGGAGATATATGCAATATTATCCAGTGTTATATTTGAACGAATAACAACTATACACTAGACAATCCCTCAAACAAAGTGTGCGAAAGTCCTCCGCACCTATTGGAAATGCTGACGCTTGTCATTTACGTAACCAATATGCATGCAGAGCATGACATGAAAGGAGCCTTTCGCAAGATTTTCTTGAAAAACTCTAACAGATATTTAGGGTTCCGTACGTCCGAATGAAAAAACGGAACCTTTATAGGATTACTCATGCGTCCGTCTGTCAGTCCGTCTGTCACAGACAATTTGTTCCAAAAATACTGGACCAATTTAGTTGAAATTTGGAACACTCTGAATCACACAATTTCTGTGTTTCAACCGATTAAGTTTGTAGATCGTAAATAAGACTATAAGGTTTAAAAGTTTCTTAAGCTACTCAAAAACACTTTAAAAGGGAATTTTGACCTCTTTGCATACAGACCTAGTCTAGTAAACTGATTATTACCGTTAGTTTAAAAAAATGCGTAACTAAGTAAGTAGGCTGGCCCGAGAGTTCACCTACTCGAACTTCTACGAAGTAATTATTTACTATGTTCCAAAAAATATAAGGCACTGTTGAGTGCGGCAAAAAGCAAAAGGTAGTCGCGGCTATTAACCGTACACTATGGTCGTTAGTAGGCAAATCTTGGTTTAACCGTGGAAACCGCGGACAAAGCGGACCATGAGACGCTAGTTAATCGTGGACAAGGCGAAGGATTCCCCAGAAAATCAGCAATTGTCTCCGAATCAATTACCGTGATAGAACAACGGTTTAGAACCAACTTTAGACAATGACGCTGATCAACCGGAAAATTATCGGAAAGTACGCGTACTCCTTAACATGGCGTGAACTTTTAGTTGTTTAGGAGCTGAAACCATAGTTGAACAGTGGATACCTAACCATTCGAATCTATAGTCAGATTCTATTTAATTTACATATGTAACCGTAAGTCCCACAGTAACCGTAACCCATATCCACACCAGGAGCGACATAATTCTGGTAGAACAATTTCCATGTAGTTTTCATCGATACTGTTCGCTTATGTAAAGTAAAAATAACGATGAGCCCAACATACTCCCTTGAGGCATACCAGAACAATTTATTTCATATATTGATTAAGTTTTACGATGTTTTAATCATCTAAGAGGAGTTTATTTCAACGCACTGAATACGATTTGTCAAAACCGGTCCGGGAATACATGGATTTTCCCATTTATTAATTATGAGTTAATGACGCAGTCAAATGCTTTGGACATGTCAAAGAATATTACCGATACGGGAATGCGTTTGTCAAATTATTGCCAAAATCTCCCTACGGCATAGTAAGTCGATTGGTCGATTTAATTCAATTCGAGTTTCAGAGGAACAAATCGACGAGGTTTGCTAACCCTGTCGATTTCTTCCTCTGAAACTCACTACTCCATCAAGTTTTTAATCACGTCTAAACTTGTAGGATGGAGTACTGAGTTTAATTAATTATTCTTGACTACAAGGTAAAAATCTGATTTATCAGTTATATTTAAAACCAGTTAATTTTCGAAATCAGAATATCAAACTGGGTAATTTTGTGATAACCTGTTCAAACAAGTTAACATAAAATATCAATTTGGAAAATCCTCATAATTTCGACCTACAAACGCTGGTTAAAACTTTACCGCCAGCATATAGTAGGTACAGGAAGATAATGGGTACACAATTATTGTAGCAGAACATTTTCCTTATAGGACTGTGATTATAAATAGTGTATTAGATAAATCTAGTAATTATATAATAATAATAATAAGACACAAATACGTAGCTAGTCGTCTACATAAACAACAGTTACATTACGCAAGTAAGCAAGCAGGTGAGCGACTATGTGCCGGCGCAGGCACGCGACACACGCGCGACGTCACGCGGCCTTGTCCTTGTGAAGGCCGCGCAGCGCGGTGTCGCTAACCGCGTCTGGTGTTAACTTTTCGCAGTTTTGAAATCCTAAGTTCCTGACTGACAAAAAGCTGGTCATATACTTACCTACAACAAACTTTGGACAATTTCGTTTTTAATCTTTTTAAGTATTAAATATTCCAATTAAAACAAACCAAGTTGGAAAGTCAGTCCAAAGGAAAAGTCCGGACGGGAGGCCAAAAGGCCGGATTTTTCCGGATCCGGACAAATCCGGACGGTTGGCACCTAACCCGCCGCCGGCGCCGCGCGCCGCGACGAGTGCCGTGACTATTGCCAGACAGGTGCCTACAAGACTGACCGATGGTAATACCGACCGGAAAAACGATCAACATATTACTTACATCATGTTTCAAAATATAATAACCTATAATTACCTACCTGTAAGCTTGCGCGCGTGCGCGGGAATCCCTCTCGTTTTCACCGTGTTACCGCTACTTTGTCAGTCATAAGATCCTGACTAATATTTGCAAAAGTGAGTTTGTTTGTTTGTTACGCTTTAACGGCTGAACGGATTTGGATGGAAGGCTACTTTTAGGACTTCATAGTGTTCTTTTTATCCACGTCTTCCACGCGGGCGAAGCCGCAGGCAAAAGCTAGTAGTTTATATGTATTTCAATTCCTTATGCTGTTTATGTAAGAAAAATATATATTCTGTGTTTTTTCGTGACATATTTCAATTGTGTGGTGCATTACGGCCCACTCCCTCTCGCTGAGAGGAAGCCTGTGTCCCCAGCAGTGGGAGCATTATAGGCTGATTATGTTATGTAATTATTTTACAATACTTAATTTATATCTTTTATATCTATTACAAATTATAGTTGTTTTTCGTGTCTATCTGAGTGACCTCGTTATTTTTTTCGCGACATGCAATACGGATTTAGATGCGGTTTTCACCATCATTTCGAGAATTTACTCCGGAAGTGTTAGGTGTACAACAATATTAAACTTACATAACTATACT
Organism: Lithophane ornitopus; assembly: GCA_948473465.1. Lineage (NCBI taxonomy): Eukaryota > Metazoa > Arthropoda > Insecta > Lepidoptera > Noctuidae > Lithophane > Lithophane ornitopus. Next base: position 16,354,355 of record OX419627.1, on the reverse strand, counting down.
TAATAAATAATAAAAACCGGCCAAGTGCATGTCGAACCACGCACAATGAAGGGTTCCGTGGTTGGGATGAATTTATCCAACAAACTTAACATTGTAGTTGAAAATCTTGGTGTCCGATACAGAATGTATGGGAGAACATGTTTTTGCAACTGCAAATTTAAGTTGGTCGATTATTACTCGGTAACTTGTGGAGCCTACGTAGCGGTGATAGTTTTCCTTTTAATTTCGTTATATATACTACTGCCGTGATTTTTTTCACATACCCCAAGTCAAGACACTTGACTCTAACAAAAATTAACACTTAAAAGCTTAATATTTCGCAAACGAATCCCTGAATCCAAAAATGGTTTTCACCTACCTACCGAACGACCATTATTTTTAAAAGACCTTTCCAACGATACCCCACACTATGGGATTGACGAGAAAAAAAAATCCCATAGTGTGGGGTATCATCCCCACTTTACGGGTAGGGCAGGTACGTAACCTAAAAACAAAATTTTTTTAAGTTTTTTTTTTTACCACTTTGTCGGCGTGATTTATATGTATACCACCCATACCAAATTACAGCTTTCTAGTACCAACAGTCTCTGAGCTAAGCCGCGGACAGACAGACAGACAGACGGACATGGCGAAACTATAAGGGTTCCTTGTTGACTACGGAACCCTAAAAATGTCAAGTCGTAAAAACCGTGCGAAGCAGCGGTAGCTAGGTTATCGGCTTCAGTTAGTATGATCCAATAACGTAAAAGAAAATACTTACTTCACATCTTTTGCAGTAGATAGTCTAGTCATCTTATTACTGTTAACGTGAGCTCATCTTTTGGAAAATTGATTTCTTTAGTCCATCCTCTCTCCTACTCCTACAACCAACAGCTAAATCTAAATCTCAATCAAGAGCGGTTAGATTAAAAAAAAAAATTGATTCGCTGCCTGTTACTGTGTCATTTCCAAAAGTAGGTAGGTAAGGGTAACCACTCCGTCTCTCGATACTCTTACAGACCATTAAAGAATTCAATCGTTGGCGTTGATTCGATCGGTAAGTATCGCTACCTACTATTATTGTCAGTGTTCTCGAAAAACGACCGCAGCATCGCTGAATATGGGAGCCCATTTTCAGCAATGACGTAGAAACGTTAAATCTAAAATTAGTACGTCATGCATGAATGAATTGTTGGAAATACCGAGAGGTGTGGCGCATAGCCTTATATAGATTTTGTGGTTGTATTATAGTCGATAACGTTTAACAATCTATGTGTAATACCATACGGTGCCGGTAAGTTCGTCACAATCGTGGGACAGGTGATGAACCTTTTACCTCGTGTTCAAGGTGCAGTTAAAACGCCTGTAACGTCAGCAGCGGTGTGTGTCAATTATGCAGGTAAGTAGATTGCACATTGCGCGGGTCGTGGGTACCGCGCGCGATTGGGTTCACACACAGTACATATATATATACATAATATATACATAGTATATACATAAACGATGCCAAACGACTTATAAAAAAAGGAGGAGGCTCTCAATTCAAACAATAAGTATTTGTTTAAACGTTAATTACGTATATAAAGACAATGAATAAAGAAAATTGCATTATATTTGAGGATATGGAACAGCACAAGTTAATCAACTTTACTTAGGCACGCTATTTAAGGTAAGTACCAAAGGCCCTCTTGCACCACAAATCACTAAATGCATTTAGCGGTACCTAAACGAATTTAAAACAATTTGTATTTCTATCAATCGTTTGATTCATCTGCCTAATCGTTTGATTATACAGAAAGAATGTTTTTTTTTTTTTAGTTCTAATTGCATTTAGTGATTTGTGGTGCAAGAGGGCCTTTGGTAATTACCTTAAATTATTATGATTTTGTCGGATTTGTTGATAGTTAACAGACATTACACTCTCATTAAAACATTTTCTTACCTACATAATAATGTAGTTATCATAAAAAACATCATGACTTGCAGTTAACTTTTATTGATATTTCCCGCACATTTTCCGCTTTCCTTGTTAGATCAACAAGTCTCTCACGAACGAGACCCACAACGTAGATCACAGCCTCAATGACGCCCGTGCGTTCCCCATTACGCCCATGATACCTACCAGCAACTATGCGGAACGGAATATTTCACTTATTCTAGTTTACCGGAGTATATTGTATAACAATTGGCATGTTTTGTTTGCAATTTTTCATTCATTGTGGAATTACCTCAGATGTAAGGAAAGTAACATGTGTCAGTGACAGACAAAAGAGAAATATTTGGTGACGTCAAACACCTATAGGTAAAGTACACGTGTGTCGCCTTTTCTTTCTACCTAGTGCCCGCAGGTACGTAGTCTAGTGCCTTCTAAGACAGAGAAGTTTTCTCATTTCTCTTCGTTCGGAAATCTAAAGGCTGAATTGCTAGCAGCGAAATACTAGCATTTCTTTTCAAAAGACTAAAAGCGTCGCTCAAAATATAAAAACTGAAATTAAGGTACCTACCCATATGAAATCATCGGCCAGGGGGCCCAGGTTAACAGATGTGATTCCTGCCAAAAATTGCGGGTGAAATCACACAAAGAAATGTTTTACTAGTTCAACAAAATAAAAACTAATTTAGTTTTTCTACAAATAAATATTTAACTTGAATTTTGAAGTTGGTCTTGATCTTCCTAGCGTGTCGAGGGTAAAAAATATCACAAAATGTATACAGGGTCACATTAGCTAGCGAACCTCCGGACCGCAGTTGTAATGTTAGGTATCGATATCTAAACATGAAATACTCCTATTTAGCAAAAAAAAATGGGCTGAACGACTGTTGTTTTTGAAGTTACTTGAAATATCAGTTAAAAATATAGTTTTTTTTATTTTGTGAACTTCATACACGTGATGAGTATTAATATCTATTCTACACAAAAAAACAAAAATAAAATGGATTTCTCCAGTCATACCCCAAGTAACGGTACCCCCAAGTAGGTATTCCTCGGTAAAAGTCACATTTCTTTCACGCATGTGGAGTATCCCTAGCTAATTTAATTTGACCTTGTATATTTTAGAATTTTCCCAAAACTCAGCAACGCAAATATTGTTTGTTTATGTAGCCACGCCCGCTATGAACAGCGAGAAGCCTTTTAAAAAAAAAAGCCACTGTAACTTGTGCCCGGATAGGAGGCACGATGGTAAATATAAGAAGTAAGTAAATATAAAAGTATATCTATAGCATAGCTAGCACAGCTTATATTCCGTTATCAGTGGCGCGTGCCGGGGCGCGCGGTGCAGTGGAAATGCCGCAGGAAGGTGTCGCGTGGGTGCGCGGGCGGTTGCAGCTCTGCAGGCTCACAGGGAAATCCGCGCACGCGTCGTCGGCGTCGAAAAACCCTCGCGGTTTTCCCGACTTATTGACCCTTCTTTGACGAGACTATGACGCCAGCATTTGTTTGTAAACATTGCGCGCTGGTGAGACGCTATGGTGTAATATCGAATAGGTTACTTCAAACTCGTAACAATTAGGTAAGAAGGTATGTTTAGAAGGTTAGGTTCGGTTATTAAAAGTTAAGATATTCTTTCAGTGTTACATCAATGGACAATGAGCGGAATTTCATACGTAATATTTTTTTGTTGCTGTCTGTTAAAAATAAGTAGGTATTAATAGTTAATTGATTCAGGCGTGACTTTGCGGAAATCCATTATAAAATACAATAGACGTAGATATATTTAGTAACCTATTCCGCTTGACTATTCTTCAAGAGTCCTAAAAAACCCTGTAAGAAATCGACACGTGTTTCACCTCTCAACGAGGCATCCTCAGGATGACGATTGACCAATTGCAAACCAGAACGCGACGTGTTACCACACCGAGCGCTGGGCGCTGGACGCAAAGTCTTTGCGTCCAGCGCTCGATGTGGTAACACGTCGCGTTACGTCGCGTCTGCTTGCTGCAGTCAGAGTTAAAAGTTTAGACATGGACGGATAGGCGAAAGAATACAATTATGTATCTCCGGCGGGGGGCAGTGGGGGGTTTACTACCCCCTCTCCCTATCGAGGCGGCACGTTTCTAATCTTTAACCGATTTACTCTGTATTTCTTTACTTTCACCAACGAAAAACCTTTCGACAAAGAAAACCATTTTTGCAAAAATGCAGTCCGAATTTCGGCCGAAAATCAGACCAAATTTTGTTTTCGTTTTCGGCCGGAAAAATATAGGCACGTTTTCGGTCGAACTTTAAAGAACACACTTTTGGTGAACTAACTCGTAGAGGCGTATCACGTTACGTAGCACAGTACGATCTTAATGATCAGGGGATTTTTGGCAAACATTTAAGTTCCTTGCACTTTTTGAACGATTAGGTATTATAAAAACCATTCAGGTTAGTCGTGCTCGATAGTTTTGTGACAGAATAAAGGAGACGCGACGCCCGCCGCATTGTTCGCCTGGAAGTTTTCTCAGAAATTGTTTTGTTAAAGTCGTCTGTTTGTGGGAGCCTTAATATTATAATAATGAATTGCTTAAACAGTGGACGAGAACCCCAAGTAGGTATAATAATAATGTTTTATAAAATAGTCAATTTAAATGAAAATGAACTAGGTTAGAGGAAAGTTCACATTAATTCATTTCCCAGACCTGTTTTCCAAGTTAGCTTGGGCCAGACCCTCGCCGAGTGGGAGAAAGATAGGGTGACTAACTGTGAGTGAATCACTAATAGACAAGATCGTGTAGATTACAGTGGAAACTACACGAATGAGTCACAGCACTGATACTTAGAGCTCGCGTGACATAACCGACTCACCCCTATAGTGTACCTACCTATGTCCTTGTTTATTTCGCCAAATCACGAATCCTGTGTCGGTATTCATTACTAAATAAACAAGGTTATTGTGTCAATGTCATTCATATTGATCAACCCCATTGTGTACACTAATAGAGACGATTGTCCAGTCTAGATAGATTGTAAGATGGAGGCAAAATTGAGAGCTTATCAAATTTTATTAAGTACCTACCTATGTATGCAAGTAAACATTTCTTGAAAAACAAAACGCGCTCTATAAGGTTGTGTGCATAACAGTAACTGCATAGGAGTGTCACCATTATCGAAGAGTTTAACTTTTTGCAAACACTAGAAACTAATATCAACAATCAATCGCTGTCCCCGATTCCAACGAGGCAGCACGTGTAATTGCAAATTCAGGCTACAGCGTTTACGGCTAATAAATTGTATCCACACAAAAACTTAATGATCCAATCTCGCGCTAAGTGGAGGGCGGGGCGCGGGAGTGGCGTGGTTTGCATAATTCGCGGCGCAAGGTGGCGCGGGCGCGCGTTGACCCCGGGAAACACTGGCGTTTACTGAAACATCGATTCAATTTATTAGACGCCAGGTTCACACGGTTATAACTTGATACGGGCGATTAGGATATAACTTTGTTTTATTTTTGTATGATGTTGGCGCCGAGAGCAGTTAAATAACCGTGCGATGTAATATTCAAGGTGTTTTTAAATCATAATCGAAGCGCAGGCCTGTAAATAGCACGTTCCCGTGGCGGGATGAGAACACTATAGTCGACTAAGCACCTGGATGCGTGCAATACTTCGTCCATAGTCCATGGCTTTTGTGAACAAATAGGGACGATATATAATAGAGCTAATAGCAAATTAGGTACCAACCGATGACATGCGGTAGGTACTTACGCCTGCTTCAACTGCTTTCCTCCCTTTTTTCCATGCACTCACCATCGTCCGCTTATTCCATCACATGATGCACTGAATGTGTTTAGGTACTTTATGTTTTATTAGTTCAAAATTATTATTAAATCACGCGCTCCATTTAGGACATTACAAATACCGTATTTCCAACGCACCGACATCAGTTATTTTATTGTCGCTTTTGTGGGTGAGGTAAAAACAAGGAACACATAGGTACTCACCTAAGGCGAGGGTAGAACGGTTGAACTGACAGTTCGTCCATAGATCATAACAAATCTTGTAGACTATTTTCTTCTCTATATGTAGGCAGGTAGGCAGCGCCATCTCCCTGCCAGGTTTGCGGGAAAGTCCGAAAGGGATACCGGGACCTCGGCAACAGGCAACTGAAGGAACACGGTGGGTTTTAGTCAGTAAAAGTCTGACACGCCCTTCCGCTCCGCCCAGAGCGGGAGAAGTCATGTGATGATTTCTCACACTCAAAAATAAAGAAGGCAGCGCCATCACGACTAGTCACGACCCGTGGTCACGGCTACAACAATAGGGAACCTTACTGCTAGCACTATATCTGCTTGGTAAGGTAAAAGTTCAAATTAATTAAAAAAAGGAAACTATAAAATGTTACCTAGTAATTTTAAACAATATGAATATAGTAGACCGAACCTACGTATTAGGTAAATAACGTATGTACTTATCTTTTTAGGGTTCCGTAGTCAACAAGGAACCCTTGTAGTTTCGCCATGTCCGTCTGTCTGTCTGTCTGTCTGTCTGTCCGTCTGTCCGCGCGCGGCTTAGCTCAGAGACTGTTGGTACTAGAAAGCTGTAATTTGGTATGGGTATACATATAAATCACGCCGACAAAGTGGTAAAAAAATCTAGGGTTTTTTTTAGGGTACCTCCCCTACACGTAAAGTGGGGATGGTTTTTTTTTTTCTTGTCAATCCCATAGTGTGGGGTATCGTTGGAAAGGTCGTTTAAATTTTAAATAATGGGAGCTTGTGAAAACCATTTTTAGATTCAGGGATCCGTTTGTGAAATATTAATCTTTTAAGTGGAAATTTTTGCTAGAGTCAAGTGCGAAAGGGGTTTGTGAAAAAATTCACGGCATTAGTATATATAACGAAATTAAAAGGAAAAACTCCACCGTTACGTAGGCTCCACTAGTTTCCGAGTAATAATCGACCAACTTAAATTTGCAGTTGCAAAAACATGTTCTCCCATACATTCTGTATCGGAGAACAAGTTTTTCAACTACAATGTTAAGTTTGTTGGATAAATTCATCCCAACTACGGAACCCTTCACTGTGCGTGGTTCGACATGCACTTGGCCGGTTTTATTTAATGTTTTGATGATGTGATCTAGTCACCAAAAGATCACTGTAAGTGAATGTTAATGATATCTTGTGTTTGAACAATCTACTGTTATTGACCTATTTTTGTGATTGCCGTTAAAACACACACATTGATGTACTTAGGTTGGTCAGTAAAAGCATTGCAAGAGGAGACACCCTACACGTGTTTTGGCGTCAAATATATGCCAAAACAACAACCAGGACACCAATTATCACAAAACAGGCACAGCCGTCCGTCAAGCGCTGCGGTCAGTATGCGGTCAACTTTAACTCTGCCAATACTCCACCTTAGACAGCTTTTAATTAATTTCAACCGCAGAACCGCTATATTACTTACATGAACTTCATAATTATTTTATCAATTACTTACTGCATTCATTAAAACTAGTTATTTGGCAGATGAATCTGTGTCGCTCTCTATACATACTAATTCTATGGTGCCGTTAACTCTATCTTATTAACACAATTGTTTTGGGGAATACCGTAACGTTAAGAATCAGTCACGGATCTACTGAACCGATCTGCGAACGATGCCGTGGACAGTGTAGAGGTGCACCTTTAATGGATTTGTTATGGTCGGGAGATGACGCCGCGTTTGCGAGCTGCCCAGGGTTAGGGTTTTTAAATAATACAGGTACCTACTAAGTGTTATTGTCTCATCATTCGTCCAGCTTTTTCCAAACTATGCAGGAGTCCAATCCGGTCTAATTGGATGCAAGAGAAGTAAATTCGCAAGTAAGATCTAAGTAATTAGGTAAGTATCGATATTTAACACACAGTGACTCGATCTGTGAGAACTGATTTCACTAGCACAATAGATTTTTTCACCATAATTTGAACTAGGTATGCTTCCCAACAGTTTCCTTGGTGTTCCAGATGGCGATTGGTCGTGGTGGGCATTTCCACCAGGTAGGTATAAAAGTAACTTAATAATTGCGTTGTTCAAAATACTCTCTTCCCATTTCCTACATAATTTATGTAAGTATATACCTCCAACATATTTTCAAGAACAAACATAAGAAACAGGAACTTGAGAAGCATCTTCCCATCCCTCACATTCATGCCAAAGACTTATAATTGATGCTTGATAGATGTTTAATTATTTATCGATCGTCAGGCACCACTCGGGTGCTTTAATCCCAGACTCTTCGCATCAGATCCCGGATCTGGGGGAGTCTGACGTCAATGGACCATCTGCCCGCGCTGCCAACGTTTTCCTTCATAAAAACTATTATATAACCATCATCAACCATCTTTAGTAACAGCTGGGAGGACTGTCTTACTGTACGATTAAAGATGGTAACTAATATTAAAGCTGTTCTTAAAGGTATGATCTTAGATAAGGTTAGTACCTACATAAGTTCCATGTACCTAGTTAATTAGGGAAGTCAACGTTCAAAAAACCAATCTTGAAAAAACATTGTCTGAATTTCCAGTATGGAGGAAAACCACCTAATTGGTAGAAAAGAAATAGCTTCCAGTTTTTAGAAAAAAGTTAGAAATCTCGCAGAAGGTAAGCTCGTACTGACCGAGTGTAGTTAAGTTAGCACATAATCATTGACCAGCGACTGCAAACAATCATGTCTTTCTTACCTTCACTATCAACGACTCATTCAACTTACCAGTGGCAAGATGTCAGCCATCGGTCCTAAGGGTCGGTACCCGGATCTAGCCTGCATGTTTATCTGCCCTATTTAAAGATTGCTTGGTCGACACGTGAGTTCAACATCACCGACGTCACGGAAGGTCCTTGGGTTACAGTGTGAAGCCTTCATTTGTTTATATATTTATTTTATTATGTTACAGCTCAAGTTGGAAAGCCATAAAGACTCACTTTGACTGTTTACAGTTGATACAGTCAAAGTGTGAGTCTCTAAGGCGCGGTGTAGCGTTGAAGAAAAAATTGGAGACGCGCAATCAGCTTAACTTTGTTGCTCAGTTGCGGCAGAGCTATTAGGCCACTGCACTGCTGCACACAAAAAGGAAGAGGTTCTCAATTCGACTGAATGTTTTTTTTTTTGCTGTGTTTTACGCAATTGCTCCGATAATTATGAATCGATTTTGATGATTCTTTTTTTGTTTGGTAAGTCATGCTTCAGATGTGGGCACATATAAATTTTGCTTGCTTAGTTTGAGTTAGCTTCAATATTACGTATTTTTTCCCACTTAGTCTATGTAGACGACATATTATTTGACTCCGTCACTGTTATTCACAGCAGGTAGTGGTATTCGAATTTGTGTGGAGTAGGTACCACAACTAAAAAGTGAAAAATAAAAACTTTTTACAAAAAAAAGTAACAGACTTCCAAAAAAAAACAATAAAAAAGTGAAAAATACTAACTTTAATCACGTTTTTTTTTTCACAAGTTTTTTTTTTGTAAAAAGTTTTTATATGCAGAAAATGTTGTTTTGTAGTGGAATCATTATTTAATATAATTACTGGAGAATTACAATGTATAAAGCTTAGGAAGCGAAATGTGAATAAAAATGTCTTCTAGTTTACCGGTAACATGTACGAAGTTACGAACACATTAGACCATTTTTTTCATCATAAATTAGTTCGACAGCAACGGCTGATGTGATAAGTGATGATAACCGCGAGTGGAGTAACACAATGAAAGATGAGCGAGGCGACATCTGTCGCTACCCATCCACATCAGGGTCGCCCTCCCACCTGGAGCGGCTGACATCCGCAACCTAGTCGCTGAGGGGTAGCGATGTCTTTCTGGTTGAGAGACTTTTAGGACAGAGGGCTAACTCTTTACAATTGTGTCCGTATGGTCTGGCAACCCGGAGCAACTGACGCTCTTTAGAATAGCGATAAAATGATAGTATTATGGGTCTGAAAATGATGCTCGGTAAAAATTATAATCATAACTAGCTGCGCCCCGCGGTTTCACCTGCTTAAGTCTCGTTCCCGTGGGAATATCTGGATACAAATTCTATGTCCATTTCCAGGTCACGGTCTACCCATGTGCCAAATTTCATCGAAATCCGTTCAGCCGTTTTAGCGTAAAAGCGTAACAAACAAACTCACTTTCGCATTTATAATAGTTATAGGAAGGATAGTTCCATATTTAGCTGCTTTTATAGCATTAATATACGTTTGCCAATCCAACTTGGCAATAAAAAATCCAACTTGGCAAAAGCCTGGTACGTACTTAATTAAAAAAAATTACAGGTAGGTAGCAGTAGATATCTTACATGACATCGTTCAAACTTGCTTTTTCCGAAAAATGTCTGACAAAATGTTATGTTCACACTTTAGTCAGCCTGTGAGCCAGCAACAATATGTCGTGAAGAGAAGAAAAACTGAATACAGGAGCTTCTCGACTTTCAGTGAGCACATGTCAAGGCAATAACAACAAATACTCAGTACCTACATACTAGGTACCTGTCATATTCATTTCGTAATTAAAAAACAGTTCCGTGTCAACAAAAAATGAAGTTAATTGATATATTGATTCATTTTGCGTTTTAAAACCATAATTTTCATAAACATAGGTATGTTTAAAAGAATTACCGTTCTAATTATCGGTTTATATAAGTATTTTAAAATGGCGTTAAAGTCCGCGAAGTATATTTATACAGTTTTTATAGCTGGACCATGACTTGACTGTGTATCAGGTTCGGACGAGACCGTTGGCCCGGATGTTTATGGCTAACGCGTGGATAAGGGATAAGTAACTAACTACTTTTCGAGTTTTCGTTTGGTTATATTTTGTTTACTGTTAAACGATTAAATATAATGACGTAGAGGTACTACACACTACTTGCTCAGAAAGCATACCGTCAAAGCTTTGGGTTTCTTTATAAATAAACTTTCCAATAGCCTTGGCTTTCAGTTTCACTGGAAACTTCGAAGGAGGTGAAGGTAAAAGCTATGTTAGAATAACTTTAGCGCTGGGGATCGAAGTAAGTAGGTAGCTGGTCTAGTCAATGCTTTAGGTGCTGTTGTTTATGAAGAAGCTCTGAATTTATAATGACTGCTGGGGTTCAGTATTTCCTTCCTTTTATTTTAAAGTTTTAGAAACCCGAAATGAATTAGATTGTTGTCTTATGTGATAGATCTGCTGCCTCTCAACTTCCTCAAAAAGTCGTTAAATGATCGAAAAATCAAAAAGTCAAATTAAAAAATTATAGTTAAAATCAATCGCACGATTCTTCAAGCCAGTCACCAGGTCAGCTGGATACCGTTCATCGGCCACATCACCACGCAGGGGTCATGACATCTGTGGCAACAACACGGAGTCCGTAGGTAACAAACCGGCCACCCTACCTCTGCCGTATGTGAGTCCATCCGACCTCCCGACCGGACACGGCGCGGTAAATGAACTATTCAGGATGTGGAGTATGAACCCGGACACAATCGCTAACTAGCAGATACTTATAATTGCTGGCGAATGTTTCGATTGTCAAGTCTTTCCATAATGTCCAGTTATAATTTTATAAATGCCGGCGTGTTGGTGGTTTGCCGCATAGCAACAGTTAACGGGGACTGCTGGTCTACGGTCCTTAAGACACCGATTCGGGTTAGTAGGTCTGTAGGTTCCTATGTAGGACATAGGATAGCTACGTATTACGTAGTACGCTAACCAGTTTCACTGAATTTGGACGAATTGTAATGATACCTACCTAGGTATCATTACGTCAATTCGTCCAAATTCAGTGAAACTAATTATTTGAATGTAAATAACTTTTATATAAAAGCAAAAAAAAAATGTGGGTCCCTCTTCTGTAATATTTTACAAACAAGTTTGGAAGCAAGACAAGGCCCGGTCGGTCTACTGGTTTAGACTTTGAGAGGGATGAAAACTACCATATAGGTACAGGCACTGGTCACTCCAAGTGGTCACTCCAAATTGCCTTAATTAAATTGCAATGTTCGCAAGAGCTGTCAGTTTATCAGTTGGCATACCTAGTATCATACTAATATTGACATAGTCCAACTTAAAATAATACTTATGATTTCTCAAGTAAGTTGCACCACTACATCCAGTAGGTTATATAGGTACAGGATACATTTCGAAACTTGCCCAGCTACTTTCTGAAGGTCGTCTGTTCATTTAAAAGAAACTCATCATGCGGTTCTTATGACCGCAGATCCTCAACTTGAATGAATTTGTGGTTTAACACAACCGACCCGTCGTGTGGTTGCTTGACCCCAGGTAGAAGCTTGGTTAAAATAACAAGCGTTTAACAACGTTTCTAACTTTTTATCGTTAATTTGTTATCAATTACTAACATTATATGCGAAATCTTTGAGGAGTGGTTATACCTACTCTCTCCTCATAATCGTCTAGTATAGGTAGGTCTACAGGGTGATACCTCGTATCTCGTAAGTTTTTTTTTACTTTCGGTTTCTTGTGAAGAATAGGTAGGTAAGTACTTAGTCTACATTGTGTAAAAGATAACATGTTAGACAAAGGGTGGATAACAATAGCTTTACGCTAAACACAACAAACTAACAAAAGTATTCAGTTCACAATTATTTATATCACAGATTACAATTATTTATATTATGGTTTTAATTGTTGTAAAGCCTTTCCTTCGAGTTTCATGCAAAAATTTCGTAAACGCGGGCGCCATCTTTCGGAATTAATTGAAAACTATCATGGCAAAATTCCTTGCTGTCTGAAAGTTTGAATTTTAAATTGATTGTGCAACATTGACACCAAACCTGTTTAAAACTACTAAATTCTTGTGAAGTTATTACTAAGTAAATAATATGATGAGTTTATTGTGCAAGGTTGGGAATTGGGCACATTTTGTAAGTCGCCACAAGTAATTCTATACGAGCATCGATATAATTTCTCATTTGGTAGACAGACAAATTGGCCCCAGCACATCTCAAATCAATAAGTACTAAGTCTCAAGTTGTTTAGCAGATATCGTTACAATAAAATGGAAAGCCCAAAATGTAAATTCACAACTCATACTTATTTATGTATACAAACTCATTTGTTGGATTCCCCGCCTGGAAAATGCAAAATTAATAGAGGTGATGTAAAGAAACATTGAAAAAAATCAAAAAACCCGCCTGCAAAAATAGCTAAGTAGCCCCGCCACCTAGTATGGATTTAGAAAACTAAACTTGGAAACTTTAATATTAGTTTGAATTGTGATCTTTAGATGGCACTTATAAGGGACGTTGGCGAAGGAGACTTTTTTTTTGAGAATTTTATTTTTATGTTTAGGGTTACATTTACTCAAAAAATTAAATATCTTTCACTTATTAATTTATTAGCACATTACACAAAAATCTTAATAAAATATAAAAACACTTGTAGAAGAAAGGACGGTATAATTATAATATTAGGTAGGTACTTAGATTATATGGTCTAAGATTCTAGTACCCTAATGAGATATGTAGTTTTAAATATTTTAATTTAATTTAAATCAAATACTTAAATAAAAAAGTAAAACATATTTGAGTTGCGGAAAAAGTGATAAATGATATTTTTGGGCACGTCATCTAGCGGCTAGTAGCTGGAACAGTTTAGTATTTGATAATGTTTTTTAGAACGCTTTCAAGTAATGGAACATGCCCAATCAGATCAGATGCTGCAGCATTTAGTTGTGTTTGTAAGTAAACACCTCGTAATCTCGGACAGTGAAGTTGTACTCCGTGGCGAGTGAAGCTGGAGCCATCTGGTCGCCATACGAGTGAAGGTTACTGTAACTTTCACTGTTGCTGTTGCAGTTGCTCGATATCAATAGGTCTGCGCCGGCGCCGAATATTGGACCACAACTGTTAACAAGATAGAGATAGCCAACTTTAGTAGTAACAATGAAAACAGGTGTGGCATCTCTTAATTCTAGAGCCTAAGATACATTGAACTTAACTACACATCGCTAAGGGTGCGATAGTAAGTATAGGAGCCTCGCCTTTCTTTTTTGTAACAGTATAATATAAGGATTCATTTTATCATTGACCCTTGTCATATTCTTAGCAAAGACTACTTACTCCGGATGATAACACAGCGCGAAAGCCTTCTTAAGCAGCGTATACCTCGCGGGCGGCTCGCTCAGGGCGAACAGGAAGGCGCGCTCCGCAGGGATGTAGCCGCCCGCGCCGCCGGCAGTCCACGCCGCCTCACAGTAGCCCCCCACAACCTCGCCGCGCGATAACTGAATTAACGAAGAGCAATAAAACCATTATATGTACCTACTTAGCAAAACGAAACATTTAATAAACACACATACATAATCACACGCCTTTTTCCCATGGGGGTAGGCAGAAACTATAGAACCTACTACGATTCTTACATAATTATGTTCTCCTTTTGTTTTGTTTACGTTTAGTAAAGAAGGTCTAAAATGTTAAAAGCTGTAATTATCATGGAAGACGGAAGTGTATGTTCGCAGAAGTTCCTTTCCCGAGTTCTCATAAGCAAATATTTTAACATAGGTCAACTGGTAGAAAACTGGCAATGTCTAGAATACCTATAAAGGATTTGATCTAGTTTCTTTAATAGTGTGTTGGTTCAAACAGTCAACTGTTATTACCTGTACTAGTAACAATACCGGCGCAACGCCATCGCAGTGTGAGTGGAAGGCTTGAGCAGAGTAGCCGTGAGTGGACGCGCGGAATATCAGACGCCATGACTGTTTCGGAGTACCGCACCTACGAGAGGAAACATACATGAAGTTATTAACAAATTCTAAAATTAAGCGTCTGAGTAATGTTTCTTTGAACATAGTTCTCTCACACACTCTTGTCAACATTTCTTTTTTATTTCTCCATCCGCGGGTCTGCTCGAAGAAATTTCTCAAGCACCTTTGTACTCATAATGTCAATTTCCTATGTTTTTTGTTGTATTAGAAACATCAAAAATAAAATAAAGAAATATGCAAACTATACTATTATACAAAAAAATTATAGTTAGCTAGTAAATTGAGCCGTATTTTGTATCCTAATTATGGATATCTCATTGAATTACCAGTTGTTGATAACAGCTTGGAAGGCACTCTTATCTTGCTGCAATATTAACGATCCTGTGAACATGTTTACTGCCAAACTGCAACAAAAAATTAAAGTTATATACATTATCCTGTTACAGAAACTTCATGCTTATTAATGCCAGCGCTAAGAACTCTATTTACTTGTATCAAAGCAAAATAATAAAAACTTTTATTGAAATTAGGCTGCAAATCAGCCCCGAACTCGCCATTCATCTATTGATCGGTAGGGTGTCTCATTTACCAGCACTTTGCACCACAAATCATTATTTAAGGTACAAACGGGCCTTAGTGATAAAAGGTGATGCCATAAGTTTATTATGCTGATATTACAAATCGAGTGAGGTTTCGTTACCGTGGCTGCGTCCTCTTGTCGCTGTCGGGCCGAGGCGCGGGCGGCGGCGCGGCGTGCAGCGCGGCGCGGCGGTAGCGCTCCAGCGACAGCTCCATGGGCACCGCGCCCGTCGGCTCCACTTCCTCCGCGAACACTGCGCTATCTGTAAAGTGACAAGGGCTTCGTTGTGGAACACAGGTAAACCATGATAAATTATTCATAATCCCACAGCATTCTGAGCACGATGTTGTGTCACTGGATTGGATTTCATACGTCTACGAGTACGTGGGTACTGTGGAGTTCGGCTCCAGATTAATTATTATTTGTATAAGTACCTACCTACTAACATTAGTTTTAAGTTTTCTTTACTAACACTATTATGTGGTTTATTATTATTGTTTTTCCTGGTTTATTATTACCATTTACTATCCAAATCCAATTAATGACCCCCTAAGAGTGATTAATTGGATAGTTAATGGTGGTTTTTAGTGTATCTGTACGTATGACGTACTCAATAGGCTGGTGCATGCCAGAGAAAGTGCATTGGGTTGGATAACGTATAAGTTCTGAGGCTAGGAGTCGAGGATTTGTACGG
Source organism: Lithophane ornitopus (assembly GCA_948473465.1). Classification (NCBI taxonomy): domain Eukaryota; kingdom Metazoa; phylum Arthropoda; class Insecta; order Lepidoptera; family Noctuidae; genus Lithophane; species Lithophane ornitopus. The sequence goes on along the minus strand of OX419627.1, from coordinate 16,338,433 downwards.
ATTAGCATGAATCTGGTAACACCACGGTTATATAGACCACGCCACGCTGTTGCATTATGGGAGAAGCCTATCAGCCTACTATGTTGATTAAATTATAGGTAGTTACCAATGAGCAGTAGCCGCACATGCTGCATCAGAGGTGACAGGTGATGACAGACGCGTGCTCGCTCCTCCTCGGTCCAATGTGCCGTGGGCTGCGTCACGCCGGCACGTTGCTTCGCCCACGCCAGTGCACAACGCCATACTTCCTCCTCTTCCAAGCATAGCTGAAAAAGCAGCAAGCACAAAATATATTTAGAAAAAATCACACTGATTGATTCTTCGAGACGCAACTTAAAGGTGAAAATTGAAACATACCACTTTTTTTATTAAGTAAGTTGGTACTTTAGCTGGGTGACCTCAAACTTTTTTATTACTTACTTTAAAAATGTCCTTCATAAATTATTGCAACAATCGATAGTTGTGTTGATAAGGACCAAATCTTGCGAAGGAATTTTATGTTGCTTACGTTTCTTTGTGGTATGTTTTTGGAGTTATTTCAGTACTTTGATGTTATTTTTATTAGTTTGAAATATAAAGTAAACGTACAGCGCCACCTGTTATGGAGTAGGGAAACTATTTAACAATATATGGTACTAATGTACTAAAGTAGGGCGTCGCTACTATCACTAAATCGGCGAAAACTAAAACTATTATAATTATATACTAACAAAGTCAGAAGAGATGAGTTTGATCAGCGCTTCCTTGGGCAGGTTGAGAAACGCGTTGGTCTTGACACAGTCAGCCGCGTTGTCGCCGATGAACGCGATGCAGCGCTCCATGAACGACGACGCACTTTTCCCGCCTGTTGAACGACAGTTTCAATTTAATAGAACAAAAGAAAAACTGTACAATTTGGACAAAACCGATTTTGGTAGCTAATGTCCTCGAGATCAGGCACAAACCAAACTTAAGCATCAGTGTGTCGAGCTTGTTTTAATTGTAAAAACCTGTGGTTTCAGTTAAGTATGTACTATAGGTAGATATAGGTAAATTTTGCTATAATTTAAATACTTACTATTTGTAACCCCTTAATCTGGTTTGCAGCATAATTTTTGACCTGGCTAAGTTCGGCTCCAGCAAGAATTTCGAATTTTTTCAAACATGGACTACAAATAGGTGTGATGATCAGGCGTTCTGTATTTTCTGCTTACCCCATGGCGTGAGTTAATGTATTACTTACCTATTTCTTATAATGTGATGAAATCCAAGTCAATCTTTTGAATAAGCCTAACCCTTCAGGAATACTGGCTGGCAGGCATGTCGGTTTTAATTAAAAATGTTACAAAATATCCGCAGAACTGGCTATTTTGTTGGCTGGGTTGCCTGTCACTATTCCTACTAGCAATGATCTTGGTATTTTGAGAGTAAGTACCTACTTTAGAGGTTTGCTAAATGGTTGTATTACTAAACAAAATTTCAATAGATAATCCAATTTGCCCAGCAGACGGGCAGGTACCAGTGGTGACGTATCAACACTCATCAGTATGATAAAGGAAAACTCTGCCATGTCTTTCAGGATTGAGTAAGTTAAGTATAAATTATTCTTTTGTTTGTGATACATTGATAAATGTTGAGAATGTATAAACATCATGGTTATGCAGACATTAATCATTTCATAACTTAAACCACTTATAAATAAACCTCATCATGTTTAATTGTTAAGTGTTTCACGTGTTGAGGCAACCCCAAGTAACATTGCAAGGGTAGGAAGACCAGCCCCACAAAAATGTGCATGAAATAAATATATTATGTATATCCTCATGTAAAAGAACAAAATACAGTACTGCTCATTTCAGGCACTCATAAAGCCCCCTAAACAATTAACTTTTCCGAATATAACATTCACTTATGCATTCAAGACATGATGCTATGCTATGGGTCATACGTGCTGGTGTCGATAACAATGCGCGTATTTTGCGTACGGGGTTATTTTAGTATCAAGTTTGAGTCGGTTCATGTTAGCCTCAAAAAACACTGACACCTTCTTTCCACACTTCAATTATTAACTTCCTACCAACTCATTTAATCATTAATTCCCTTGTGTTCCTGTATTCAAGTACATTTTCAAATTCTTTAAAGTTTTTGTTATATATTTTTATGGTAGACAATGAAATGTTTCAGTAAGTACACAGTAAGCAAATAAAAGTCGTTTGGCATTTAATCTTAACTTTAATTAGGTAGACACTGGTGCATTGCACGCACAAGGGTGGCAACGCTTTGCAAAAATAAAAACATGAGTTTCTTGTTATCTGGAGGAATGAACTTAGAACTAAACTTCATAACCTATCACACCGACGCATTAGGATTCACGTTCTGGATTAACGTTATGTTGTCCCCTTTCATCATTATTCTACCAATTTGCTTCCTATTCTTCGTCTTCATGTGAACTTCTTCGGCTTCATCCAAAACAATGTTCATGTACTCGTCGAATCCCACGATGTGTCCCTCAATTCGTAGATTCACGTTCTCGTACAACCAGATTTGAACTCGACTTCTGTTTTGTAAATACCTGAAGATAAGGTTGATGGGTTGGACCATCACCTTTTGAACTTTCGGAGGACCTTTGTATGCCATTTTGAATTATATTCTTACGCACAAATAAATAAAATGATAACAAACGCTACCAAGCCGGGCTTCGCGGTTTGCGTTCTGTCAATTTGTCAAAAAAAAATTGTCTATGGTCGAATATGAATGACGCTGTGTGCTGGGTTGGAGTGGCCAGTTGTGACTTTACCATAGACGTTTTAGTCGATTTCGTTTGACTGACATGCATGATTGTGACCTCAGAATAATATTGTGTAGGTAACGTGCATTATTATCAATGCACTATAAAGGTTCGGCCTCGATGTTCCTACTTCATTCCAAGTGGATTACAGAATAAACTCAAATTGTGAATATGCCAAGTTGTTGATAAATAAAAAACCAAAAAAAAAAAGAAAATAATTATGATTGAATGCTTCCAAAATCCGACTGATTTATTAATTAATTAAATAGCAACTTTCATGGGGAAGAAAAACCGAAACAAATCATGTGGCGCTCGCTGCTTGTTGATTGACTCATACCATCGCACTCACTGTCAGTTAATCTATCATTATTTTTTTTCCGTTTTATTAAAAGAAGGAAACCAATAGTTAGTGATTTCCATGGTTAATCGATCACAACAGATATTTCTCGACGGTGCGGTATGTGAAACCAAGTCAGGCCAATTGGCGCTATAATAACCAGGTTAGTCAATAACCACACGAAAAAGAAAGATCACAACACAACGTGACTTTATTTTTTCAGGTATTTTTTCTAATCGACTTTATATAATTGCTAATTGTCAATTTTTGCTAGCCCAAATACTAGCAACACTCGTGGTAAAAGTTGTCAGTTTGCTTCCCCATTATTCAGGAGCACAGAGTACTGTTCAGGAGCATCAAATGGGAAAACGACTAAATACCATTTTTTCTTCATTCGATTTCTAATCCGAAGCTACGTCGTTTAAAAGTTGCTAAGTAAAATAAAATAGAAACAACAGAAAACTGGTAAAAAAAAAAAAAAAAAAATCCGAGTTGTAGAGACATTTGCGAAAAATCTTTTGCTTTTTTTCTTTTTCAAGCAAAAGATTTTTTATATTGAAGATAATTAAACTATTGAATTATTATTAAACGACAAAAAGTGTGCGATGGCCGGGAATCGAACCCGGATCAACTGCTTGGAAGGCAACTATGCTGACCATTACACCACCATCGCATCTGATGAAGCAATTGAAATTTCTAATTATAATATTATTGTACGCGTTACTTATTTCATTACGTACCTGGGCGATCTTGAATTTCCATAGCTGCTGCTAGCAACGTGCAAGCGCTTTCCACGCTCAATGTAGATGTGACATGATCTTCACAAGCTGATCTAAGATCTTCTACTCCTAAATCTGCTGCTAAGGTCATCATTTCGAAAACTCCAGAGTCTTGCAGCAATAGCTATTCGGAAAAAGCGTGTAAACATTGCTTTTAATTAACAAAAATAAAATCTTATGATTGCGCCATCTAGTGATTTCGTTATCCACCGACAAAAAGTTTTTAATTCGACACTTGAGGCGCTGTCGTCATTTATCATAATATTTACAAATTATTCTTCTAGAGCAATGTGTAAACATTAGTAACCTCTAAAAAAACTGAAATCTCACCTTGCCAGTGTAAACATACTGAATAAAAAGCCGGAAAGTTTCAACTTGGACGTGCAGCATTCGAATCGGTGTCGGCTGTGCGCCGATAGATGGCGTTACGGAACATCCTGGGATCCGACAAACTTCGCCTCGTTTTGTGTTTTGAAAGCTCTTGCATCTGTAACAAAGAACTAAGTATTTTTAATTTATTATTTTTTATATTTGAAAATACTTATTGATCTTAATTAATTAAACATGTTAAATATCATCATTTGAGAAATTAGGTACAGTTTTGAACTTTATTTGTACAAAATATAAAACGAGTTTCTTCTTAAAAGATTGCAGCTTTTATTAAAAACTTAGATAACAACAGCTAGGTAAAGCCATCGTACAGTCCATAATTAAAAACCGATAATCCCCTCAGAAGAAGTTATAAGCGTTGAGCATAGCTCGGATAGCTCCCTGGGAAAAACTTTGTCAAGTTGTGCTTTAATAACTTGTAAGTTATGCGAAAGTTGCAGAGGCGGCAGCGTCCCCTGGCGGCGTGGAGTGCACTCGTGGCACGTTTAATAAAATATCGGTAGGTACAGAACAAGTTATTTTCACGCGGTACATCTAACATTATTGGCTGTAAAGAAAACCTTCAATTAATTGTCTTCTAAATAAGAGTAAAAAGAAATTGGTGTGTTACCTATGCCTCTAAACCTCTATTCCTTGCTTGCAAAAAGGTTGCTAGATCAAGAATGCGAAGGGAGCTGGAGAGTGGAGACTATACCTATTTCTAATATATATCCCAATAGTTGACGGATTACGAGTAGATTAATGCCGTGTATCAGTATCGAGCCACGTTCGTTATTTCGCGTTGATTAGACAAGCCCGGCGCCCGCCGGTGCCTGGAACTCTGCTGATTGGATTTGCTATTGACTAAATTCAATTTTCAAGTGACTCCGCTCAGTAGCGGTGATTTATCACCTTATTTGCGTAATGTTACGTTAATTGGATCGCTTGAGAGATGTTTATCTTGTCAGTTAGTTGTTGAAAGTAACCCAATTTAATTCCGCTATCATGAGTGACAGAGACAAATTTGTAAGTAATGACGGTATGTTTATCCCAATTCCTATTAAATAGAAAAATATAGCGGCTCTACCTACTATGAGAGCTCTATTATCCTATTAATTAATTAACCTATTATCTAAGAGACTATTGTCACAGTGATGCTGAACACAAACGGAAGCTGTGAGTTGAGATCATTCATGCGATAGGTTTTGTTATGCCAATGAATTATAAGTTATAACTACCTATCTATCTATTGTCGATATTTCCACTAGGTGTTCCATCTGCTCTATCGTCGATAAACGGTACCTACTTACTTAGTACGTACAAGACCTGCTTAGGTCTTGTACGTACGTATTTCAAGGACCTCTATTTCATAACCTCGGGATATCAATCACTCATCTAGTAGGTATCTATACCTACCCTAAATAATATATAATCCAGCACTGCACCATTACACCCTGGTCCCAGGAGTGGCAGCCATTAGTGTAGTGAGTACCACAATGTGAGGTCGCTCCGTGAATATTTCAACATGTTTTGTCCCAGTTAACGACGATCACGCACATCCCAAGAGACCTCCAGATATTCTAAGATTGGAAATTGCGAGGTATCGTTATTATAGGTTAGGGCTGATTATAAAATAAACAGACGCTTCGCTGGATATTTGGTAAAAAATAAACTACAAATAAACATAATGTGTAATAGATAGGTCACGTAAAAACCTGAATCATGCAAAATCTTTTTGTATACAGTGTGTAAAAAAAAACCCTGTTCGATCCGAAAGGAGCACATAGGTAGGTAGGTAGGTAACTAGTAACTACTGCAATAAAATTAACAGAAAAAAAATATTGAAAATAAAATAGTTATAGTAATTTGAAATTCACGATTTTAGTACCAAAAATTACCCCAATTTCATTATAAATTAGCAAATTTTCTACAGAGGTCATAAGTTATGACGGTACGCGATAAAATTACCCATTGAAAAAAAAAATGTTTTTTTTTTCTTTTTTCCAAAAAAATACCACATAGATAGACTCTCAGTAATAGAGTCTCACATTCTTAACAACACCCTCACGGACCGGACAGGGTTTTTGTTGCATTTTGCAACTCTAAACTTTTCTTTGCAAACTTTCTCGTAATGAAAATCTAATGGAGTGGTCCATTAGACTTTCGTGGCATGTTAAGAAAAAGATACACTGTTTAAGCTATTCCTGACATACTTATTCCGTAGCTGCCACATAGACTGAACCAGTTAGGTACCTGTTAGTTATCTGTAACTAAACTAAACTAAGTAGTCAATGATACTAGGTGGTTCGGGGATCGGGTTGTCTCCTTCCCTCAAATATGGCGAGGGGGGTAATGGCTGATCTTTGCGTTATGCTCGTGAACGGGTGCTGCTTGTGGTGACTGGTCGTCTTGCTGATCTCGGTTTTGTTAATGTTATTAGTAATTAACTTTTTATTTATTTTACTTCGATTGTCCTAGTTTATCATTTAGGTATAACTTCCAGTTACAGCTATATGTAAGCGGGCACGCCCTTTGTGCCTGGAAGCTTTTATTTAGGTAATTTATGTTTAACTTTTATTTCTGCTTGAGTAGAACTCGTTTTTTTTTTTTTGTGGTTGTTATATCGGCGTGTGCTAGCTGACATATGGCTAATAATTAGATTAAAGTTTTATGTATGTAATGTAAATGATTTTGTATACTTTTGTATAGAATCAATTTTTCTCTAACTGAACAGACAGCTGTGCTGCTGGGGAGTTTGTTGCGCCACTTCTTCTTCCCAGCTAAAGCACTAGGAAGTGGTGAAGGGTGGGCGTTTTGGGGGACTGTCATATGTAATTTTGACGTTCGAAAAGTGCTGATTCTCAGCCTAGTTTGAGTAAATGACTTTTGATTTTGATTTTTTGATTTTGGTGTGGCAAATCATTTCTGTAATCCTATGAGTACGTCCCTACAGGGTGTACCAAGTCCACCATCCTGCTGCCGACGACCGCCACTAAGTTGTGCAGCCGATCTCAATTAATTGTAAACCCGCTGTAGCGTTCATTGCCTGATTTATTTACGGTAACTCAGTGGCTATTCGGTGGAACTTGAGAGGAACCACAATAGATCTACTGTAGGTAATTATTCTGTCTAGTGGGGGGGGCTAGGCTCACCCCTATTACATGGGCTTTAAACATTGCTGGCGAAATGTAGGTGTACTGTGTGTGTAATAGGTACACCTCTGCCTAATCCTTCGGGATTACAAGTGTGCTTGTCATTTGTTTTTCGATTTATTCATCATCTGCCCATCTCTCCCAACATACCTCTTGTTACTGACTGATTATCTGACTTTCGCGCTTCTTACGACCTGTAACACCTGTCATAGAACTACCTCAACTACCTACTTAAAAGACAGCAGGGACAAACGACTTAACATATAGGTACTTTCCGAGACTCGGAAAGGTCTCGATATGTAATGTATGGCCACTCATCCCCGGACCGACATTGGTGATTTATTAGGATTATTAATTTGTTCTATGTTTTTTACAGACATCGATAAATATAATCCCGCTGTACCCTTACCCTGTGGATTCCCCCAACCCATGGTAAATGGTAAGTAATAAACAATACATTAATTGAAATAATGTTATATTAATGTTATGTACCAAGTTATGAAGTAAATAAGTAGTACTTAAGTTTTACAATCATGCGGTTTTATTGATTTTTCATAAACTTTCATGTTAACTTTAGGTCTAGGTAGGTACATATTTCCCGAGATAAGACGGAGTCAAGACAATATGAAGCTACTAAATGTATATCAGCCGAGCTCAGCAATCGCCAATGTTTGAAAAATTCATCTGCAACAACGTAAGTAAATAAATGTTGTTGAGCTGTCAAAATGAACGACATTCCCATTGTACCTAAGTGTGTTACGCCCTTACCCCGCTGGTAAGTAGTAACTTTTATACAATAGACTTATATTACTTATAGCTGTATAAATAAGTTGAAGATTCTCTAAAGTGATAAATTCCCACCCAAATCACGCGCAATGCCGCAAGTTCTCATCAAATTACAGTGGTATATTGCGGTGGTCTGCGATTTGTTTGCAATTAATCTCAGTTTGAGCTGTGTCCTTATAATTAATTCAGCGGAGTACATCGCGGTGTGATGGTCCACAATCTCGGCGGATATCATTAATCTTGGTCGGCGGACCAAGTGTAGCTCAAAGAGTTTTAGCAGACGCGACGTTTAAATGTACCGTACGTCGGTTTATCCTATAAGTACCTAAGCTTGACCCCCGCTACAAGCGTGTTGTCTTTAATTGCGTTCATAGGTAACTAATCTTTAACAGTAAAGTATTATAAATATAATGCTGTGAGAACTTTTCTAATTTGAAACCTTTTTAATTTCTGTCAAACTCGATTGATTTTCACGATAATGATTTTACAATTCTTGTCACCGTCCCCAAAGTTTACCTGTTTCTTTCAAGACCTAAATATCGACTTATCCACTGTTAGTACAAGTAGGCAGTTACCTATCGTTCTCAAAAGAGTGTCGTGTCTCTGTGTGGTACTCTCAGCGCTGGCGCGGCAGCACCCGCTCCCGTCTCCAACAGATGGTGACTAATGGAGCGAACAGCTCTCACTTACACCACTTTTTGCTGATTTCCATTTAACACGTGCACGCAAGGAGCGAGGTTTTAAAGGATTAAACGGATTTTCTTGCTGCGAAATCCTTTTTATTGGTGTTCATAGATTGCTAGGCAGAGTAGGTACCTAATTAAAATTGGGGTAATATGTAGGTAAGGAATTAACAAACAAAAAACTGGACGTCTGTGAGTGACAGAAATACATTTCATTTTTGTTGCATTTTATAAGTACTTGGTACAAGTATGAAAATAACTTTCCTATGCAAGTTTATTTTTGACGAATGTTGAATAATCTGGCCAGCTGTATTATTAGACGATATCTGCATAACCTAAACCGTCTGTCAAAAAACCACATTTCCGATGCTTACTTATAACTTATCTACTTGTGTCACACGATCAATGTTATCCCTTCACATAAGCATAGGTAGGTACAGTCACGGACTTTAATTGATGAGCCACTTTAAAACTTTTCAATATTGCAGTTTCATACATTCACGAGATTACACGATTAAACACGAACTCAAATCGCATGCTCGTCAACAAGATGACAAATTACTAGTAATCGGAAATAGTGTTATCCATAGAGGTTGACTAATAAGTTCTCAATAAAAAATAAATACAATGTTTATCGAATCTATTTGATACTGACCTGCTTTGAATCAGAGCTCATTAACCCGTCATATGCCGTAATTACAGACACAATTAAAAATCCATTGTGTCTCAACGAGATCTACGTTCCGACATACCAAAGGTTAACTCGATAATTCCGAAAACCAATCCGAAGACAGTGACAGTTGAAATGTCGATGTCAGAGACGATAGTTTTGCGAATTTGTCGAAATTTCTCCGTACGCTAACGTTACTATGGCTACGCTGAAACAATCGTCGCTAGGTTACGGTTGCTAGACCTGCAATTGGTTGACTTTCAGTAGTCACTCTGCTGTCAAGTTTGTAGTTCTGGCTCTCAGGTTAGCCAAACGGTAAAGATATTAAATATAATTTTCTTCTTCTATAATATACGAAGACATGACTTTCCGTGTCTGCATGTACGAGTATAACCGACTAAGCCCGATTTGCATTACACGGCTATAATGCGAACAGTGCCAAGTGGCTCATCAATTAAAGTCCGTGACTGTACCTAAAACATTTTTATTCTATGCCTGTATTTTTGTGTCTTTACTAACAGATCCGCCTCACATTTCACATACATATCAGAGTCCTGTAGCCTACATCCCTCACTTAGTTGCGGCCATGCGTCCATGCCACCATGCCTCTACGTTGGCTGTGCTGAGATTAACTCGATTAACTACAGTTCGCGTGAGCTGTCGCGACGCGAACATGACTGCCGCCGGAAATTGACGCGTCAGAACGTCAGGCCCTTCTCTAGTCTGTTCCAATCATACGCACCTATTAGTTCTTATGTTGTACTTGTACTTCTTACTTCTTAATTTTGTCCCAAACATTAGGAAAATGGCTGTCCTATAGGTACTTACTTATAGACAGATTTGTGTCCGTTCATTTTTTTTTGCCATTTTTAAAGAATAGTAGGTGAAATATAAAATCAAAAGGATAGGTATCTATTTGTTCACTCTTGCTAATGGGGATGGACAACGACTCTCACTTTGAAATCGCAAAAAAAAAATCAGCATTTAAAGGTTGGTCCCATGGAAAAAGTATATTATAGATGACACCAAACCACTAGTTTCAAGGATAACGCTGTCTACCCTTACACCCAGTATTTAAATCAATTGCTGTGTTTTAGTCTGGTAAAAACTCGAAAATGGCTCGACCGATTTGAATAAGTTTTTTTTTTGTTCGCCTCAGTACCAATAATAACCACCCCAGGTGGTTTAGATAAAAGGAAAATTAGGAAAAACACAAAGGAACAGCCGAAAAATTTCTAATGTTGTCTCACGTGATACGAAGTTCATCGGGTCATCTAGTCCTATCAATAACAGTATATTTACTTACCTAATTTAATAATAAAAAACGGTAAACCACATAATTACAACTCCATTATTAGCTTTAATCTGAACTGTTAACAGTGTGGTTTCTGTGACATCGTGTGACGGGGCTTTATAGCGACGGCCAACTTTTACTAGCGACAAACATCGCGCCTACGTTTGAACACAGATTAAACTTACGCAAAATATTATATTGTGGTGTTATGTCATGTTTCGTGTTGGAGACATTGTGGGGTAAGGAAATTGGAAAGGATAGGTACTGCTCTGAAAGACAGTACAGTTTTAAGTATCTACGTATGGACTATTCGTTGTAGAATGGCCACCACTGCTGTCAGCTGATATCCTGCAGTGTTGGCCATTCTATTAGAAAAGGGTTAAACCTCCACTAGTCAGCTAAGGAAATGAGCCAACAGACCTTGCCGTCAGACGATCGACAAAGTGCCAGCAAAGACCTAAACTGGATGGAAGTCCTGAATTCATGATCATAACTAGCAAGGAACGCTTACGCGAAGGAGGTAAAAACTTCAGAGTTCAAGCAAGCATTAAGTAACCATTTCAATGTAATTAAACGCAACCTACACAACATTGAGACAACCTTTACTTCTTAATTTGTAATTCAAAGAACAAACAACCTTATAAAAACTAATTCCCGTATTTAATAACCAACATCACACTTAAGTAAATTACACGACCGACAAGGGGATTGTTCGCACTTAATAAAATTAACTTTGCAATTTGTTGCGCTAAAAACAAGCTTTCTGAACACAATCTGTATCGCGGCGGCCATGATTGATGACGTCACGACCGCGCGCAACAACGCGACGCGACATCGCGACAGCGTTGACGTGCAATTTGCGTCATAGATAGTGTCGTGACCAGATTTTGTGTAATATGAAGGACAACGTGATTTGCTTTAGAATTAAGTAGAATTATTATTATCTAACTTACGACCTTAAGTTAATACCATGAATGGTAAGTTGTCGGTAAGATTCTAACGCACTCCTTCATCGGCCCCGGGCAGGAAGTCTTCAACTCGCCATGGTGAAAGCATTCTTTTGGCATTAGGTACCCTACGCCACGGCGTTCATCGCACTCTAATGTGACAAGTTATGTTTATTCGTATTAATAGAGTGAAGCGGTTCCCTAAAAACGGGACTCTCCTCCCTCCCGAAGCAGGCTAGTGTTTCTACCGATCACGATTAATAGTAGGCTCGCCGCAGCCGTCGGCTGTCTGCTGAAGCCGACTGAAGCCGCTGCTGATGCGGAGGACATTAATCACACTCAACTCCTTGCACTGATTATTTTAACGCGGCTTAGTTCACGGAATTAGATTCGTTCATGTTCAGCGTGAGTTATTTGTAGGGTTTTTGTAAAGCGTTGTTCTTTCATGTCATAGGTGTTCTAACTCCGAGACGGTCAACCTCAAGTACCTACAGAAGTAACAAAGCAGCGTATAGAGTAAAAGTAAATAAATAAATCCTAGAGACCTCGGTATGTTCAACAAGCAGGAAAAAAATAAAAACTATAATGACCCAACATTCAGCCTTATCTCGTTAGTAATTCAGTTGGCACAGTGTTCAGTGCTGCCAACTGCATTCTAAAGACTGTAATCTGCACGCGATTCTAGCAACATTCTAATTTTGGCGCCATTCACAGCACGCAACCGTTACGTTCAAATTACAGAGCTCAAAGCAAATGAACGCCATATTTGTGTTTTTTCATGTTATTTTCGAACGTATCGCCGGCGAGTATAAATCGACTCGTTAATCCTGATTGGTGTAATTCAATCTTGTAAATTACACTGCACGATCGCTGAATGTGTTTTTTCTACAGATAAGTGAAAAGCGAGTGAATGCATGAGTTGAATGGCTGATTTTACGACGGTAAATAATGATTTGAAATATTTTTCAGTAGGTACTTCGATTTTTTTTCATTTAAAGTTTTGCGATAAAAGGTAAATGATACGTTCCTTTTGCATTACATTTTAATGGCAACCTGAGAGTACCTGAATGTTCGTTCGATTTCAGTGTTTTAAATTGTTCTATTCAAAACATTTGAACACTTACACTTACAACGTAGATCGCAAGCTGAAATGCCTGTATACAATCAATGGTGCCGATTCTGTTGTTCACAAACTAAACTAAATTTAAGTTCAGTGCATCTTTTACTTTCTATTTCATTATGAAAAGGACAGAAGATAAATTTTAGTTTAGTCCTGTCAAATTAATCAGCGCCTGACGTAAATTGACGTAATTTTAGTAGGCAAATTTTTAATCGCGTCTAAACTTGTATGGAGTAGTGACAGTTTGACAGGACTAAACTAAAATGTATCTTCTATCGTTTTCTTAATGAAATAGAGAGAAAGGTAGGTAATTAATTATTATTATTAGCTGAATTAATTTTCAGCCGTTTAAAGCTCTTAGAAGTCAAAGTAGGATAGCTGCGTGGATCAATCCGGAGTGGCGAGGTCTTTGTAAGCAGTCTTCACACAAAAGCTTAGGTTGCAACAAGATTCTCACTTAAGGGCGGCGGCAGGATTATCTCAACATTTTTCTACAAATAATAAAACGGTAATGAGCGGTGTAGGATGTCGCACGACGTCACCTACAGACGGCCGCGCGTCGCTTGTTGCAACCGCTCGCCTCCAATTTGCGGTTGCGCTCACAATTGCTCCGCTCGCTGCGCTCAGCTGTCATCGCAACACGTGCTGTTGGTATTGTGCCAAAGTTGCTGGTTTTTGTTATTGAATGAAACAAATTGTGTGGTGTGTTTGGAAATCTTAAGTTATAACATTACCTATGCGATATGAAAGGCGGTTCTTCATTGTTAAAGTCATGTACCGTGAAACATGCCAGCTTTGCCCACTTTTTTCGGATAATTACAATTTTAATACGATTTTTCTATGGAGACGTAACTATTTTCCTTCATCAAATACAACTGTAAGATCATGTGCATATGTTAGTATAGCTAAATTTACTATTTTTCAACATTTAATTGAATATTTGTTCGATTTTGTTGGCGGGCAAAGTAATCTCGACTTTTACCCAACTCTGCCCACATTGATTATTGACGCAAATATGGCCTTTATGCAGATGACATAAAAACCAGTAAAAGAATTTTGGTAAAGATGGCGTTTAGTTTAGGAATGTAGACGACACTATGAAAAGTTTCTTACTGAAACCACTGGGCAATGTTACCCTGACATTTTTTCTCGTTTTCATACATTCCACATTTCGTCTTTATAAAATGCTAGGGTTGGCACATGGTAAAAAATATTCTGATTTCTTTTCTTTCTACAAAGAATGTGATTGTATTAAGGTAAATAACAAGAAATATGTTTCACGCTTATTACCAGTATAAGAATAATAAAAAAGTTCAAATTATACCGTAGTGTGGAGCAGGTACACACTCAGTACCCAATAACTAATGTAATCTTTGAATTTTAGTAATTAAATACCTAATTTATGTTTAAAAGTAAATACGATCAACAGTAACCATAAATCTATCTTCTATATACATATAATAAATCTGTAGACGAGGCGTTTCTGTACAATGAAAAAGAAATAAAAAACGTAGGTGGAGTGTCCAAGAATAACCAACAGATGCCATTTCTACCATTTTGGGAATTTTTGTCTGTTTGTCTGTTCGTTTGTTTGATTGTTCCAGTATCACGTTAAAAGTACGAAATCAATATGGTTAACTTATACACTCAAATATTGTGTGTAACTCGATGTTTCATTTAGTCTTTGTTTCATCGCAATCGCTTCAAAATATCAAAAGATATTTAAAGTATTCAAGAAGAAATTTTCATTAGGTACGTAATGTAGATACACGTAACGACATCTATTGTCGTAAAATGACACTAGCGTAAAATCAGGTAGGTTTGTGAGAACGTGTGTAACACACGATCATAATCATCATATGTTCACATAGTTCGCGCGGAAACATAACGCGATACATTGTGAATTTACCCAATCTAAAGATTGGTTAATTCAAGTTTTCCAAATCCATTGTTTGGTAGTAGTGCCATAGGTGGCGCTATCTATCTTTTAAATCATGATACAAATATTAATCATGAAAAAATGGTGATAAATTTTAATTTCTTAAAAATTGTAGATTGTTACATCGAGCAAAAAGTGAGTAATTAAGGCACGAATGCGCTTACTAAATAAACACGAGTGCATTAATTACTCACTTTAGCAAGGTATGTAATCTACTTTTCTTTCAACTACCAATGTACCTGCTGCGATAAAATATACCTGCTCAACTCAATTCAAATCAAGTTAGGTCAAGTTAGGTCAAGTCAGGTCAAGTCAGGTCAAGTCAGGTCAAGTCAGGTCAAGTCAGGTCAAGTCAAGTCAAGTCAGGTCAAGTCAGTCATGGAACCCTACGTCTTTTCTACATAGCTTGCAGAGTGTTCGAACGTTTTCCCATATATTTTGACAGTATCACTTCTTGCTCGATAGATGGCGTTGTTCATTTAACGTCATTTTCTGAATCGCGGTGTTAAGAGTCTCCGTAGAAGAATGAGTTTCGCCGAATTCATAATTATCGAACATTTGGCTCATTTTGAATTGAACACATACTAATCGATGCTTAAAAGTATAAATTCGATAGTAACTCTGTCTGTCTGTCCGTCTGTAATTCTGTATGTTACCTTTTCACGCCTGATCCACTGAACGGATCTCGATAAAATTTGGTAAAGAGATAGATGGCATCCCGGCGAAGAACATAGGCAATTATTTTCTCAAAAACAAATTTAAGGGGGGGGGGGATATAGGGGATGAAAGTTTTTATGGGAAACCTATCATTTTTAGAGTTCCGTAGTCAAGTCTGTCTGTCTGTCTGTTGACATTTTTGCGGGACTCTCTTCAAGAGCGTTAAGGGATTGAGAATATAGTCATAGTCCGTATCTTGAGAATCTGTCCACTCAATCAAAAGTTATTACTACTTGGCTCTTGGCTTGTAACGAAGAGTTTGAGTTTACCAGTGAGTACTTACTCGATAGATGGCGTTGTGCAAATGATGCCATTTTCTTAAGGGGGATGCGCCGGTAGCCCGCGAAATTTAAATCTTAAGATTTTTGCAATTTGCAAGTCAGTGTCAAGCAGGTTGTATGTTAAAATGAAATTGTTTATTCTGTAAATAGGTTATTGGAATCACTTTTACACGTCGTAAGAATATCAAAAAATTGTAAAATTAAGCTAGATGAGGTCGGCGTTTCCTATCTGACTACTCTGAGAAGAAAGGCCGAAACAAACTCAGTCTCTTTTAAAGTCCGGACATACCTAGGTCAGATATTGGCATATTGGTCAGGCCCTATGAGGGCCATGTAGATTAGAGTCTGAAATGGTGAACCACACAGATTTGAGTGAACCTGTCCTGTCACTGCAAGCATTTGTCAGTAATAGTGGAGCTCAGCTCAGAACTTAAGGAGCTCAACGACTCGACGAACAATACCAAAGAAAGGACATTTGTGTAGGCCGCATCAAGTTCTCAAATTGCCAGACCATTGTTAAAACTAACTGAGAACGAAAAAATATAAGAATAAAAACAAAATAAACATCCACATAGTCCTCACATTCACAATAATACAATACTTTACAAAGCAATCATGTCATTTTGTCAATATCCTACTTTTCACTTATTCAAAATGTCACAATGCCAAAATGACAAAATGTTAGCAGAGCGAGCAGCTCAATCCCATGCTTTTTGTCTTCTAAATATAAATTGTATAGTACCCTTTTTTACAAAGTTTGGTTTTAATACAGCTTTTAAATCGTTTAATGGGTAAGTTTCGAATGTCAATATGATTAAAATATGATTCGCGATCGTAGCTTTACAGAATAATAACCATTAGATACAGGAATACAACTCCTGCAATATTAGTTAGATTAGATAAATAAATATTTGAAACAACTGCGACTCATTATTTAGATCAACATAAAACATGATACTGACCTGTAAAAAGCAAAAACCATAAGAAAATTTGAATATCGCAGGCTCCCCCAAAGCTTTCGCCTTAGTTTCCATCGTCCATACAATATGCCATAGTTTTTTCATTAATCTTTATACAATATTTTTTCATTAATCTTTCCGACAGTTTCATACTGCTGTCCATACTATCCACACTATCACCACAATATAGATATGGACTACCACTAATATATAAAGTTACTGGCTGTCTCATGTCTGTTACTTTTACGCCATAACGCCTAGGTCGCCTAGACAGACCACGTGGGTTATGGGACATAGGATACTTTTATCCCGGTAGCACATTCCCGTGGGATAATTTCCGACATCCACGCGGGCAAAAGCTAGTTAAAAAATAAATAAAATACAAGGTTTCGTAACATGCCAACCCTAAGCCTTTATTGATGGTGGGCAATGTTGTCAATCGTAGGTCGGAACATTACTAGATAACTTTGCCCATCATCATAACTTTAGTTTTAAAAGACCCTGAGCAATGACACTAACATTATTATACTCTACAAATAATTGTCTATTACATGAAATAAAGTAAACTACCCTGTGTTTTCGCCATCTCGCAGACTATACTTTCAAATTTGCACAAAAATTTGCCCGCAAAAGCACGCACCTTACTCAACGAGTTCCAACAAGTTACTAAGCGAAGTTAGCAACAAACACGATAGTCAGTATTGCCATACATATAACCTATATTCCACCAAAGTGAATCAATGTTGCCATAATATTAAGATATTTTTGCAAATCAAACATATGCTTATAAATCGTTCTACGGGCAAAGTTTGCCTTGGTGGCAATGTTGGCATATTTCACGGTAACATTTTGTTGATCTATCGACAGTTTGGTTATCTATCTACGTCTACTCTTCTCCCATCTTCCCCCTCTGTTCTTCCATCTTTACTTAGCTTTCAAGTTGAAGAAACAATTATTTATACTGTATCGTCATAACCAGGATCTCTTTGGTACCTTCATAAGTTCGGTTTATTACCTAGTGTATTACCAGGCACCCAAGTGCTGGCGCGATGGAGCGCGACCTAAGATCACTTAGATATAAATCACAGTTTTATAACGTCCTCAAGGACATTATACTTATTACTTTGATTTATGTCTGTGTCTAAGTCGCGACATTCGCCCACGTTTACGAGAGACGTTCATTGGCGCCATCATGACGTGCCACAAAGTGTGGTTTGAACCTTACATTGTCACACCGATAGCCGTCAAATGAAGAAAACTTTGGTTGTTAAATAAATGTCTTGAACTGAACGAGTGTATAAAATTACAACTTGGTAGGTCAAGAGTGGTACAGTCGAGAGGGTGTCGGCGTCGTCGGCCAGATTTAGTTTGCAGGATTTGTAATAAAAATGTAACACACTAACACACGTTAACACCCTGTAACCGCACCTTCTTTTTAAAATAAGGGATTTAATACAGAATTTTGGATTTTGGCTTCGGGTAAAACTACGCAAACTCCAAAACCCGAAAAGGGTTTAAATTTTTCGGTTGTTTCTGCCGTACCATGGGTAAAAGCCGTGAGTTTGTAGGTACTTACGTACTTATTGGTTTGTCTTTTAGATTTGGCGACTTATCAATTGGTCTGCTTAAAGCTGCGGACATTGTTCCGCCATTGTTGCAAAATCGATAAGATAGGTACGCCAGGCGGCCAAGTCTACTAATTTACAAACGTGTCAGTGGTCTCACAATGATCAGTTTTTGACAGATTTTGTATGGTTTGATTTTGTATGTATCCGTAATTGGCTGTAAGACTAGTTTATTTAATTTAAGTTAGCATTTTAAAGAGCTGTGGATTTTGTGAATAAATAAATAAATAAATGGCATATCTGTAAAAAACTGATCATTGTGAGACTACTGACACGTTTGTAAGTTAGTAGACTTGGCCCCCTGATCAATGCTCAGTCAGCTAATCATGAAATTGTATCGAACAGAGCAATTATCATTAATTAAGCGCCAGCCACAATTAGCAGATAAGTTATTGTTGTATTTCGGAGTCATTCTTACCCGACTGCCTAGAAGGATGTAGGTTTTACAGAATCAATATTGTACAGAAGATACCTCAATAGGCTTCAGTTCTTCCGCCCTCTTAGTGATATCTGTAACTTTTAAGGAAAAACCTAAAAGTTATTTCTTTTAACCTGTTCGTGAAACATTTCTCCCAGTATTCGTAACGTGTTAAATAATTGATGTCGTATTGTGCGTTTTGTCGCTACGCGGCGTATTGTTCCCTTTAGTATTGTTGAACTGATTTGAATCTCGCGTTTTGTTTGCTGCTGAGGTGACTACGACTGGAGGGAAAGTAAGGATATTATCGGACACATACTCTAGGTTGTAGACTAGCATAAGTACCTACTAAAATATTACATGATACATTTTGGTATTATTGTAAGAACGTGCCTATATGCTTCATGAAGTTCCGACAGATTGAGTGAATGTTGGAATGAGTTTCTCCCAAAGATTGCATTTAGGTCCCTCAGTAGGTACCTACATAATATGTAGGTATTTGTGTAAGGTAAAAAGTGAAGTAAAGTAATGTAAAATGTACCCATAGGCCATGCCCATAGGTACCTAATGTCATAATGAATATTTTTATGATTCGATACAATTTTTCTAAAGGTCGCTTCATAATTTAAAAAAAAACAACCGACTTCCAAAAAAAACACGAAAAAAGTGAAAAATAACATTAATTTCGGAAGTCGGTGTTTTTGCTTTTCAATTTTCGTTTTAGGCCACCGACTTCCGAAATTAAAGTTATTTTTCACTTTTCACGGAGAGCAGTGGTGGTCCAGTGGTAACGGCCACGACTTACGAGTTGTAGGTTGTAGGTTCGAACCCAGACAGGCGCTTTACTTTGTGTAAATTATTTCATCGCCACTGCTCTCAAAACGGTGAAGGAAAACTTCGTGAGGAAACCGGCATGTCCTAGAACCAAAAATTCGAAGACATACATGACATGACATCTACCAACCCGCACTGGGCCAGCGTGGTAGATTACGGCCCGCTCCCTCTCACAGAGAGCAGGCCTGTGTCCCAGCAGTGGGAACATTATAGGCTGATTATGTTTCACTTTTTTTGTGTTTTTTTTGGGAAGTCGGTTGTTTTTTTTTTGTAAAAAGTTTTTATTTTTCACTTTTAAATTGTGATACCTACCTACCCCACACAAATTCGAATACCACTACCTGCTATGTAAATAACAGTGACGGAGTCAAATAATATATCGTCTAAATGGAAAAAATACGTAATTATTGTAGCTAACTCAAAAACTACTCAAGCAAAGTTAATAAAATTTATATGGGACCACCTCTGAAGCATGTATTACCAAACAAAAAAAAAATCATCAAAATCGATTCATAATTGGCGCAGAAATAAGTAACAAACACACAAAAAAAAAAGACGACTTGAGAACCTCCTCCTTTTTGAAGAAGTCGGTTAAAAAATACTAGGTAAGTAGGTATATAATTTTCTTTCAAAATGTCTCAATAATGGCTGGTCACCACAAACGAGCGGTTCGCGTGGAAGCGCGAGTTGTAATTACGATTCGTGTCGGTTTGTTTACCTCGCCGATAGGTGGCGCTTGTTTCAACAACACGCATTGTTTTTTCCCGCGCTCCACCGGCCAACTTTTCTCATTTATTCCAACAAATATGTCTAGTGTTTCAGCGGTTTAACTTGAGCGAGTGTTTCATAGAATTTCAACACACGTACGTACATTGTTGCTGTGGAAATTTTATAATTGGTACACACAGGTGGCAGGTTTTCTACTTACATAAATTGTTAGCGAATCGCGTGCGAGAGAATTTTAGAATTACCTACTTTAACAAGTTAGAAAACTTGCTACGTTGGAATTTCTGAAATAAATGTAGGAACCAACATAAGTATGTGTGTACAGCTGTGCTTCGAAGACGTGTGGTAAGTATCGGTGTATTGTGTAAACAGCTAGGTATTCTCAAGTCTGATCAAGAACAATAGGCAAGTCAAGACCATGTTGTATCCGATATTCACCTGTGTAAGCACAAGAATGCGAATGTCAGCTATGTGAACGAACCATCTTTGTCATCCAGCGACCAAAAGCTCCTAGTTCTAATAATGTACCGCAGGTACGCCTACCATATTATAAGTATCCTTCATCAAAATTCCTGAACGCCGACGTATCGCAATACATACTTTACGGCAAACTGTAAGTTGTACATAATCGTGAACAAGCGGGTGCTTACGCGATAAATTCAGCGCGGGCGAAGCGCCGTCCTCATTGAATCATCAATCAACCCCCGCCACGACCGCCCGCACTCTTCCGCCTCACCCCCCCGCACACCCGGTACCGGTGTAATTAAGTCCCAAATTATCCCTGTGAGGGGTGGCAAGGTAAACAATGCTGGTGGGACAGTCCGGGTATTCAGTGTTCTCAATACCTTCTTACTGAAATTAATAAGGAGCAAACCACTCTTGATACGTTGTAATATAGAAAGTTAATTTAAATAAAGATACTGAAGATTTCAGCTCTCAATTTGCGTTTGCTAATGGTTCCGCTCTTGATTAGCATGCAGAGTTTAGGGTAGAAAAGCTCGTATCAATAATGAAGCATTTACTTACTTAAGCTTGGCAAAAATCTACAATGAATTTTCAAAATAAACCACAACGTCCACAATAAAAAAAAATAACACGATGTTAGGGTTCTTGACCCATCCACAAAGCCCAACAATTTTTTTTAACAATCTTTTTGTTTTACGAAGGATTGGATCCTTAAATTCTGTTAAAATCTCTGGTGACCTTAACACTATCCCTGTACAGGCGTTCGAACCAGAACACCAATTACCAAAATTCGTCAAGATTTCTATATCGGCTGTCCTTCTCACGTCAATATTATACGTGGACGTGTGACAGAGACAAAAGACTAGACCGATCCTGCATATGTGAAGAAGAGTGAATAAGTGTTGCTTCATGAACTAAGACAAATTGCTCGATTTAAGGAGCTTTTAAAAGGAATGCTTCGTTTTCTGCACTTTGCTCACTTGAAGAATTAATTTGGCTTTCAGTAAGATTTATGTGAAACAGGCTGACTCCGAAATAATGATTTAAGGAATATGCTCTTTCTGGGCTTTGGAAGTGTTTATGTTCCCACCAAAACACTTTTGAACCTCAGAAAGGCCACTAAGCAAAAAAAAAATGGTTTCTGATGATCCTGGTCGTCCTCAATTCCTCATCCAAACATTAGGGTGTGTACTTTAATTAGTTAGTTCGAACCACTAATCTTCTTCATAGTGTCCACACCAACAGCGTTAGCAGTGGCTTCGACCAGTTACCTCAAAGGCACTTATAGGTAGTTTCTGCTTCTGATCAAGTAAAGTGCTAATTATTCGTTTTCCCGCTTCATTATCCATAAAAACTCAATTTAAGAATCAGGACCTTCGGATTACGCATCAAAAATTAACGCTCAACCAAGTTTGTGTTTTATGGGATTAAAACGTCCGAAAAACAAAAACTATCAAGCAACAAGTATCAAATATTTCACCAATAAGTACAAAGTTTTAAGGATTTTTGCCAAGATTAACAGCAAAGAGGCATCGGAGCTTGATTAAAAAGGAAAAGGGGGGAAACAAAAACTGCCATGACTATAAACAAAATTAAGCGGCCGGTGCGCCGCCGCCGGCCGAAGTTGAGAACTTGAAGTTTCTAAATAATGTGAGCAGTAAGTGTTGCTATTAGCAGCTGCAGTTCGAGAGGTGAGCAACTTTTTAAAGGATCACATAGACTGATTTCTTGTTGGACTTGGTGTTAGTTTTTATAAATACTTCACTAGCTGCGCTCCACAGTTTACCCCGCATATGTCTCGATTCCGTGGGAATATCGGGTTTGGGATAAAAGGTATCCTATATTATGCCCTTCTTCAGGTCATGGTCTACCTATGTGCCAAATTTCATCCAAATCCGTTGAGTCGTTTTAGCGTAAAAGCGTAACAAACAAACTCACTTTCGTATTTATAAGACATAGAGTGTTATCGTCAGACCCTTCAAGATGTTGTGCAACAGCCAGAATGCATCGCTAACAGTTTTCGAAGTACCAGGTAGATACTTAGGTACCTACTTATTTGTTAAACTGACTCGTATTCGTATAGTAACTATAACCTCACAACCGTCAGTATTTTAGCGTTACAGCT
Organism: Lithophane ornitopus; assembly: GCA_948473465.1. Taxonomy (NCBI): domain Eukaryota; kingdom Metazoa; phylum Arthropoda; class Insecta; order Lepidoptera; family Noctuidae; genus Lithophane; species Lithophane ornitopus. Next base: position 16,315,440 of record OX419627.1, on the reverse strand, counting down.
TTCGGACAATATAGGCAAGCATGAATCGACCAAGTTGATCTACCAAATGCCTAGCCTACCGTTCTTCTCATACCACCTCTCATTTAGCAAAATGTCAAGTATTCGCTACAATATCACTCCAGCTCCTCATCCCAGCACAGTGTAGCATTAATAAAATTAATAAGAAACAAGCTTAGCGATGATTGATCACGCTGGCTGCGACGCGGACGCGGGCGGGAGTTGGCAACTTTTTGAATCAATCATGGGAGCAGCTGGCGCGGGCGCGGTTTATAATCACCGCTGTTTGTGTAGCTCGCAACTGAACGCTTAATTGATACACTTTATGAAGTTACTTCGAAGTATTCTAGGTGTTGAGGTAAAGTGTTTGAACGGTAATTAGGAAGTGGGAGTAGAGTGGCTGGATACAAATGGTTCTGACTACTGTTATTCAATCTCACGATCTTATTGAGTAAATTATAAATCGGGGTGCTCCGGGACGTGTACCTGCGGGATCGGGCCCCACAGGGACAAAACCGTACCGTAGAACGTACCTACACAGAAAAACAAAGTCAAGGCCTCTTCTGTTATCTATGGTTACAATAAAAATAAATATCTATGGTTAGGTGACTGTTAATGAGGATTCCCTTGTGTTTACAATCTACTGTTATAATTTTTTGTGATAGCTGTTCGTCAGAAATAGTTTGTAACAATGTAACAGTCAGTGTAACAGTGTTGTGCCATTAGGTGTAGGAAAAACTTCGCAAGCAATGGGAAATTCTTACAGAAGGCTGTGTGTGGGTGTCAACGTCAGGACAAGCTGCTTCTGACACGGACAACTGTAGGTATACTACTAAAGCTTGTCGCTTCTCCTCACTGAAATGACGCGCCCCACTACCACATTTTACGTTCAAGGAGTCGGCTTGTAGGTATTTTACAGAATACAGGGAAGATTTTTATAAATATGGCTTTTAATTTAGTACATTGTGTTTGTGATGTCTTATGACTTCCACGCGAACGAAGTCGCGGGCAGAACTTATTAAAAAAACATTTTCACCTCACAAGCTCGGAAAGATTCTGTTTGTCATTCGAAATCTGCGTGGAAAAGAGCATTTTCCCCGCTAGCGTGGAAAGAGTTTTAAAAATTCGAACCTTTCTATTCAATAATTTTCTATACCTACCGCCGGGTCGACTGATAATGCATCAATACTTATTTTATGTCAGAGCGCCATCCTCAATTTTAGAATAATCGCACTGGCCAGCACGAAAAAAAATCGCTCGCCGCGCCTTAAGAAGTTTTCACATAAAAAAGCTTTATATAATTTTCTTCTGTATATTCAATTGACTTTCCACCATTTGGTTTTGTTTAGCAGTGCAGAGTTAGTGCAAGCGGTACAAATGCCGAATTGAGCTTTCTTCCGGAAAAATTGCGCGAAAAGTACATAAAAGCTTAGGTAAAATATTTTTGTTCAATGCATGGAGACACCTAGCATTTTCCTCGCTGTAGTGAGGTGAAAAGTTGTGTGTTTCGCTCGGCAGCAAGGTTTTTCTGGGTCTCGTACCTTTGAAACCTTCGCAACGCTCGGGATTCTATATTTGAACCATTCGCTTCGATCATGGTTCAATCCTAGAATCCTTCGCTTGCTCAGGTTTCAATACAGGTACTCGCGCGAAAAAACAACTTTGCAGCCTTGCATAACAAATAACTATTTCTTATATAGCAAAATAGATACCGTAACAAAACACGATGCTCTTTTCCGTCTTGTTATTACTGCTCAGCACATCACATTAATAAAAAAGTACGAAACTAGAGTCGTATATCAATTCGAATAGGAAAGTTTTCGAAGCTCCCACAAATAGTGAGTTATTTTTCCAATTTGGTCTTAACAAACACATTCGACGAGTCTCGCCAACTTTGCGCATAACTTGATGGAGTTGCTCGCAAACTTGCCGTTTTTCCGGCCCCCTTCAACTGGACCACATGTCGAGAACAGGACCCTGCCTATTTACATGCAAATTGCTCTCTGTCGACAGATTTCTTTTCGATATCCCCCATCTTTGGTCTGCATAATTTTCGACACTATACATAATTCATTCGGAACGGACGGTGGCGATCTTTTTTATTAGTTTCCGATTCAGATTTTATTTTACTTTAGATTACGCGGACTCACTGAAAAGGATTTGATGCGATGCAAATGAAATTTGAATTTAACGCCACCTAGTTGCTAGATTTGAAATTAGTTTTACAGCGCTCCCGCGAGATGGCGCTGTGTGTCGTGTTTCCTGACTGCATGGAAAATGTAAAACAGTTTGTGATAAATATTAATTTCTGTAGTTCTGTAGTCTTTATTTCTTTTTAGCGCATTATGGAGCTCTGCGCGCCTCATCAAGCAAATTACGTCTTCACATCTCGGCGCTTAAAATTCATTTGCATTTGAAACAGTGAATGGTACAGCGGTGAAAGGTCCGCAATTTGCTCCGCGCATAAAGATAGATAAAATTACTAACAATTTTGAACAAACTTTGACGATTTCGTAAATTAAAGGTTTGTTCCTTTAAATTGTAATTCGTTTTTATTATTCTTTAGCTTAGGTGAGCAGAGTTCAGGAAAAGTTTGCGAATTTTGATTTCTTTTGATTATTGTTGCATTTCCTGGCTTTTCACAAAAATGTAGTTACTTTTCTCATAAAAGTAGGTACCCCATGGCGAACAAGGTTTTGAAACGAACAACCCATTATTTGCAATGGGCCCCGAAATGATTTTTTTCTTACATTAGTTTGTTTCAGGTCAGTGTCAGATACACAACCTGCGGTTGACCACCTGACCTTATTGCAAATTGCAACAAAAATACATAATGTTGATTAAAATTATGATTCGCGGCTGTAACAAATATGTTTTTACAGAATGGTAGGTATGCATTAGAATCGGCAATATCCTCAAATGTCATTATTTCAAGAAATAGTCATTCAATACGGTTATATGAACTTAAAGAGTTGTATTGATGATTTGTATGATTATTATTCTTTAAATAAATATTTGATACGACCGCGAATCATATAACCTGATACTGACCCGCAAATTACAATAAATAATTATAAGAAAATTTGATTTTCGCGGACTACGTACCCTGACGCTTTCGCCTGAATGAGACAATAATTAACTATTACCCGATTCTTGTTCACATAAATAAATTATTAATTTCGTTAGTAAATTAATACCAAGTAAAATCTTTTTTTTTTTTCTGTAGGTAAAGCATATTTCGCTTATGAACGTCTATTTTAACACTTACTTCATCTCCCGTATGGTCTAGTGGCTAGGATACCTGGCTTTCACCCAGGAGGCTCGGGTTCGATTCCCGGTACGGGAATATCTTTTTGCATTGTCTTACCTTGCTATCAAAATAATTTTGTGAGCGTAGACTTTTTCTTCGTTCGTGCCGAGGATGAAGACGATATCTGCAGAGTCTTGGTCTTCCGACAAACGCTGTAAGTCCCGCAGCAGGCCCGGCAGGCCGGCCCGCTCAACCGACGCAGTGCAACAAGTGCCCGTCACCCTATTCGCCATTGGCACTGGCTGCTTCTTTTTGATTGGATAAATTTTGACGAGCGTTTGTGACGTTTTTCTCTAATCTATTGCCGGTCAACAGCAAAAATTAAAAGATAGTTGTCAACTACCACTGAGTTTAGTTAACTAATAATAACAAAGTGCTATTAGAAACAAAACACAATAATAACAAGGAAAATAGCACTTGTACACAAAAACTGTGAGTAAACTGTGAAACTAACTGACACCGATTACCACAAGAAAACAAACACATCACAGTATGTCACTTCATTCACTTATTTATAGAAAAAATTTGATTTGCAAATCGTAAACTCAAAGCTTAGCTTGTCAACATAACCTCAATCACATAACTTTGCTTCTACTTCAAATAACTTGAACTTGACTAAGAAATGGTTTTCCAACTACGTATGGTGTCCACGGAGCTTCGTATCGAGGATAAAACACTGTGTTTGTTGTGTTTTGGGTTGAAGTCGGCCTCACAGGTACAAAACAGGTTTTCATTAAACTCAGGTAGACGCTTCTATTAATATTTCTATCTTTGTCATTCATTGTTCAGAGTGTTTATGTAGGATATTACTATTTCAACGGTAGAACCAAGAGCCTCCGTGGCGCAATTGGCTAGCGCGTTCGGCTGTTAACCGAAAGGTTGGTGGTTCGAGCCCACCCGGGGGCGTTCTGTTTTGTTGAAACTTGTGGCCAATGTTTGCCGAGTTAATTTCACATGGTAGGAATTATAGGGTGTGCAATATTAATTTTGTTTTTTTTTTGTGAGCATGGTTTGTTTGCTAGATGCTGTTCTTAAAATGTAGGTAAATCTATACCGACTCAAGTTTTATCTTATAGTTACTTATGTCGGTAAACGAAATACTGTAAGTAGGTACCTAAACACAGAGTAAAATGGAAAACATCCGTTAAGCTTTATGAGCATTAGGTGCGATTAATGTACGATAGTTTAATGTTGAACAACCATAGTTAAAATAACCAAATTTTTATAAACTAAACTGCCTGGAAAATATTATGTTAAAATATTAATTTCATCAAATAACCAAAGAATGATAACTAGGTGCCTGAGTAAAAAAACGTACGTAGTAGGTACATAAGCTTGAGACTTGATATCAAGTGAATACCTGTGAATACCTACCTATAACTCGCTAAACTGTCTGCATTCAATCGACTACATTAGAATCTAGATGGAAACCATCCAGCACCTACTTATGTGCATTGTATTTGTGCAGCTGTCACCAAACATTCAAAACCGCGCGACAATGCCGCACGCGGCAATTGCTCACAATTCACAATTATTCGGTGCCAAAACGCAACTGTACGATATTTAGCGCTAGGAAGTTAACGCAGATCGTAGACGTGACAGTTCGGAAATTGCAACCCGTCAACCGCGGTGGCACGACTCGCGCGTCGCAGGCGTCGGCACTTGTCGGCCGTGTCCGTCAAACTTCGGCGCAACGTTTCATGGCGCGGTTTGAATTCGGATTTGTGTTTTGATTATGTAATGGAGATGCGAGTTCAATTAAATGGTACTTACTTACCTACTTTATTTAAAGCACTGTTCGTTCGTTGTAAGTAGAGCGAGAGGCGCAGGGGACTAGAATAGACGCGGTATTTAATAAAGAACTAAGAAAGGGAATGAATAATAGAAGTAGGGAATGTAGGTAACTTACGTCATCTACTAATTTCACAATCAAACTGAGTTACATGCAGCAAAGGCTGCAGAGAAGTGTTTATATTTGCTGGGTTACAAAAAAAAGTGAAAAAAAAAGAAGGCTGACTCTGGCAACCATACAAAGATACAAAGTTTTATTCCACCCAGTAGATCTGTATTCCACGTCCATGATGATGATGACAAAAACAGGAACTTTTTCAAACAAGAAAATGCACCCACAATTTTGCGCAAACATAATATTTAGTTTAGCATTTAGGCATTATTGAACGCATCACAGCTTCCATTGCACTGTTGTTAGGAATGTGTGCACAGCAGCCGGATCGCGCCGGATCGGCAGCCGGGCGGCTGTCATCCGGGCGTCATCCGGCCGGCTGCATTATTCAACTGTCATGCATAAATTCCATGGATTGTTAGTTTACATCACATTTAGTTCAGCAACGAACAAACACAGCCTAATAAAGCAAAAATTCGTATTTGCACTCTATGTCGGAATGGATTTTAAATTCTATCGAATTATGCACGAAATTTGCGTTTGAGGCATACATTTTAATGATAGACGATTGTGAATCATATTTGGAGGCCATTGGCCACCTACATGAAAATGTAAAAATGTTTTTTTTTGCGGGAATTCATTGAATTTATGAAGCTCGGATGCATTTATTTATTAGTTGCATTCCAACCAAGAGAATCTAGTGAGTCCGGCACAGGATTTATAGCTAAAAATGAGAGCACATTAACCTAGATTTAAGCAATAGGCAGGCACGGCCCGTACACGGACATCATAATTTTACCAAGGCGTTTATTTTAACAGATGTACCGATATTTCATGGCTTCTTAACTGCCTCGCCGACAAATATATTGCGTTAAGCAGTCTGGTTTCTGTGAACGTCACCATACATTAGTAGGATTTACTAAATAATTGTGAAATAAGACGGCCTGTATGTCGATAATAATTCTATCAGTTTGTTTTCATTGCGCCGTTGCGTTCCAACTGCGTTGCTGACGCGTTTATGTTTCTATTGATTTCAGTATATTTGCCCTTTATTTATGGGTGTCAAGGTTAATGTTTGGTGGAGCACTGTGTTCCTTTAAGAGGAGTTTAAGTAAACAGTTGAAGACAATGTCGAGTGATTGGTGTTTCTCAATCGTAGCTCGATATCTGGAATTGGGAAGAGGCTGTGGACCGGATGAGTTAACAGTTGTTAATACAGTGTCTACTACTATTACTGCATTAAATGCTTATTTATGTCTCTTGGTTTAACATAGACTTTAGAAACCAGGCTCCCCTTGGTTTTATTCTAGTCTGGTGCGAAATCAGCTTGAACAATTTCTACGAATCACCGGTAGTGTCCAGCTTGCAGATTATTCTTCTTAAAAACTGGCTGGACCAATGTACATAGGACCATGCACTAGAACTGTATTTAAACCTATCACAAAATAATCAATCTCGTAACGGAAACTCGACCCTAACTAAAAATAGTCGATTTTAATAAAAATAAAAATCAAACATCGCTATCATTTACGACGGGCTCTGTTCAAATATATGCGATTGTATCAATCACTGTCGAGGGCCACTGCCGAAAAATTCATGTTTATTCGAGATAATATCGTCAATAAGTGGATTATGGTCATTCTGACCAGCACATCCCGTGTTTGTTAACACGTGTAAAACGAGATAGCGACGGGCTAAGTCAATATACTGTTTGTCGTTTAATATCTTCGGATTAAAGTGATCGTTCATGATTCAATATCGTAAACTCACCGTTGATATTGAAGTGGTATTATTATTTTTATTAGGTATTTTATAATACTTGTGGGTTTTTGTGGCTTGTATTACATGGGTGTGGTCATGTTTTTAGGGTGAGTGAAATTGGACGAGCGAAGTATGAGGTCAATTGATTTGATAATTCAATGCTCATACAAAAGTGTCCCTTAATTCTGTGGTTTTTTTATGCCCAAATAGACTTCCTATATTATTATTAAAAAGGTTCCCTCCTTCACAGAGGTAGCACAACAAAGCAAAAATCCCAATCAAAGTCAAACAAATTCCACAATTAGCACTAGGGCCGGACAATCAAACTCAACGCGCCGAAGACAACGAGCATGACGAGGGGCCTCATTGTACAGAAATAAGAAAACCAATTAAAGCTGAGTTCTAAACGTCACCTAACCGTTGAATATGAATGGCGGTCGGGTCGGGGCGAGTGGGCGAGTGGGTGAGTGGAGCCACGCACTCGGCCCGATGCGATCTGCCCGCAATTATACCACAAAAGAATCAATTACACGCCAGCCAGTCGCGCGCCGGCAAAGCGGAAAGAAAACAATATTGCACTCGCAACGCTTAAACTCTTCACCGTTTCTGTGCCTTACCTTGTGGCGCGACAGGGCTAGGAGCCGACAGAGCTGCTGATTTTGTTTCCAAAAATGGTAAAAGAATATTTTTGGAACAACTTCATGAAGAGGTGAATACGTGAACAGTTTTCGTCTTCGAGATTCAGTGGTAGAGCGACAGTATTTGTGTTGTCTTCAATGAAACCACCATCACCAATTACTGACATGACGGTTATCAGAAATATGGAAGAGAATTTAAGGATACTTACACTACGCTCACAAACCACAATTAAATTGGAACATGGGCAAGAGGATGATAATTAAGTGTTGTAAGATAAGATAAGATAAGCAGTGCATAATAATAGGCTAGCTTTACTGAATGTGGCAGATAAGGTGACTATGGATTGATGATTGTTTCAGGAAGTTGGGCAGCTGGGGCATTTTCCCGTCTATGAACAACGTACAAAATCCTCATTTTATTGAAAAAAGAAAGAAAGAAGAAAGAAAAATTGTTTATTCTGCACAAACTAAACGCACAATACAAAATAATGAGTGACATTCACTATATGTACAAATTAGCCAAAAGCGTTTTCAGCTATTTGTTGATCTGTGGTGTCGCTAGGTTTACGCAATCAAGTTTGTCGCGTCACATACTCACATAGGCATCGCTCACTGCAGCCACACAAACGTTTGCCAAAATCACTTCCGCGTCAGCGCCGCCTCTAAATTTTTATCATCGTTGCGGCTCGTCTCGCGAGTTTGGCCCTCGTCTCTTTGAGGTGCAGATCAAAGCATACGCGCTTCTATTAGCCCTGATTACAGCGGCGCACTCGACGGCACCCGCCCGCCCGACCCGCGACACTCGCCCCCCGCCCCCTCGCGGTCGCATTGTCTCACCACGGCTGCCGACGGGTTAAGTTAAGATGCGTTGTAGTGTCATTGCAACTTTAATTAGCTTTGATAGTGATGCGCCGACGTTTGACGTCTGTAGTAGCTACGCGATAAGTGTGCTGCGGCACTTACGCAACGATGGCTACATAGTGTAGGCTTGGTAAAGTATAATCGTCTATTTTAGAACACAAATAAGGACGTCACAAAAGGAAAAAGCGATTGGTTGGTACTTGTGCGTGCCAGTGCTAGCTCTTTGATAACCCCAATTAATTAGTAATGCTCTACGGAGTTTGTCTACGTGACGAGACGTGGCTAGATATCCTGCCTCTTGTCTTGATGATATCAATTCTATTTGGAGCCATTTTAGAATACTAAAAGAAAAGAGTCATTATTGTCTTGACCACAACAACTCATTGATAACTCTCACTAGCATAGTTCAATCTAGCTACCTACATATGTTTTAATTCCGAACTTATCAGAAATGAATGAATTTTATCACGTCCTTATCGCGGCGTGCTACTTGGGAAATATTTATAGATTTGAGACTTATTATTGTTTAAACCGACGCTAGTCACACACATCCGTCATATGTAGCTACACATTCCGAGGTACATTTCGAAAATTCGTACTCGTAATTAAAAGATAAAATACACCTAATGAATCAGTAGCTACTTAGTGATTTAGTTACTACAGTTAGTATCTTGTATTAACGATGCGAGGAAAGAGAACGTCTAAATTATCCTAATAAGGTAAAGAGGATTTAAAAAAATCCTAATAAGCAGAAATTAATGAAATAGGTTTATTATGTACTAGCCTATCTGTTTTGTTATTTCAGCCGATCAGCTGTGGCGTCGGTGGTGTAATGGTCAGCATAGTTGCCTTCCAAGCAGTTGATCCGGGTTCGATTCCCGGCCGACGCACACTTTTTGATAATTCTCACCTTTTTCTTAGTACGATTGATTTACGTTGAATGATCTAAGAATAAAATAAAAAAACATCGATGTAATTCTAAGGTATTGATGATTTGTCTCACACAACACGCCAATAGATGGCGCTACTAGGGCCACACTTATGTACTGAAGTAGTGATAGTGGCTCATATACCTACATGGCCCTCAATTTTTAAATAACGATGATACCAGATCGAATAATATTATTAATTCATGTTCTACCGATCTACGTTGAATATTTTCTAGCTATTAATCTTCATAATGATCTCATTTTTAGCTGCCCTATTTAATTTAATTTGCGAATAATGCTTAGCTACCCACCTATCCTACACCTGAAGCATCTTCATTTGAAGCTGACGCAGCAAAGTGAATTAGCTTCATAAGACTTCGTCACACTATTTCGCGCAGTACAGTCGAGCACGTCTGCAATTAGGAACAAATTGTGTGGAATACCGTGTTTGCTCCTAGCGCCGGAAATTGTGTCTTCTGTCAATATCGAGGGTGACTGTACCCGATGTCAAAATTCTTAAAACGGACTTTGTTATTTAAGTTATAAGGGTGATATTAGAATTTTTGTAAGGTAAATAATAATTTTGCGTTAGTTTTCGTCAGTAATTGTGTATGATTGTCTTGTAGGCGAGTTATCGGGTATTCGGGAGGGTGAGGGAGTCAAACTAAATATTGGTATCTGCGTTTAATATGTGGAAACTAATAATGGGCTCTATATCTATTGTCTGCAGCGAATACCGCGCGTGTCAGTAGCGTCTATATTTGTGTAAGTTTGGAGCAGGTTGGGTGCTGTGTTTCTTGCTGGTTTCGGAAATCATTTGGGGGCAAAGCAGATTTTGACTTATGTAGAGAATAAGGTATTTACAATAATAACATGAATGGTTGGTGGTGTTACTCTCTGTAGAAATATTAAAGCCACAATATGTATACACTAGGTGACAATGACCCTGTTGTCTGGTACCCGCACTACAGATTTCCGAGCTGAAGTCACTTCAACCCAGTACCGCACCATTAAAAACACGTCCTCAAGGTACGATCACGGATTTTCTATTCCACAAATCCGTTTCCAGTATTTGTACAAGCTCCCTCAGCAATCACGGATGTACAAGCGGTCGTACAAAACTTTCACTCCCAACTCACATGTGCGTTCAGTTTCACGGTTTTACTATCAAAGGAGTTTTATTTGGTCGTATTATATTCGAAGGTCAGAGGTTATCGATGCGGTGGTCTGAGGGAACTAATTGGCACTCCACTTCACTCGCCTGGCTGATGTGCCGATGTTTGGCGACGCGGCGAGTGAATGTTTTTGTGAGCGACTGTACCGCCTGCGCTGAACTGTGGTCGCTCAAAAGCCTAGCAATTGGAAAATATATGCTTAAGGGAAAAAAGTACCCAGAAACAACAACAACATTATAATGTTACAAACCAAGATGACGATAGATGAGCAATTTATAGGTAGCTCCCAAAGCAAGTTCTACCAAGCTCTATCCAATAAAGAATTCTGTAATTCATTCGTTCTTGCGTCGGATCGGAGCAGATTACTTCGTCTTGTCTTCCGGGCTCCATTGCTTACGAGCCGGTAATATATTCTAACATAGTGCCTGTAATATATTCGCGCTTTGAGCACCAACTACAGCCCATCCTGGGCTGAGCTGCTTAGACTGTATGCAGGTGTCTAGGAGGCAACTAGACGAACAAGGTGCTTGAGAATTCGTTTTCCTCAATCGATTCTAGCTTACTCACGCATAACTATGTCTACGAGAGCATTGTTACTTAGTGAGGTAGTTTTTCTTTCCTAATTCAATTGCAGGATCTGACTGTTTGTCCTAAATCCAATCCATGTTTACTTTACTTTAATAATCTAAGCTATCTATCGCCTTGGCTTGTCAAAACTTTTGGGACTGCCTCGAAACACTGCCAGGTTTTGTAGCAGTTAGAGAGTTTAGGATAATTTGCAGCTGGCTTTGAACCGAATAGGATTTGATTTATCTCAGAGGGTTCAAACACATTGAAGCTATGTAAGATGGCTAATCTGTGACACAGGTCGACCTTGATGTCCAAACAAACATCGTCAAACCCGTATTCTGAATATTCCCTCATGTTAAACCCATACATGATCTTGTGAGATAAGATCTGCGAAGTTTTAGCGGCGTTCATTCGCGGGCGGCGTCTCGAGACGATTGCGATGTCAAACAGAGATAGCACAAATGTGGTGAAAGGATGTGGGTCGCGCCCGCGGCTCTGCGGCCCTATTCTGAACTCCCAGGACGGTGACGATACAAGGGTTTAAATAGTGCTTTGGGGAAATGGTTTAGATCTAAGATATCGGATAGATTGTTTCGATAAGGACTCTGAAAGTATGTAGGATGTGCAACTATGTAAAAAATAAGTTTGACTTATACTACATTAGATTATTTTCTGGACTTTTTCTTCTGCATGGGCTACAAAATTTAGCTTGTACCAGAACAAAAAGATAAGCCAGATCGCTAATTTGGAATCGAAACCAGAATCACGCTATGTACATAGGTGTAGGTCTGAAAATTTAGTATGAATTGCTGAGGTAATATGTTATTGTACAGATATGTCTGAACATTATGCGTTATGTTATGATTATGATAGTGTTATCGTAGGACAATTTTGTTAGCTTTATCGGAGAAATAAAGTCTTTAGCAAGAAGCTTTAATATAATTCTTGACTTGATTATTTCTCTTTTGGCTCTCTTGGGAATCCAAAGAATATTCCAGTTTCAAGTCGCATTATCAGCCTACATCTCAGAATAGGGCTGAAGACGCATGCAGTAAGGCGCGCCGCGCTAATCTCTAGACGTACACACGCCGTCTGTGACCACTGCGCTGTTTATTCATGAATGTGCACATGCCTTATACTCAGTACACCAGATCTTTGTGTATGATGCTGTGGCTGTTGCCAGGATGTTTCTTATGCTTTGAGGGGTAATCTGGTTACAAGTAGAAGGACATGTTCTGGCGGATTGTTTTCATAAATCAGGAGGCTGTAGAAGTTTGATTTTTGAGTTCCAATAGATTTCAGTAGTTTTCGTTATAACATTCTTTCTCCTTTTGTTTACACTGTCTCTCATTAACTGATACATAAAATAAAATGTTGAGCTACATGATACATAAAATAAAATTTTGAGGTTTTTATATTATTATTTATAGTTTGATAGATAACATTTCCAGGCAAGCAATCTATCTAGTCACAAAATAATGGAAAGAAAACTGAGGAATACGTTAGTACCTACTCGCGAACTACCTTTGATATACCTTATTTCCTTTTATATCATCCTTCTTGGAGAAATCTGTGATTGTAAAGTTATGGTTATATACATATATATATGTTACATCACGCATATATTTCCCCGAAGGGTTCGACAGAGGTGTCATCATTTTGTTGATATTAATTATTGATATTTTAACGATACGATCGAATAATAACAAAGCTGAAGTGTCCGCTGTGTCAGACACTGAGCGAGACACCGCTGACACTCATTAAACGACGCGCACGACAACCGACAACGCGTGCAGCACGGCACACGATATAAGCTACAATAGCCTAACTTGCTAAAGTTTTGTTGCTGGTTTTTTTTTTAATGCGTTTTGTTCATGTAAACTTTATGATCAAAGCCTGCAAGTGATGTTATTTACAGACAGATTTACTGCTTTGAAGACGTAATTGTTGAATCATTCATTGCTACATTGTGTAGTAATTTTACGTCTTGTGCTCTCCAACTATGAAAATTAAAAAAAAAGATTTTGTATCTACATCATTAAAAGATAACTAGCGCCACTTGCTACCGATATTTCAAGTGTCACTAATTTTTATCTTCCCATGGGAAGATCAAAATTAGCGACACTCACGGTTATCTGTAAAACATCATCTTTAAACTTTTACAAAATCCCAAGTAACTTTTACTCCGTGTCGTCTCGTCCACCAATTCGCCCTAACTACTTGAAGTCGCCCCCCTCTGGTGCACCCCACTAAAAAGCCATTACCGCGCCTTTGATCCGTGCCGCGCTGCCTTTGATCGCGCCGCTTCGACTGGCCACTTATAACTATTGCCCGTAGTCTTCTTCAGGAAAAACTTGCGAGATGTACGGAATGAGATACTCTGTTTTGTTTTAGCAGTATTTTGTTAGTTAGCGGCGAGTTCTGTGTTAAATTGTCCAGTTAATTGGATTGTTTATTCGAGCAAAATCACCAAGTTAATAAGTATGTAGTGTTTTATTTTTGTAAGCAAATCTCTATGTCTCTAACGTCAAAATATGATATGTGAAATAAGACCTTTCATACAATTACATAAAGTTTCATATTTACGTCTTGTGATAATAAACACAAGATTAATTAATTAATTGCAACATATCACAAAAACTCACACATCACCGTTCCACAAGCATACAGCAGAAACCTCATGCTTGTCTATTAGCCTCCTAGACAAACATGATTCCCTAGTACCGAGGATAAAAGACTCTATTCTTCGCCACTTCATATTCACGTAGAGTGCTCCATACTGCGATAATTAGCCCCGAGCTTTGATAGCGGGATATGTCGTGATGTGACGTCACGTGACGTCAGACTCGCTCGAAATTAGCTCTTGTAACAGACCTACTTGTGATAGAAAGAGCTCGCCTTTGGAACGTGGCCCAATTGACGGAACTTTTTAAAATGGTGTAAAGCCTCATAAATGTAATTTACGCGGTTACAAAATTACAGAGATGTTTTCTGCAAGTTTTTCATGACGTACTAGTACACCTACCACTATAATGTACATATCTATTCGAATCTTTGTTCGGTCGGTCTTGTTATTGCTTCTGAGGGATTTTGATTAAATACCTATCTCCCTACAGTTGGTGTTATGATGACGCTCGCTCGTGTTTCTACCTCACAAGATGTTGTAACTCTTTGAAGAAATACCAATTAGTTGTAGGTAGGTATACAACGAAGAGCATAAATTAAACAGTATTTTCGATTTCACAAGCAAAATATTACATTTTTTTGCAAAGAAAAGCTGTTTTTCATTTCTGAAGATTTCCTCCAAAAAAAAAAATCTTTTTACGTGTATTGGACATATCCGTTTCAAGTTAATCAACCGTAACCATCTTTCGTAAGACATTATATTCACTATCATAAGGGTCTTCGGAATATCAAAAGAGGTTTAAAACATCAGCTTCCTTTGTGCCGTCTCCGTGTGATCTCAAATCGGCGACTTGCTCATTGATTCGGAAATGTGTATTCGTATGTCGTGTGCACTGACGTCATTTATTCGTATTTGTACTATCAATAATGTCGAAGGCTTCCTCCATATTTTCGACGAAAGAGAAATTGCATCCATTGCTCTTTTTGAAGAGAAATAGGAAGTTTGTCAGTATTGCCAGTCATCCATGAACATTGAATGAGTGCCAAGTGCCTGTCAAGACTTCATGTGGCTGTTTGGGGCCAATTTATTAGGACAACATGGCGTTGTATTCATCGTGACAATGTGTTATGTACTGGCATGGAATATAAGAAGGCAATATAAGAAAATATATTGATCCTTGTAAACATATTCTAATAATGTCGTATATTAAACGAAGGATATTGGTTTCTTAATGAAACTTCCCGTCACTAATATCTTTTGTAATGGAAGCCTGTCATTATCCTTAGTATTTCTATATTATGTATCGGTCTGGAAATGAAACGAGAGTATAATAAAAATCTTTTCTTTGTGCTAACAATCTGGGAGAATAATCTGTTAGTACTTACTCATTGAGATTCAGATAGGCAGTCAATGTGAGATGGCCTTATAGTTTTCTATTTACTTTGGCTATGTACGCAATTAACGATTTATTTACCTACTCTGTCTAAGATTTAGTACAAAATGTTATCTCTACAAATTTGTTTATACCGTTCCTAAGTTATAAGAAAAATCTTGTGTAAGGTCGTGTCCACAACATTCGTATAGTCGGCCGTTGACATTTTCAACTCAGCCACTGACTGTCCATTGTTTTTCAGTCAGTCTCACAGTCGACAGTGGACTTTATGTCAGTGGAGATACGTTAAGGACTCGTTAAGGAACATTACTTGTCGTTGTAATCTTGTTTTCGTAACTGTGTAATTATCTATAGTCATCATTTATTTTTCGTTGCTTATATACTTATTTCGTATGTATGTATATATGTATCTATTATTTAGGATATGTATGTATATGTGTATCTATTTTGGTATATTGTATGTACTTATTATTTGCATCTACGACAGCCCCATTTTATGTCCAGGCAAATCACTGTCCATTCCAAGGTTGCCTGGAAGAGATCGCGGATAGCGATAAGGCCACCCATTGTATATTTTGTAGTGTTTGTTATTTTCTGTTGTTATATAGTTTTGTGGTGTACAATAATGTATATATAAATAAATAAATACGTTTGGAACGCGGCCTCATAATTTTTATAATACAAAAAGATCGTCGGCACACATTTATTTGACTGTCTACAGTATTTGTGTTCCTTTTTATTTTGTTACTGTATGAATGTGTATATACTTACAATTAAGTAAGTAGGTGGTAGGTACCTAATGTGTAATGTTTTGTGGGTTATAAATGAATTCTTGTCAATGTGTATAACATAATACTTATTATTATTTATTATGAATCCACCGTAGTACAGTGCTTTAGTAATACACCCTTCGTATATAAGAATCCTTAGAAAACTTGATCACATCCAAAATAATTTGCATATACCATCTTGAGCTACCAGGAATTTATAAAAATAAGAAGCATAGTAGTAGCAAGTTACACAGCTAATCCAAGACGTAATCTACGACGTAACTCCTTGAGAAGTACCAGGAGTTCATAAAAACGAGATAGTTGTAAGTTCGCGAGTGCGAGTGTACCCGATCCGACGCGCGCTCATCACGGATTCCCTTTGCCGATGCTGGTGGTCCCCCCGTGCGACCGCGCAGCCCCCGCTCATACCCTCGACCCTCTCAAAAGAAATCCTTGCGATTGCTAACTAAAAGTACGCGGGACTGTTTGGATGTTCTTAGATTGCAAGTGTAAGTTTCAGTTTAATTACGTGGCCATGAATTTATTAGTAGCCAATGCTTTTTGTTATTTTTTTCATGCAATTCTACGACTTGAAGATGTTGTGGAGAATTAAAGTGCTTAAAATATTAACCCTTTTATTAATAAACGTTTCTTAAAGTTAAAGAGACGTATAAACGTCGAAAATGTATGTTTAAACAGTTGCTAATTCATAACTTAACTTTATGCAGTGTTTACGAATAAGGCGGTAAGTGTTTAGATAGCAGATAAAACTATTTACCTATGAGATAACAACGTATGCTCAATATCTTACCTTGCGTTGTAGGATCGATTAAGAATCCATCAACCACATCTAGCTAATGTAGAAATGAATAAAAGCGATAAACATTAAACTATAATCATAAATTGGCACTGAAACATTTTCCCACAGCCACTTTTTAATAAAATACTAGTAATAGCGAACATCTTCAAGATCGATTCTTTATGGTAAGCCTGACGTTCCTTTTGGGCTCACATGCACCCCAATGTTACCTACCCTCAGGATCTGGTTTCTCTTTTGTACTTATTAAAAGATCCATTGCCTTCTCTTTCGCTGCAAACGTCATTGCGTGGCGCATTGTCTGCAAACGAAATGAAAATTCAATTCCGACTCAAACACAAGGCGGTAAGGTCGTAATTGGATCGGATTTCTGTTGTGAAAAGGAAATTGGCATTTACCTCGACAGTGGAAAAGCCAGTTTTCCGCGGCAAATTTCGAAAATGGAATCCGAAAGTATACTGCGGCCAAGTTAAGTTTACCGTCGTTGCTGTTGTTTTCGTTCGGACGTGGTTCTGTATTTGGGTTTGACAAGTGCAAAATAATTTTGCCGCTTTGTGCGTTCGAAACACGCCGGCCGGCCGCATTCGTTGACATGTACCGGCACGCGAACGTTTTTGTTCCCTTTTCAGTGTTTTAAAATTTGATTTTTTATTCGAAATGTGACGTTCGACTTCGGAAACTGTGTGTACAGCCAGTGTCGTAGTTATGTAACGTAGAGTTGTAGGTAAACAAAGAGGTTTGTTTTTCTTCGGTGGCCTGAGATTTGTATACGAAGTAAAATTAAGATTTTATAGGTTAAATAGGAAATAGCGTAAGATAAGTGTTTAAAATAAATTGAATAGTTTAATGAACTCAGTAAATTCAGTGTTTCCTGATTTCGCCGTGATCAAGTATAATAAACAAGGTAAGCTTTACTTATTTATACACCCAGGTTAGTTTTACACTACTTTCATACTATGTTCCTATGTTCAAACATAAGTAAAGGTAAATTAGTGTGAGAGATGAGAAAGACTGCAGGTTGTGCAGTGGTTGCGTGGGTCTTTGACCCCGGTTGCCATGGTGACGGCGGCCACCATGTGCGCGGTGCTACGACGCTGCTACGCGGCTACGGCTGATTGCTACGAATGCTACGATTGCCTACGGGGATGCTTGCTCTTGCCAAAACGATACAAAATAAATATTTATTCATTTATTTATTAAAACTTTATGCACAAGTAAAAAAAAAATACTGTACAAAGGCGGACTAAATGCCTGAATGTATTTATCTTATTGCATTTATTATTAAAACGGTAGATAGATGTTTAGAACTAAGCTAATAATTATAGTGAACAACGAATGTTCGCGACTTTTAGAGGCGCTACGTGGAAAAACAGTTTTTGCTTGAAAATATAATTATTATTAACACTTACCTATTCTAACTAACATACTTACTTAATTGGTTGAAGGACACTGAATCAGACACAATAGAAGTTGTATTTGTTATTACGTTTAGTGTCCCGCAAAGTGTTATGGGAATAGTTTTAAAGTAGCTGCCATAACACTCACAAGAATACCGCCTTTGGAGCAAAACCAAAGAAGTTTCGGAGAACTTGTAGATGTTGTATCCTTTCCAGTAAAACTTTGCATAATATACAATTTTGTCTCAATCCTTAAACTCGCTAAAACAAACGATTATTAAAGTCAAACAAACACGCACACACTCGGTTGGCAAGGCTGTATAAACTTGTAAGTAGCAGAGTTATGGCTGTTCAACATTTTGAGCAGTAAAGCAATAACCCGGGTATTGTTCGATCGCTGATAACTGTGTTACGGTTGTGTTCCAGGGTTGCTAAGCGGTAATATAGTGGTGTGAATCTATACGGTATTAACCTTGTGTGGTTAGTATTTTCGCTGTGAGACTGTACCCACTCAAAGGGTAGCTCAAATATAAATATGTATAATAAATGAAAGTTGATGGCAATGGGTTTCATTTTGATTTCATTTTTGACATTTTAGCCACGTTCATTGCGTTATTAACGTTGTTGAGCAGACGAATTCTTCAAAACTATGAAGAGATGTATTAGCAATAGGTATCCTTCAAAACTCTCAGATTGTGATTGAAAGTGTGTTATGCAATTAAGGTGCAGTTCTATCGTATGTTTATTAAGGTGCAGTTCTAACGTGGCTGGTGAAAACTATCTCTGTTACTCGAATAAGTAAATCAAACAGCAAACCACAGTTTACCGTTAGCAGAATTTAGACGGGTTGTAATCCTACTAATATTATAAAAGTTTGTGTTTTTGTCAATCACCAAAAACGGCTGAATGGATTTGGATGAAATTTGGCAAACAGATAGTTTATAACCTGGATTAACACACAGGATACTTTTTATCCCGATATTACCACGTGATCGAGACTTACGCGGGTGAAACCGCGGGGCGCAGGTAGATAGTGAAATAAGTTAGATTAGTTGTAGTTGGAAGCAAGGTACCTAGTGCCTTGTGACAAATACCGGGTACAAATCTCGCAGGGCTGGTAAGATGTGTTTCCACTTCTAGTTCCCCAGGGATCCTCGTTCTCTTCCTGTTTTTAAATATATACATATTTTTCTGAATTAGGATTTTATAATAATGAAGATTTCTACTGAAAACTGAATAACTTTCAAACATACCATACCCAAAAAATGCAATAGCAGAAAAATATCAATAAATCTTCACCTTATTAATGAAGATATTTTTGGCAAAACTAGACAGGTTTCATGTTTTATTAACGAGGGAACGATAAATCGTGGGAAAATATGATTATAAAATGGTAAGCGGTGCCGCGGCATATACATACTATACTGGTATGTTCGGTAGCTGCTAGCTCGAGCTAGCGCGGTCTCGCGGGACATCGCACGTCGTGTTACAGGAATATGTAAAACTACCTCACTGTAACTATTGGAAACTCGAAGGATGGAATTTGGTTTTGTAATGATTTTGTTGTTCACGTTTCTGTGGCAGTTTGATTCCGGCTGTATCAGAAGTGCGCGTCCCACTTTTGGTGTGTCTGCTAAGAAAGGCTGGGATTGCTCAAACGAAAATAAATAGCACAAAGGAAATATACCTTGCTTTGTTAAGCGGTAGTTAGCGTAACTACCTACTGCAAAATTACGACAGGGACCCATACATACAAGTTCCAACTCAATCCCTTTCACTTTGGTATTGTAAGGTCACTTAGCAAGACGCTGAATTAAATGAAACATTATAGCCATAGCTTCCACTGTACACTTAGTACAACGCAATGTCTAGGGGTGGCACTAACCCTTTTATTGTTTTATTGCTTGGCGTCGCGACCGTTTAGCCCTGATTTACAATCATTTTCCGATTTAGAGCCGAGCTGACTTTATACAAAGAATAAAGGGCCCATAAAAACATCAAGCGCTTTCACGCCTACATAAGTAATTATTAATGGCATTCATTCGTTCGAATTATTCACATATTGCTACGGGAATGTTCTATTTCGATGAGATGTCCAATTCGGAGGTTCTATATATGGCTTTTTGTATGTATGATTGTTTTATGTATGTTCATGGATATTTTCAATAATTAGTGAACGATTTTGAAAATTATTTTATTCATTTGCTTCAACAACAAAGTGAAAAATGTAAACATTTTTACAAGAAAAAACAACTTTTTTTAAAAGTTTTTTACGATTTTTCTTCCGCTCGAAGTTTCTTAGTTGCATTGATTTGCCTGAGCGGAATAATATGCTAATTCTTCTCGAGCAGATATAAGGAAATTATCTTTTATTGAATACATAAGTTAGCCCCTCACGAATTTATTTATTTGAACTAATCTAAATGTCGTAACTAAATATCCCTGTACTACATTACCCATTTCCCCGCTGCGGCGAGGAGGTGCGAACGGTTGCAACACTTGGACACCTCGCAACCTGTGTAGGGATTCCTGCGGGGATCGATCCGCCTCTCTCTCCCCCGCTGTTGGCTGACTAGTGCTGTCTAATGTGATCGGGATGTGGCATCCCGGAGGTTTATGTGCAGTTGGAATTTCAATGGATTGTAAATGAAGTAGACTTTGGGAAAAAGAAGATAGGAAAAATGTTTTCTGCATCTGTGTTACTGCACTCTAAAACCTGTTTTTATACCATATTCGCATTATTAGTGAACTTTGAAAAGATTTTAATAATTACTTATTTTTTTCAAGATAATTATCACTGTTCCTATTCCCTGTAGAAATAGTCTGAACATTTGTATAGAGGTACCTATAACAATTTTGCAAACAAAACTACGTTTTTCTTCTTCTAAAACATAACTAAATCCCGTGATACGCAAGCCGCTACACATCACTAGCGACGCGTACGCTAATGCTACCGAGCTCACCCTTTTACTTATTATAATTTTATATTAAACGCCGCGGCTTTTCGGATGCGTTTCTTTTTGCCTACCATCCGGCGTGTTGTTTTATGTAGATGTTCTTGAAAGGGGATGGGCAGCGCCCTAAGTCTAAGTGACTAAGACTGGTCGACGTTATGTGTCATCCTTGCATTTGCATTTTATTTGTATTTGAGTCTGTTGTTTTCACAAAACCGAAATAACACAGAGAGACGGTTAGCAACAACATACAATTCTGAATTGATATAAAAGTATACGATAGGTAACTCTTAGTCTCTGTATTATATATGGAATGCTGAAATGCTGAAATGCAAGGTGTCGAATAATTTTTAGACATACATACATACATGAAGTCACGGCTTCTTCACACGGGGGTAGGCAGAAACTACAGAACGCCACCTGCTACGATCCTCACATACTCCTTTTGCGTCGTTTACGTTCATACATCAGGTCATACACGCACGCCGGTCGCGAGTACTACGCGCCTGACCTTACTGAAGAACATCACCAATAAGGTCGCTATATGTCCTCCTAGAGCGTCCCCTCCCCGCGCTCACATCTGCCTTGTACATTCCTTTTGTCAGTCGCCTTTCATTCATCCTCTCAACATGACTAAACCATCTAAACATACTCATATAATAAACATACCCTTATAATTTTAGATGGTATGTATAAATAGCAGTGTTAATCGTCATTTGTTGCTGACTTTAGGTACCATCGTTTAAACTTGCTCTATTCACAATATTATGGCCCATAATATTAATTTAGTATTATTATGGCCCATAATACTAACTAATGAAACCGGCTCTTAATATCAAATTATTGTAACCGCCGTTTAGGTACGTAAATAATAATCATTTATTTTTCCAATAAAATAATGCCATCACATCACATGCAAATAAATATGATTTATCGTCCTCGGGGATTATTTCCAGTCCTTGTCACACGTATGTATACGATATACGTGACAAATATGAAAGAAAAACGCTCATCACTTTACCGAAAATCGTTTTCCCTATATCAACATCATATTTCCAATTACTTACTGTATGCTGACATCCAAATTCAATATCGTAAAAATTTCCATTCTGTTTCACATAGCGATACGACGGACTTCGCTTGGGGCTTTTTTTGTAGAAAAAATCTTGTAAAATGTACCTTAAGCTAACTGACCAACCATCTGCGTTGGTTACAAAACACCCTGAAACTGTCCCACAGGTAAAACAAAGGCCTCTTAAATACGACCATAGATCAACAGCGCCGGTTGTTAATTTCAGACATCGTTTTCTAAAAAATTCCTCGTTCACATCGGTGTCTAAAATTATCTTAGACAGTACTATAAAATTGAAAGACACACCAGTTCATACAAAAAAAAAGTCTGTAATTTAGGTAGAAAGCTTTTTATTCTACC
The DNA here is from genome assembly GCA_948473465.1 of Lithophane ornitopus. Lineage (NCBI taxonomy): Eukaryota > Metazoa > Arthropoda > Insecta > Lepidoptera > Noctuidae > Lithophane > Lithophane ornitopus. Next base: position 16,292,907 of record OX419627.1, on the reverse strand, counting down.
AAAAAAATAAAAGCAGACAGTTCCTCTTTACAATATGTGTATGTTCATAAAGTGTCTCGTCAGGGCGACACTCGATCTTGTTCGGTATAGGGGGAGGTGTGACAAGTCTAATGTGTCACATTATATGCTTCACACCTCGATCGTGTCCTAAGCCTAGTACGGATTGTTACCAGTTTATACAATTTCATTGTCGGTCCTTGTTTTAACGTCAGATCCATTCTTCATCAAATTCGTGCTGAGTGTGCGACTGCTACATCTCAATATCTACCATTTTTCGCTTATAACATTCTAAGGCAGGTTTTAATGATTGATAAAATATCTGTTCACATATCTCTCTGACAATCATTTATAGAATAAATCGAAAGATAAATTGATTGACTGATCACTTTAAAAATTATACAGTTACTCTCTAAATATAGCGTTTAATACAAGCATGACATTTTATAAAGTTTCGAGAAAACGGTGAATAAAAGAAAATCAGCAAAAAACACAGGTGACGAAATATGTTGTTCTTTTGTTTTTGTGTCACTCTCACGGAGTACCCTTTGTGTGGAGCAACTGGGAGCGACCCTCCCGTGACGTCACATTATTGGTTCACAGCTCGGCTCGGTGTTGAGTGACGGACAGATGGCAAGTAAGTTGACAGTTTTACTGGTGTTGCCTTACCTTTACTGGGAAATTGGCGCGTTTTTGTGTTCTGCTTAATGAGGTTGGATGAGTTAGGGTTTGGCAAGTATCGCAGCAGTGTGCGTAGTTACTATATCACTGCGATGTGTGAGGTAATGTTGAAGGAAACGTTTTTAGAACATAAGTATTTGACAATTTGCTGAATTTTTAAGGAGAGCTTTATGTACCTAAATAAATAATTTGTTGGTTATTTAATCAGGCAATTATAGGTTTAGGTTTAAAGATATTTATTCTCAAAAAAACCGGTCAAGTGCGAGTCGGACTCGCGCACGAAGGGTTCCGTACGATTATCTATAAAAACGGCAAAAAAATCACGTTTGTTGTATGGGAGCCCCCTTAAATACTTATTTTATTCTGTTTTTTTGTTACATTTGTTGTTATAGTGGCAACAGAAATACATCACCTGTGAAAATTTCAACTGTCTAGCTATCACGGTTCGTGAGATACAGCCTGGTGACAGACGGACGGACAGACAGACAGACGGACAGACAGACAGCGGAGCCTTAGTAATAGGGTCCCGTTTTACCCGTTTTCCATGAGTTACATGAGAACAATGCTTACAATAAATTATGAATGAAGTTCGCCACAAACGTCACGGTAACAGTTATGATACGCCCATCCAATACATTCAGCATTTAGGAAGGATTTCGGTATTTGTGATTAAATATTCAGCTAATTGAGTCTTGAACGCGTTGAATGAGTGTAACTTTTTTTGTAAATCAATTTTAAATAAGAAAGTATATTTTTTTGTACTACCTGGTAGAATATTGATGGCAGAATAAAATATAAGCCTAAAGTTATGTTCAACTAGAAACAAATTCTTTATTTCATAATAAATGTTCTATTTTCCACTGTGGCAAATAATTCAGCATCGTGTGATGTGCACAGCAGTGTTACAATAAAACACTAGAACAGAGGATATAAAACAGCACGTGCTCACATCAGGACTAGTGCAGACTCACGCGATACGTGATACCTTAGCACTTGTAGAACTGTGTAGGTACTATGTGGCGCACGTAGAATACACTAGAGCGTTTTATGAAAGTGGTAGGTATTGTAAAATATATCGTTTTAGTGTACAGTCGAACAAGCTATTTGCTATACAGGCAAAATATGTTATTATTCCGCTACACTGCCAAAATTCGTTTTAATTGTGTGTGTAATTTAACCTTTTGAGCTTAGGAGAGTGACGTAAAAGGATTTTTGACAACTGAAAACACTCACAAAATTGTTTAAAGTAGTTGCAAGTTATATGCCTGTAGACCGAATACCTTATTCGACTGTACAAAGGTTGTTTTAACCGGATATATCATTGTGTTTGTTTGTAGTCGACTGTTGTGTTTAAGGATCTCTGTCTCGTGATCATAGTCAGGTTTTTGATAGGTTCTCTCTGTGATGATATTCTGGATTCTGGGGCGATCATCTTGTTATTCACCTGTAGGTAGGTACCTTCGGGATTAAACATAATATTTACCTAAAAATACACCTCCATGAGTGCTTTTTAAGCTTCTTGTGTTCCAGTTGTGTTACAATAACCGCGTCTTACCAGCATCTCTCACCCGCACAAGTTATGTCAAACCCTAACATTTAGCTAGCTACTTCCCCAGTAGATCGCATAGAGTAGGTACGATACATGTAGTGTTGGTTTAGTTAGTGCATTCGGCGGCACGCGAGCTGCTCATAAATAAAAACAAAATGGCGCCGTAAACAAAAGCTTCGTTTAATCTCTACTTTAAAGCGCTGATGTTTGCTCGTTACCACCACAACAGGAGATTTGACAAAAAATCTGCCATCGTGTATCTATGAGCTCTTAAAATATGATTATTTTTGTTTACGCACACCTATTTGAAGGTGTTCATAAGTGAGTTCTTTTTTAAATTATTTGTTTATTTGTTCACAATTATTGTAAGGAAGAGTGAACAGATCGTTTTATTTCAGCTTTTTCACGATCTAAGACAGTCCCTCGATCAGTCCCTTCACCAGCGATACAACAAACGTTCGGCCTTCCAATTGCAACCCATGGAGAAGTCCCTATTGTGTAATGTGCGCTCAGAGTCGGCTTGATAAGCTAAACATTTATCGTAGTCGTACCAAGCAACAATGAATCAGAATGACCTTAATAAATATAGCATTTGGGATTTCATAAGCTTTTTTTGAATCAATCAGTAAAGCAGTTAGTCATAAATACCTATTCCCTAAAGATAAGAAGCAGTGACTTAGAACAACATCATAAAGATGAATAGCTTAGTCGTTCAATTATTCCAATCCCTTTATAGGTACCTATATTTTTCCCTACTGCCACGTAAGGAGACACTCTCGGAGCCACGTCCTCTGTAAATAAACCTCACTCTAAAGTCCCACTCGGTAGACGTTACCACAAGTGTTACTGTAAACTAGTGTAAACCGATGCTGGTTACACGTGAACGAGTGTTAGTGTTAACAATGCACTCACCGAGACTCGATACTGTGTAAACTTTAGCATGTTTACGTTTTACAGAAGTGTCGCTACACGAAGTTGTATAACTTTTAGATCGCTAAACAGGACTGATGGTTAATAATGATTATTTTTGGGGTTTTAAACGTCATGGAAAAAAGTACGCCTTCTCCCCATAGCCCCCTATGGGCAGATTTCTTTCGATCACTAATAAAATTATGGTGTTTTATTCTTTCTTAGGATTGTGTCCAGAAAGATATGCATAAATGAGTATTACACAAAGAAAATGAGAAAGAGCGTGAATACGTTCTATAGGAAATTGTCTTCCTCAGCAATAATTCCGAGATCTTACTGATGTGTCAACAAAATGATCCATCAACAATATTTGTCATGGACGGGAAGTCCCTTATATCCGCAGGATACCACTCAACGAGATTACTCGATCATAATCGAATGAATACTCATAAACACAACCCGAGCGGCTCGTTATCATCGGTTAACCAACCGATAACCGGTTAATATATTTGTGTTACCAAATCATAGGTTTGTAACAGTTTCTCTTTGTAAATTACCGTGTAAATAATCTAGTTAAACGGATGATCCGGCTGAACGGAAGCGGATAAACCGATCTCTATAATTCGATACCTGACTAATTGAAATCGATTTAGTTGTAATCGAATCGTATGTAAATGTTTATTTGGATGTTTTGGATGACGATGAATAGGAACTGTAAACTAATTCGACATAAGTATCACTTCTGCTGAAATCATGCTTGATATACCTACCTGAGTCGTTCCCCGGAACAAAGAAATCATGAGAGTGGAACAAACAAATACACTTTCAGTCATACGAGTGTACACGTCGTCACGTCCGTGTATTCTCTCGGGGGAGGAGCTGGTGTAGGTACTGTTTTACACTCGTATTTGGTTGAACACTATGTTCAGTTATTGACGCGATTTGCAAACTATCGCCTAACCTTGTTTTAATATTCCACTACCGCTACTGTTTCTGCAGACGACGACGACACGACGGTAGGTAAGATGACTTTTTAAGAATTAGTCTTTTGGGTTAGTGGGAACGACTAATTCCCAAATTACGACTAATGAATGCCCAGTGATCGAACTCAGAATTTTATTCTGAGCCGAGCACTTCGACCATTGGGACAACAATACATGCCGTATTAACTAATACAAGTCCCAAAAAGTAGTACTATTTAGTACTAGTCCACATAATTAGGCTAGCACATAATTGAACTAAACAATATATCTAATTACGTTATTGTGTGTGCTGTTAAACGACGCGTTATGACTGAATGAATGCGCCGTAATGGAGCAGACATCGTGATAGACTGAGCGACAAACCGCGGTATAAATCACATTGTGAGAAATTATGGATAGGTCTTTGTATGTATTTAGATTGTGTGGGTATAATAATATGTAATAGACGCATAGTTAAACAATAAAAAATAGATTAAATTTACAAGTCCCAATTAAAAATATGACTTAAAATAAAATTTTCAATAAGATAATTTGATTAGTATAATAATATTTTGAACATAAATTAGAGTTAAGAATCAGAATAAGAATAAGAATTATTTATTTGTGAAACATAGGTTAAAGGTCAAGGTCTTAATAATAAAATGTTACGCTATGTTTTGTCATTGATGACATACAAATATCAATGAGGATTGTTAAAATAATTTGGTTTGTAAGGGTTGTACCATGATTTATTCAAAATAAGCGCTAACTTTACTGATGTTTTCCGCTAATCCTTTCTCCAAGGGACTTGTGAGAGACACAGGTATAGGGTGTAATAAAATAAAATTTCTCAAGTTGCCTGCGTAATTTAATCTTTCATCAAAATCACATAATGGAGAAACGAATACGACGAAGAGGCTCCTTACGAATAATAATTTATGTGTAATCTTAAATACCGCGGAACTTACTCGACTCAATAGCCGATATTAGCCGCGGCATCTCATCATTGCGGTACAGTGACCGACAGCGGTCGGCCGACGTCGATCGGTTGGTTTGTAACCCGACACCGTAATGGAACGCGAGGGTCCTCCGACACGGCTCTGTGGTTGGTTGATAGCTTCATGACATAACGGTTGGTTCTATAAGTTATATAGGCAATACATTGACCTCAACCTGCATTCCTGTTGAGGTCAAATCTTTTCACATAGTTTTTTCAGAAATTCTAAAGTATTTGGCTTAGTTTTAAATCGTCCATATTTGAAATTATTTATTATCGCAGATAAATAAGATTGATTTCCTCAATTCTACTAACTAGTGATAAGAAGAGATTAGTATTACTTTCAACACCACTTCTTAGGTTTCTAGTTTCTCAGTTTTGTATCTCTAAGCTCTGAATCATCGGTGTAACTGACGCGTATACCAAAAAAGTACCATCTCGTGGTCTTTCAAAATCTTTTTACAGGTATTCAACTTTCCCAGTCTTACTAAAGATGATCTAAACTCTAAAGTCTACAAACGTAACAACACAAACAGTCCCCTGTTAATAGCCACTTAACTAGCACCGCGCCATGACTGATTACTTGCGGTTGTTTCACCAAACAAATCTGTTTCCTTTTCATTATCTGTTGAATTTTCAGTCTGTGGCGCTTTCATAAATCAGCGTTCCCACCGCGAATTATATAGAATTAATATTCATATTTTACGGAAAATACAATGTCCAATATTGGTGTATCGTACATTGATGGATTACTAAGTACCTAGTCTATTTGTATACTTTGCTTTCCAAAATGAGCAATGGATAGTGAAGTGCCATAGTGGGCGATTGTGTGTAGGATGGCTTTAATAAATCAGAGCTGCGACCAGAGATTATAAATTTAATATTCATGGAGTGCGATGGAACAAGTGGTGTACATTTGTATTCCGAACGCTGTCGGCAGCACTCGGCTCGCCCTCGGCCCCGTTCGCCTTTTGTTTTTAGTGCAGTTTTATGAGATGTGGAACGTGTGTAGTTATGTCTGGATGAACAGGAATGCTTACGGTCAGTTTTCGTTGACAGAAAAGGTTCATTTGCGGTTTTTGCACCAATCTTGCTTTTGAATGTACCTACAAATCAGTAGCGACAAGCATCCCATGAAACATATCAACCCCAAATAATACCTGCCTGAGGTTATGTAAGCTACAAAGGAACATGGTAAATAGTGATAACATAATATTTACCTTATTGGTGCACCCGTAACATTAGGTTTTTAAATTGCCTGAAACCAAATTTCTTATATCAACTGAAATTCTAAACCACCGTCGCAGCCAACGCCCCCACCCTGCCTCCAACTTACATACATTAACATTCCAAATAAAATAATTTACCTTTTAAAAATTAAAAAGTCACACACATTAAAAGCAGCGCTTAAGTTCACGAAGAGACCGTCGTCATACGCGTCGCGTTAATTTTCTTGTAAGCCTAATTACACACGGGCTTATTTGCGCCTCGCCTCGCAACGCCTGCCTCCGTGCCTCGACGAGGTGTGAAGTGAAACTTGCCACAAAAAACCCTTTACAACTTTTTCAAGGGTAAAGTTTATACATCGCGAACGAGGCTAGGAGCTTGAGGTTATTTTGAGCTAGATCGTGACTTGGTTTTTTAATTACGTGGGTTTAGATGGATATTTAACATATTCACCAAAACTACAACGTACAAACCGAATCTCTTATTGAATGTTGGCAAAGGGAAGACAAATATCGTTAGGTAGGTCGGTCAACTAACTAGCTTAGATCCATTAAACATTGGGTCGAATTAATTGGGTTTGTTTAATACGCTATATTCTTGAGATTTTCTGAATGTGGCCTAGGAAAAGTTTCTAGCAATCTACAATTAAAAGATAAGTATCTGAATTGAGAATTTCTTAAAACCTATATTTGCATAGTAACCAAAATTGAAGCTTATTCCACCCAAAATATAATTATAATAATTAATATCAGTATCGTGAAAGTTATTATCCTTTAATCTGGCTCCTGGAGTAGGTCGGAGGCGTGAGCCGTGACGCGGTTGCGTATCAAAGCGACGTTGGATCGCAATTAAGGATCTCACAACGACATTAATTAAAGGCTTCTTTCGGAATTCCGCAGCGCCTCGTCTCGCGCTTGCCTCGCCGCCGATCTAAACTAGCCTTTAGTGAAAAAAAGTGTTTTAATTAAGAAATTTGTGGGTACCTTACGAGTTTTGTTGTGTACGTCGTTTAATGTTCGCTTACTTCTCGAATGTTTGCAGATGTAGTAAGGTTAAAGCGAGCTTTGGGGTGGTAAGGCTCGCGGAGACGTAGTTACCGAAAACACTTTACAAATAATGTTATTTTCGCAAATGAAATCTTTAAAATAAAAGGTGGAAATCCCTTGGAAATATAAATGATGTCTCTAGAGTGTTTACGTTGCTTATTGGTTCATAATACAGTCTGACACTCAGAATCTGGTAAATAACGATGCCCAACAAAAAATTACCCTTACCTACTGCTGGACATTTGCAAATTGCAACCTTTGTAATAAACTTTCTAAGTCTAATATTAGACGTTGCCCAAGTTATTGATCAAATTATCGGAAGTAAACAAACAAATCAATACACATTTTATTACGAATGCAGAACATTCTTGGTATCATTAACTGTTACAAATGTCCGGCTATCAGTCCGGTGTCAGTCTGCTGCTGGCGCTAACGAGGCCGTTTGTCTCAATAATACATTATTGCGAATATCAACTATACATTATAGATTTATAACACTGTTTGGTTCTGCAGTGCAGATCATCATCTTTTCCCAGCTATGTTGGAGTCGGCTTCCAGTCTAACCGGATCCAGCTGAATCTCAGTATCTTACATGGAGCGACTGCCTATCTGGCCTCCAAAACCCAGTTACTGGGTAATACGATACCCCTATGTTAAGACTGGTTCTACAGTGCAGATGTGGATCAAAATTGAATTCCTGTAAAAGACAAGCTAATTGAAATTTAATCTCACTGTCGCTTTATCGAAAGATCATTATGGGTCTAATTGAATGTGCTGAAAAGATGGTGCTTTAGTTATATTAATGGTTTATTTTTGGGTTCATGTCACAGTTATTAAGCAGTTTTGATTTACCAATAGCCAATGATCATTCGTTTATGTTCAGCTGTGCACTTCTGAAACGAGGGGAGGTATTGCATTTACGCCATTTTTATACAACTATCAGACACTTATAGTCAATAACATCTTGCAAAACATCAATTAGAAGTACTCTTTTTCATAAAAAGACAGCCAAAAAGATAACTGAACCCATAAAAGACGACGAGACTCGTCTGAAAAAAATTAAGAAAAACCTTTTGTTCGTCGCCGGTGTGGCGTCCGTTAATTAAACAAATAACCGGCATAATGAGGGTAGGTACAATAAGCTGTTACCCACCCGTGACCGCGGGCGACGATGTCTTTTTACTTTATTTCACTTTCTTACGACTCATTTTTCGCAGTACCTCTACTGCTATTTTTCTTATTGTTCTGTTTATTTAACCGCTTTATACACATTTCGAGTCGCTTATTTTTGTGTTTTTGTAAGGGTGTTTAGGTTTGTGATTTATTAGTTTAAGTGGGTAATTTTGCTTCGTAAATGCTTGTAAGGATGTCTCCGTTTGTGCCTTGCTTCTTTGGAGGTCGGGTGTTTTTACTTATTTTCACTGAAGCGAGATTTTTATTTACTTTGTCCCAAACCGTATGCCACCTTAATTTTCTTTGTGTATTCATCGTGAACGTCTACCTAGCCATGACACTAACTAGTCTATTTAATTAAGGAAGATAATAATGTGTAAATCATAGTAGTCCGTACTACTGGAATTGAAACGTCGTTATATCACCGTCGAAGACCCTACATAGGCATATTAATTTTTCACGTCGCCACGCCGGTTTTGCTTGAACAAGAATCGTATACCTATAACTTAGCTTTCACGAATAATAATAGACAAATCAACAATATACATAACTAAACCAGTGTTCCAAAATTTCCACTTCCAACATAACACCAAGCTCTCTCATCAAGTTACATAACAAACGGAACGAGCTCTATATTTTCACAGGCAAATCAACTAAAAGTTTGATGAGTTCCCGTCGATTTGGCTCATAAAACGTGGGTAGTTGAACAGTCGCGGGTAAACAACGTAACGTAATGGTTTTACAGCCGATAGTTATCATGTCTCGTACACTGGCGTTCTTGTTAATAGTTTCAGATAGATTATTATATACTTAACAGAAAGTTTAAATGACAAAGTGTCACCTCCACAGTTGCTTTTGAATGTGTTAAGGTATTAAGACTATATACTTAACTACTATTGGATATCTAAGTTATTGGCCGTCTCTTGGTTTTATAAAATTGTTGTCACGTCGCATTATGCTTTCAGTAGGTTTCAGGTCAATTATCTTATTAAAACGACGCGATTTCAAACAGTACTGCAGCCACAGATTCAAGAAGCAAGTGGGAGATGGCAACATAGTGAAGGACGTTTGTATGCCCACCTGTAGGTAGTATGTGCTATGATTACTGTGTTGTTTGCTGCGGCGACATATTAAGATAAATAAGTACTCCAAATAAGCCCAAATGCAACGGACCTTAATCTTAGCGGTTTTGGCAGCTATCAAGAAAGTAGGTAAAAGTTATCTGAGATGAACAAAATAAAATTAGTGACAAGCTAACAACTATTTCCCCTGATGAACGACTATTTCATGAAATCGTCAGTCAATGCACTTACTTGAACTTAGAGAGTTGTATTGCTGATTCTAATGTTTATGATTCTGTAAATCCATATTTGTTACGGTCGCAAATCATAGTTAGATCAAAATACAACCTGATACTGACCTGCAAATTGCAAAAAACATAAGAAACTTTGAATTTCGCGGGCTACCTTAGCGCACCCCCCTTAAGTAGGTACAAAATGTCGGGTGGATGTTCTTGCTGGAATTTACCAACAATGGTATTACATATCTCCTCGACGAGCTCGTGGCTAAGTAATAACAGCCGTACGGGTTGATCCATCAGGTTAAGCTACGCTAGCCGTGGTTGGTCCGTGGATTGGTGACCATCTTTACATACCGAGACTCCTCCGTGCCTCGGAAAGCACGTTAAGCCGTTGGTCTCGGCTGTCATTTGTAAATCTTTGACAGTTGTTAGGGGTCGTCAGAAGCCCGAAAGTCTGACAACTAGTCTTACCAAGGGGTATTACCCAGTTACAGGGTTGTGGAGGTCAGATGGCAGTCGCTCCATGTAAAATACTGGTATTCAGCTGCATCCGGTTAGACTGGAAGCCGACCCCAACATTGTTGGGAAAAGGCTAGGCAGATGATGATGCAGATGATGGTATTACATATCTCCGTGTCGTTTCTATAATCCCGGTGGGTATCGCACGTAGTTCCGTCATTTGGCTCGCTGCCAGCTCATTTTCCACTTCAATTTCACATTTTGTCAACACTAGTTACAAAATAAGTTGATTCGCTTTTGTTTCCGACTGCGATACAGTTCTTTGCATCGTTTTGTCACAGTTGTGCGCCCGACGTTTTGTTTGGAAAACGAGGTTTTTGTGAGGATTATGATAGAGGAAATTAAAATATTGTAATTGTCTTTTGTAAAATTTGTGTAGAGCAACATATGAATTTAAATCATGTTAAAGAAACGTACAAAAGTGGCTCGTGATAGAGTTCAATGGAATCAGCTAGAGGAGGCCTTTGCCAAGAGGCATGCTGGATTGAGAGACATCATTTAACAACACGACAGTGTAAAAACAATTCAGAATAAAGAGGCTAATAATAATAATAAAGACACATGAGCAAGCGTGAGAAATGCATTTTACCGTCATTTAATTCTTTAAGAATTAACGGAACAAGTACAAGTTTGTTTACATTGTTTACAGTTTAACTAAGGTACCTTATTTATTTCATATGCATTACAATGCTCATAAACAATATATAGATAACCAACTATTTACATAAAAAGGTTCTATGTGCATCGTGATTGTTGACCTTATGGTTTTATTTGATGGCCCTGAAACTCGCATGACTATATTGTAAAATGATAGATTTTACAAAAAACATAATAGCTGACCACAATAAATCGCGATTCCCGGTGTCTATGTGTGAACAACCAAAAGTAATTGTGTGCTTCATTTCCGATCCCAGTTCCACTACCCTACCCTAAAACTCCCACGTCACACCTTAAAACGAACGCCATAGTATGATTGTACCAATTTATGGCGCCATCACGCGCGAACAATAACGCACAATACTGTGATAACAAATTGCACTTTTGTTGCAGATTGTACCAGGAAGCTGTCCAGTGGTTGATACGCGACTTTCTACGTAAGCAACAAAAGGTATGTCAATATTTTTGTATAAACCCCATTGCTAGTAGATAAGTGGTGATAATAACATAGGTGTGCGCCGTAGAATTTAAATTCATTACTTATCAACTATTTAATGGAAGGGAAATTAGTTTTTGTAAAAACATTTCTACGAAAACCTTCATCACCCCTCAAAATAACCCTTATTAAAATTACAATTCCTTCACCGTAGCAATTTACATAAATTTTATTTTACTTTATCGCTCTATTATATCTAACGCATCGCACTATGTGTGGTGGTGCTACGCACTAGGGGTGTCACCCTACTTCATTACGACCCTCAAATCGCGGGGCACGTGCGTGGCGTGCACAACACGGCCGGACACCCCTGTCGCTCATCGTAATCCACTGAAGGTTGACCTCCCCTGGTGCGATGCTTTAATTGTGTTACTACTTATTTGGAGTTTGGTTTACGTGATCTGTGCGAATTTATAGTCGAATAGAATGGAACACAGTAGACAACAGTACCACACAATAACAGTATTACTTCAGTATCACGTTTTCAGACAATAATTTTCAAAAAGTTATTTAAATACTATAGAGCCTGGCTTAAATATTAAATTATCAAGTGTCGACTAACTGAGACACATTTAGTTCGGTATCATATTGATGCGAGACTCCCGGGAGTCATTCGTCGGCCGTTTCACAATGTTTCATACAGCAAGTTCAACTCATTCGCTCATTTTATTATAATCTTTCATAGCGACTATGCTTATTCTGACCATTTCCCGACAGTTTCGCGACCCCACGTACAACTAAAACTCGTAAAGTAGCTTCACCCTTTATTTTAAGTCAAACTTCGCACATTGCACCGTCAGCAACGAAATTCAGTACAGTCAAGCATGTTCATAATAGCAGAGGTCTCCATACCTTGGTCCCTTGTTGACACAAACTGACGTCAGGGGCCGTCCGGAAATTATTAAAATTATAACTGACTTGCAATTTTTGAGCGCAGTCAAATGTTTTAACACGTCACGTTTCTTTGCACGCGCGTGCAATAGTGGAGGGCGTGAACGTTATTGATGATATGAGAATTTTGATTGGATTGAAATTGAATCTTTTTATGGAATTGTATTTTTTTTTCTTGGAGTAAAAAAAGTTTATGGTCTTTCACGTTGTTATTCCTCAAAATAATTACAATTCTTTGTCAGTTGCACGCCTTAGCTATATTGCCTTCCTGGGGTAAAAAAAAACCGGCCAAGTGCGAGTCGGACTCGCGCACGAAGGGTTCCGGATCTATAAAAACGGCAAAAAAATCACGTTTGTTTTTTTGGGGCCCTTTAAATATTTATTTTATTCTGTTTTTTTGTATTTGTTATAGATAGCGGCATCAGAAATACATCATCTGTGAAAATTTCAACTGTCTAGCTATCACGGTTCATGAGATACAGCCTGGTGACAGACGGACAGACAGACAGTCAGACAGCGGAGTCTTAGTAATAGGGTCCCGTTTTACCCTTTGGGTACGGAACCCTAAAAACGAACCGTTTCGAAATAATCGTCATACTAGTGCTGTAATACAACTGATTAGTCTAAATGTCCCCATAATAAGCAGGCCAGCCGAAAAACATTATAGGTACTTTATCACTCCGATCGCTTCTTTAACACAAAAAAAAAAAAATGCGTAGATCGCAACATTTCCCCCAGCTTTGGTACATTATTCAGCGCTACAGTCCGCGTGGGATCCAGATCAGTAAGGAACTCAGTCTTAATACTCAATTTACATAATTTGTTCGCTCTGAGTATTGTAATGTTACTGTTTTATTATAATGTAGGTACTCGATAAGGTTACCTACTTTAACTGCTGGTCAGTAAAACTTACGATAAATTTTTTCGTATATAAGTAACTACCTAATATTGTAGATTTCAGTATTTTGTGGAATGATGGCCTTTTCAGCCCTACCAATTCAAGAGGAAAGCAATGAAATGAATAAGTAAACAACCATTGAGTTTCTATAGAGAATTTAGTATTTAGGAACAAATAATTGTACGGGTACCGCGATAACAACCACCAACCGATCAATACTTACCTGAGTCATGATTAGTTTTCGACATCAATCTATCTAAACTTTAATTACGATCCTCAAATTTGTGACGCAGACACTCATCAGTGATCGCTCATGCGATGTGACAGGGCGTTGATTTCCACCGAGGATTGGCTCCGGGATGCTCATGACACTCCTGCGGCATCCCCCGACTGAAGGTATACTCGGTTCGAAGGGGAACAATATTGCGTGAAACGTGTTTGGAAAAATTTTAGTGCGTTTTGGTCGACTCGACCGACCGTGAGCTTTTGAGGGGTTACTTAATTGAAATGGGTTTAGAAATGTTGTAAAATTATTGTAGGTGGGTTCGTCTTGTTTTATTGTAGACTTCTAAACGAAGGTACCTATCACTTTTGTAAAAAACATCAAAATACGTCTCGCTTCCTCGAAATAAAGAGCACCAAATAAAGGCTCGGAAGGAGTGCTATGTTTCATGTTAAGACGCTGACACCAGATAAACCGCGGTCACTGTCGGATTGCATAGAAAAGAAAGAGAAGCGTGATGACATAACGCTTGGAATTTATTACTAAATATGAAGCAATTATCGATTTATTCAAAAATGAGTTGAATAATCGAAAATTAAAAACAACCAAGTTCTACATTCAAATAAGACGTTCTTGTTAGTAATTAAAACACCAACGTAGGTTGATGTTTAATACAGATATTTTGGATTAAGACTTAAGGTAAGAGGTTAGTTTACCGTTAATTTGTGTCGAGATTTCGAAAACGTGTTTTGGAAACAACGAAATTCTGAGAAATATGTTCAAGTTACACATATATCCTTTCCGCTATCACAAACTATTTAGATTTGGCAATTTTTTTGTTTAAGTCAAGCCTACTTTTACCGTTTGGCTGTTGTCAGCGCCTTAATTGGACATTTAGATAATTTTGCAAACGAAGTTTTATTGTGGGTACGTGACATCTACCCCAAAGTGCATTACACGGCAACATCACAGAGGTCGCTCAAGTAATGACGACAAATTGATGCGTCCGCGTGAAATATCGCCGGTCGCCTGGTCGCCGCGACCGACGCATCTCGGTCGCCGGTATATTCTCATTCCCCCACTAATGTATAAAAATGTTAGGATTACGTACAATGAAGGATTTGGAGGGATTCTGAAGGTTGCAGCGTCCGAAAGCTTTATTGAGTGAATTAATTCAACATTCTGTGTGATCCTTCATTTAGGATCGTGGAATGGAAATGTTCTTTTATTCAGCAGCTTTTTTTTGGTAAACGCATTGAGATTCGGTATTTCAAAACTCCGAAACATTGCTCCTACTATCGTTATTAAACGAGCAACCATAGGTATGAAAAAATCTGATATATGATGCACTACATAACCTAACCTACATAATCGTTCACCATAGTGTTGTTCCAATGCAGATTCTATAATCGGTCATATATTACCTATATACGTAAACAAGATATTTTCATTCGTATCGTAACCGAAGGCCGCATGTAACGTAATAAATAGCATAGAACACTTAAACAAGAAGCCATTAAACTTTTAGCTTTAACAATAAAAGCGATTACCACACCATCTTATCTCAATCTCCGCTATAACTAAAACAGTCAATTTTAATGACTGTTAGCAGTTACTAAAACTGGATTAAACGTTGTAAACGTAATCAGCGGGAGCCTATTGTTAAGTCACTTGTTTAATTAATTCTGTACATTGTCTTCGTAATGCCATAGTGATTAGCTGGTATCGATTTGAATAAACAAATCAAATCATTTATTGCGTTTGCAAATATGGGTAATTAGGACATAAACGTTGATGTTGATGAATAAGCGCCTCAGTAAGGCGCTTTTCATCAACATTCAAATCACGAAGGTCCCGAAACGTGAAGATAATAATATGATGGAGTTATGAACTGTGCAGGTTTTAATGCCTGGAATCTGTTAGTTCGGTGCCTTCTGACTAGTTCTATATATTAGGTCTTTACCTATGAAATTGCCGTTCTGCAGTACTGGCCATTTCAAATCAAAATAATTTTTGTTTGGCTAAGAATTCTAATTTCAAATTAATTTTATTTTAAAAACATGGATTTTTTTTTTCCAAAAGTAGTCATTTCTTTATTGATCAGTGTTACATTTTCATCGCATTTCAATCTTTTTCGTCATCATGGATACGTTAAATTTCGAGTAATTATGGAATATGAGTACCGCCGTGGCAGCAACGCGGCACAAGCGGCACGCAACATCAACGACGTTTACGGAGCTAACACTACAAACCAACGCACCACCTGTTATTGGTTTGCTCGCTTCCGTTCTGGAAATTTCGACCTGAAAAATGAACCTCGCGGTCGTTCGAAGACTTTGGTCGACAATGACGAATTAAAGGCGATTGTGGAAGCTGATGATACACAATCTACGGCTGAATTAGCAGCAGCTTTCGACGTTAGCGTCAAAACAATATTGGTCCATTTGCGTCAAATTGGCAAGGTAAAAAAGCTTGACAAATGGGTGCCCCACGAACTCAATGATCGCCAGCGCGAAGTACGCGTCGAGACGTGCCTTGCACTGCTCAACAGACATACAAATGAAGGAATTTTGAACCGCATTGTTACCTGCGATGAAAAATGGATTCTGTTTGATAACCGCAAGCGCTCAGCAAGTTGGTTGGATCCTGGTTCAGCACCTAAACAATGCCCTAAACGAAAACTTACCCCTAGAAAAGTGATGGTCACTGTTTGGTGGTCTAGCGCCGGTGTGATTCATCACAGCTTCTTACCAAACGGGGTGAGCATTACTGCAGATGTGTACTGTGAAGAACTGAACACAATGATGGAGAAGCTGGCGCATCTCCAACCAGCATTGGTCAATCGCTCGTCTCCGCTGCTCCTGCACGACAACGCGCGACCTCATACTGCACAGCAGACGGTCTCCAAGTTGCAAGAACTGGGGTTGGAAGCTCTCCGTCATCCGCCCTACTCACCAGACCTTGCGCCTACAGATTACTACTTTTTCCAGAATTTGGATAACTTCTTGGTGGGAAAAAAATTCAATACCCGAGAGGCAGTACAAAATGCCTTTGAAGAATTTGTTGCCTCCCGTCCAGCTGATTTCTTTAAGAAGGGCATCAATAAACTGCCACTGCGATGGCAAAGATGCATTGATTGCATGGGTGATTACTTCGATTAATACAAATAAAAAATTCATGAAAAAAAATCGTTTAAATTTTTTCATACAAAACGGCAATTTCATAGGTAAAGACCTATTATTTGTCGCCATAAATTCGATCACGGTGACCATCTAAGTTACCGATCGCTTTACCATATTTTTTGTTACGATCGCTCTTCCATCTTTTTTGTCGAGTTGACTGTACTATTGCTGCGTAAATGACAAAAAGACGTGTGTGCATCTTACAGACTAAATGATTGTATCGGAGAAGAGTTGGCTTGGTGTTGCGAACCGACCATACAAAACAGTTGGGTTGCTTTCACAACTGGCTGCCTGCGAGAGCCCAAAGTCCCAAGACCGTCTGAAAAGTAAACAAACCGCTGATCAAGCAGGTCCACGTCTGCCTCCAGTTATATAATTAGAGTGTCGTTGTTTGCGGAACCTTTTTATTTTCCTTTGAGTCTGTCGATCCGTTTAATTGGTCTTCAGCCAGTTCAGTTCGAAAAGTAATTAAAAATAAAATTGTGCACGCTTTGATGAATGATAAGTTGTCGTGGAGTAGCTATACCAGACACTTAGATGTTGCTAATAATTATGAGTTTCAAAGAAATGTAATGAGATATTCACAGAAAACACACTTCAATGAGAAGCAATATAAAATTACTCTGTGGCGGTATCTACATCGCCACATGCGAACTGCGCATCAAAGACCTGACGTCAGACAGACGTCACATAAATCCTGCATCGCGCAATTAAAGTTTACCGTGCAGTGGACATATATACAAGAACCCAACATCAACCGTTGGGCAGTTGCCCGCCAGACACAACACCCGTCTGGTCGGAGGATCCTCCCTTTTCTATGGTGTATGAGTGAACTTTACACCCTGTTCCTCATACCCCTAAAACTCTTTTGAAAGCCCCATTTTTTCTATCTTCACCTTTAGGCAGGCTGTAGATAAAAGTAAATCCCACATCATGACACCGTTTAATATAAACTCACATAACAATACATCTTCAAATAAACCATTTTCACGAATAGACGAACAACGACAATATCAGACCTCTTCAGCATAAAATAAGACAAAACAGCACAATGTCGCCGAACTTGAGAGCTCATTCCTTCAGAAGAAGGGGCAATAACTCCGAAATGTTGTGCACTCTGGTGGCAAATATAACCAGTTACAATTACAAAACAAAAAGTGTTGGCAATACGGTGGAGAGCGTCGCGGCCGCTTCTTATGAATTCTTGTAGATAATACGTGCAGGGCCGGATTGAAGGGTGCAGGGATGGTTTAGCCCTCAGGCAGGTCAGGTTTAGAGGGGTATGATTGGGCGCATGTGGATCTGAATATGTAATAACGTCCCCTGAGGTACAGCTCTCTGAAGACGGGCAAATATTTTATTTGATTTCTGTGGACTGGCGATGAAGTCGTGTTACTACACAAAGATGTTCATAAATGTCACGTTGAGTTTTATTGTAAAGGTTTAGTTTTATATGAAGTTTCTAGAAGGTACTCACAAGACAAGTAATTGCATAAATTAAAGACCCAATTATCAGCCGACAAAGTCCGTGCCTGCATTCACAACTTTCACCAAGCGCGCGCGATTTGCATAATTTGAGCATTTTTATGCTTTATTCCTTGAGGTTCCACTGGCGACTTATATTTCTTTGTAACTGAAATGTCTCTTCAGCGCTGAAAAGACTGTTGGGCGCCAAGTCGAGTGCTGAAAGCTCTTCAAGCACTTTAGCTGAAATTTTCTTGATATTTAAACTTAGATAATATCACTTTTTGTATCGTGGAGCTGTTACTTAAGTGGAAATTCTTGGATTTTCGGTTCGTGAGCGGTGGGTTATAATTAGTAACAGTATAGGAGGCCTGTCTCCCAGCAGTGGGAACATTATAGGCTGATTATATATAGGACCAATAGAATTATTATAAGTATTCTACACAGATGCAAGAGAGGTACTGGTTGTCATGAGCAATGTTTGAATTTGTTTCATATTTTTAATAGTGTAATTTAGATATGCATGTTTTGCACTAGGTAGTTGTTTCATTTTAATACTTATACCTAGTTATATTGATAGATACAAACACTTTCTCCATTATCTTTTAACATACATTATTATAACCACTCTTACATTACGTACTGTACCTAAAGTACTTCCATCTAAATTCCCCAGCTCCATGAACTTGGTAAATAAAGCCAGCAACACACTGCTGTGAGAGCTCGAGAATGCGCCATAAAAATGTTAAATAGCTGCGTAACATGCTTCATACAGTGCAGACCAGACATTACATACTCATTACACTGTTAAAGCTTGTCTGTAGAAGTATTAGCTTTTATGTCCCTCTGCCATGAGGCGTTTAGTAGTCTTATTTGGTATAATGCTTGAGGTAATTAAACTGTCTCTTATATATAGAACTAGCTTGTACGCGCGGTTTCGCCCGCGTGGAGGTCGGAAATTATCCCTCGGGCACGTTGAGGCGTGGAAAGGTGACCGACAGAGCAACTTTCGCATTTATAATAATAGTAATAGTTAGGCAAGGTTATTAAAACTAAAAACAATTAAAGTCGGAACCGGACCACCAAAAATCTCGGCCATTAAAAGATCCTTTTGTTTGACTTAATTTCTGTCAGATTATTCAAATTGTTGCTAACGTTGTAGTGTTGCTTTTTTTAACCAAGTGACTCATCCAGCTTGATTATCTGCTTTGCTCTTGATGTGCTCTTTCAGGTCCATTTCGTCCTTGCCTTTACTCTAAATAGTCGTTTTTCAGAACACCAAATCTCCTAGCTTGGTAATAAATAAATTAAAACTTTCACAATGCCAACGGTATAATGGTAACAAAAATACATAGGTAGACGAATAATAAATGTAAGTACTTACAAACTACTATAACAGTCCATCTTTCTACCCTCATCCTAAGCAAACAGAAAGTAGTGAAGGTTGTTCTGAAATATACGGAGCCTATTACGTCATCACCATTGTTATCACTTATACCTACAGTAAGAGGAAACCCCACAGTACATATAACATCTATTCATAATACGCTCTGTACAATTGTCATGATGTATGCGTATGTTTGTCAAGACAGTTTGGTTATAGTATGCAACGCGGACGACCGACTAAGATCGACAGATAATAAAAGATTAGCGAAAAATATGCAAAATTAATTTATTTTTTATTTCATCTTTTTCGATAACATTTTTTTTACGATACAATAACAAGTCATTCTGTACCCATTTATCGGCCACATAATCATCGACTAATAAAATTCGCGCGTTTGCATAAACACAACCCAAATAAAGCGCTACATTAAACCTTTTTATTACTCCACATTACTTGAAGTAATGCACGGGACACATCCTTCTCCCACGGGGTAAGTAGTGCTCCAAGTGATAGCTAAGTGCGTGCGCACACAATCCATCTCCGCAACAATGGCGGCCGCCGACGTGCCGTGTGCGGCGGTGCCCACCGTGTGAGAGTATCATGTGCCCCGACACGTCCGCTAAAGTAAAAGCTTGCCTACGTTTCGTACAGTTGGGAAAATAAGTGTTGGGTTTTCTGGTGAAGGCGTGAATATTTTCTTTGGACATGAATTGTTAAATAGGTTTGATGAATAACGTTTTTTTTGTTCGTCAGATAGTCTAAATATTGGACACGTATTATTTATTTATTTATTTTATTTATTAAAAAGATTACGGCAATACATTGAGTTAAAATGTAGCATGACGTCACTGTTCGGTACATTTTATACTGAATTGTGACGTAGCGAGCTCGATCTTTTATCTAAATATTTTTTTATTATATGATAAAGCAAAAAATACGTGTCGAATATTTAATTATTATCCAACTGACGTACTAAATAGTTTTTTTTTTCCCCAGGCATCATCCCTATTGTATAGAAACACAACACATAATGTACTACAACCAGATACTGTATATTATTGCAAGGTAAATATGATATACCTCGAATCATTGACTAGATAATAATTATGACATGAAGTTAAACCTAATCATCAACCTGAAACACACCGACAGGAAACAAAGCGATGCGTCATCATCAACATTATTTCAGCTGAAAGACGTCCACTGTTGGACATAGGCTTACCCCAAGCGTTGTCATTCGATTCGCTTAATTCTTCGTAATACCTATAAAATAATACAATTAAGACATGATGATCCTTCTCCTGATCTGAGCGCTCCTTAACACCACACATGCACGGCATCTTGTACGCATGTTGTTCCCGAGTGTACGCGTAACAAGTATTCCATCAGCGATATTGACGCGTACCTCCCTGTGCCACACACCTGAGCAAGTGAGCAACACATCCAAGAAAACACACCAATCGTTGTTCTGTTCATACGACACCCTCATTTCTTAATTTTGATTACAAAAAGAGCAACATTGAAAAAATTAAAAGCTTTTTAGTGATTGAGCTAAATGGTTTCTTCGAGCTAGTAAGCGAATATTATTGAAACCCAAATAACATTAGTTAGTACCTATTAGTAAAAATGGGGGATGATGACCTTGTTCTTAAATATAAACTTAAAACAAATGGAACATCTAGTTCAATAAAACTAGGAAGAGTGAAACGTACCATCCGTATTTTAAACTATTTACAGAATAATCGATAAAAAGTTTGTATTAGATGACCTTCATCTTATACCACCTCCAGAATACGTAGAGCAATGCTCGTAGCGCGTCTACGACGTAGCGGCGTAGCGGTGCAGCTACGTCGCCATGGGAGTGCACCGCTCGGCGCATATTGAAAACTTGTGTGTAAATTCATGGTCTAAAACTCACGCTTTGTGCGAAGCAGTTTGTTGCGGTTTATATAACCAATGATTTGATATATATTTACTCCTAACTGTTCCTAGTTTTATAAACAAAAGTCAATGTTTAATGGAGTAAGTTTTTTGACTCCCATAAAAATATCGACTCAAAAAATATCTGTCTTATCAAAATTCAACGTAGCCTGTAGAGATCCCAAAAATTAAATAGCCGCGCAATATGTTCATAATAATCTATCGGTAAAACATTACATTCCATTCAACAGCCTCTCAGTATGATTCCCTCAATTTGCCTAATATCTCTTCAGCCGCAGATTCTCAAGTATGTTAACTGCGCTAACTTTTGCACGTGATTCTATTACCTACTGAGATGTGAATTTTAATCACAATACGTATCAGTGCCTACGTCATTTACATTCGGTTCTGTGTATTAATTATTGTTTTATGTAAGGGATAATGATATTGTGAAAATTGTAGTTAATATCTGTATTATTTATGACGGTTTCTTCTTTAAAAATCTAAAGAACAAGAACTCTTGTTGTAACAAGCGTGCCTAAATGAATTTACATTTTTGAAACATCCCGTTTTATTATGACAAACAATTTTCATTTCCTTTCTGATTTTATTTTATTTGTTCGTTAATATAGGAAAACCGCTACGAAAAGTTAGTAATTCAATTCATCCAACGAGTGTTAAGAACTAATAGTCTAATAATTTCACTAATCTCGAAAACGAGGCTAGACTACAGTAATTGTTAAAATTTGCCCACTTCCACCCCACTACCCAGTGCCGTAAGTATTAAAGTTAATTTATTTACCAGCTCTGTACAATAGAACCTTTACTATAATTATATAATAGTGTCCCAGTGCTAGCCCTCAGGCCCGTCGCGTCAGTCGTGACTAATCTACACATCGTCAGCGGCACGGCTTTGTGAGCCGTCTTATACTTGGAGATACTGATTGATGTAAGGAGTATCATGTTTTATGAAGAGATTAGGATCTTTGTCGCAAAAAATCAGTTGAGATGCAGCTGCAGCTGTTTTTTTATTGCGGTACTTGTAATACTTGTTCAATTTGAATATTAATTTTGCCGGTAATTTTTTAATTTGTAATTTGGGTATCTACTCTGCAAGTAATTTTGTCTGGATAAAGCAAGAGCTTCAAGAATCATCCACTACTCAACTTCAAAAGGTATCGCATTGCTTAAACACTTAATACTAACTATAGTAAAATCATTCCTAAACGGTGATTTAATTCCATCTATCTATCTAATCTAAACGGAAGTAATTGTATTTCTAAGAAAATTATCGACGTCAAGAAGCTATACAAATAACGTTAAGTAAGTTCTACCATTAATTATCGTCGAGTTACAGAAATAATTAGTACAATAGATCCATTAGTACGGAAAATACAACATCACAGAAAATATTGTAGCACTCGCCTACGCCGTAGCCGCGTAGCCGTAGACACAGCGTCTACGACTTCATTCCATTCGCTATGCACTAAATACTCTTTTGAATACCGTCGCATAATTTATTCGGCGTGTATTGTATAAAGTAATGGTCGGCATAAAGTTACGTTCACAATTATGGGCCAAAACAGATACAAACGTTCAACATTATTTATACAAGTTGGTTATTTATTGGCAAAATTTTTCGCCCATTGTGTTCAACCTTACCTTTGGAATATAAATGTCTATTATGGTAAATAAAGCTAATGTTGTTATTAATACGGGTGCTTGTACAGTGTACACGGTCTGGTTTATTTTAACGCTGAACTTTATAGGTCATGTGATAATCTAGAATTTGGATCTAAATAAATCCCAAATAAATGCTTTTTTGGCGAAAGAGTTGATGTTTATAAACATCACAAATATTAATAAACTTTTGTGAATGTGACCTGTTCTAGAACAGGTCACATTTTTCGTTATATGAGTGTGCGACGTAATGAGATCTAATTATATCTTCATCAGGTTGTTTCTAAGAGACTTTTTAAGAAAAATGTTGCACGTTTTTTGGTATATAGGTCAGTACTATAATAAAATAGCCTCGTTAATGAAAGGGTTTTCCCTTATCAATATTTACAAATACATTACTGAAACGACAAACTTCAGGAAGTTTCAGTTATCTGCCGTCAGAACGCTATTAAATCAACAAGAAGTATGAATTACTCCCCCCGAGGCACAACTACTGCATATTTAACATCTGCCAACTACATTATACACCCACATTCATATTTAAATCAACGGAATAAAGCTCATTTTAATATAATTTAGGGGTACTGATAAATTGGCTTGGTAAACTAGTTGCATATTTCAAAATGCGTACTAAGTTTTGTGTGCAGTTGCGTTAATTTTTATCACTGCAATATTAAGGTTCATTTTCTATTAGCAGGAGTCTGAGTAGGTGTGGTGTTTGGTATAAAGCGACAGGCTTTGTCCCGCGGTCAGCAATAAGAGGAAACGGCGCCATCTGCCGGCCGCTTTCGTATCCGGGCGCCGACTTCCGGTCAGACTGGAGTTGAACTGAAATTTTGATCAGGATATAATGCGGCTTATTATGCAGACCGCGCCGGAGGTTTTTATCCTTATTTCAGTGTATTCAGGTGGAAAGGAATTTTAATTCGACGGTCTGCTTGATTAATTTTAAATTGTTTAAATGGCGTTCGTGTTTTTATTGCAATTAAGGCAATATTGGTTTAATTTTTGTGCGTCGTTATACTGCTCAAATTACGTACAATAATTTTCTTTGTCGATGAATTTATCAAAGAGACACGATTTGGAATTCGCACATAGTTACCCACAATCCGGTATGAGGACAAAATTCTCACAAGGATAAAATAAAATCACTTAAATATATCTCTACAGCTATAAGAAACAATAGCAGGTTACTCGAAGCACTTCACTAGCGACCTAATTTAATAACATGTATGTAACGCGAGCACTTCCTACAGAACCTTTTCTTTCCACAACAAAGGCTAAATAAAACCCTCATTAATAAGGTTCTGTTGAGCGCAAAAAAGTGAAAACCTTATACTGTGAGAGCGGACGGAGCGAATAGAGCGATATGAGCGGACTGAGCGGCTAATCGAATCAGTCTACCTGCTCGCTGCGATAACCCGATTGTACCGGGTTTCTGAGCTGAGTTTCTTTATAATTACCTCGCCACTCGACTGTCATAGTTTTTTTAAGTTTTCCTTTCTCGTGAAAACGTGTGGTTTTATGAGCAAAAGAAGTAAAAAAAATCCAAACTTTGTGTTTGGATTCTTTTTACATCTTTTTCCTCTTGCCATGTGACTCATGTATACCATATTGCATACGTAACATGAGCGTGGGTCTGAAATTGTAAAGCAATATTTTAATTTTTTTTTAATTCCCTGTAAGGAGTAGGTACGTACTGAAACAGTTTTTCAGTTCCCGGTTAATAGTACAGACAGACTTTACAATTCTGGAAGCTACGTGCAAAATGTTTACTTTAATACTCTGTACCTGAAACTTATTAATGTAACCACCCAGCCAATGCTGCTACAAGCTACAATGTAGTAATTTTGCTACTAAGACATTTTCAGCAAGCTGCAGGATCATGCAGAAAAGCCCTTTTATCCCCATTTTCACAATTTAAATATATGTATTCTTCATCCACGTCGTATAGGTACATTCGAATACTCCTATCAGCTACACAAGAGAACCAAAGAGGTCGATATACAACCGCGGTGGGTGCCGGCCGTGCACACACGCCTTATTTACGTACCGAACGGATAGTGTTTACTGTTTGTCGATGTCCCGACGGACAACGAGACCTACTTGGACAGCTCTTAGGGAAATCCTTGCAAACTTGAGTATGTTTGGGAGTATATATTATGGTGTCTAGTTTTGTTAAGTTACATATGTGTTTTGTTGTGGAAAATCCACAACAAATCACACATTTTTCCCTCGTCTACATGTCAATTCAAGCATGTTTTCTTTCCTTTTTTATTTTTCATGTGACAAGCTAAGGTCCGTATTACAGAAGGAAACTCAAGTATTGATCTCTGTTTAAAACTAGTTTTAAGTCCGCTTTTAATTTTAGAACGTTGCTCAAGCATAGATTCATTGATCTTAGTTCAGCTGAGTTCGGCTTTATTTTAGATCGCTACTCAGTTACTCAATCGAACTCAAGTAGTGATCAAATCTGTAAACACCCAAGTGTGGTCGAGACCGCGCTTGAGCATAGATTGTCTAACAAATTGACAATATTTCTTCTGTTCAACTAGGCGAACTATTAATTTCTCCGCAATACGGATCTAAGCAGCCTTTTTGGTTCCTGTGCTGTCATTATCCGTTTTTTTATTACCTATAAGTTTAAAGTCTTTTAAAATTTCTATTAGTAGTTTTTTTTCCAAAGTACTAAAATTTTTCTTCCGTCCTGCCATTTTAAAAGTGTCCGTCTGTCTGTCTGTTTAAAATATACAAACAACAAACTAATGTTTTTCACACTGATGTTTTGACATACTGACATTTTAAATAGCATACTTATTTAAGGCCACAAATACAAGTATTTTAAGCTTGACAATTTTGCTTACAAAATTACTATACTTCACTTCAAAGAGCTTTACTTCAATAAATGGGGCATTTTACTATTCAGGAATGAAATAATAACGCTGATTTCCTAAATAACTGGGCTTCTATGGTGTATTTTAATATTTCTAATCTAGTGAAGATCGGATCAAAGTCGGTTATTATAATAAATCGTAAACGAAAACAGGCTGATGCATAGACAATACACTTCTCTGCTTGAGACTCGATTCAGCTGAGTATAGATTGATTACCGTTCTGGAATAAGACCGATGCTCAAGTACTGATTCTATACTCAAACAGTGATCAACTGATTGCAGATCAAACTGGACTTGAAGAACGTTCTGTAATACGGACCTAAGAGTCGTTGGGACCGGTCGAAATGTATCATTCACACACAGTCGTAACGTACACTTTCTTATGGTCTAAGGAGCGCAAAATGCAGTTCCCAGGCTTAGATAACCTTATTCATTGGGGATCTTTGCGAAATATTTCTTGAGCGGCCACCTTAGAAATATGACCACCGATGAATATCGATGTAGAAATGGGATTGTTTAATCTTCTGTGAAGAAAACTTTGTTTTGTAGTATCAATCAATTTCATCACCATCATTATTAAGACGTCAACAATCGCCACTTCCATCAATATCATATGGCCAGATAAATGCTAGTAAAATCCACAAAGCATCAAAACAATTCACGCTCAACGACAGGAAATATCGTCAACAATATATCCCTGTATTGCAGCGGACCGGTATATTTGATATGAGATACAATTGATGGGCTCGCCCGCGGCACTCTCATATTGCGCTGTATTTGCACATCGCTGTATAAGACCCGCGACACCGACACTATTGCTTGCGTCTGCGCGCCCAGTACCTGCTACTGGTGGATGCTATTTGGTTAGAAGTTTAGATGAGATGGAAGTAAATAAAAAAGTTTGATGGAAAGGAAAGTTGCATTGAATGAATGAATAATTTATTTGCATTTGAGAACTTGTACGTTGTCCTGAAAGTATCAAACAAATGGATTAGAAAACGTACCTGTGGATATCAATTCGTAGTGTTTACAATACGTATTTACAAATTGAGTGCATCGATTTGATTATTTGAATACTTAAATTCTAATTTAAAATCTCTTTACAGATGTTTTTCATTTGACAATTGAGGTTAATTTTATAATATCAATATTCGTTGATCCCTAATTTTCAATTTCAATTTAATAACGATAATCAAAAGGATAATTGGTATAAGTATTGAGATATAAAGTTGAATCCGTTCAAATAAACATCAATTTGTTACTTTCTTAAGTGAGTGATTGCACAATTAACCTGATCAAGATTTGTTTAAACGTTTATCCGATACTTTTGGAACAGGTCTTGCGACTGTTTAGTCGTGCATTAAATGGTGTGTCCATAGAATCTGAATGATTGTTGCATGTCGGTAAAAGCGGCTATAAGAATATTGATCTTATTATCATCAATCTATTTCTAAATCCAGACACGATAAGTAAATAAATATAATTATTTTACAATTCAATTTATGGACTGTTTTAAAATCAGATACAAAGCATAAGATAGTGATTTTTTTAAATATTGCTCCATCCAATAGAAATCACAAGAACATCCCACCAACATGTAACGCGCTATAAAAGCTATACAATCTAGTGAAGCGATTCAAGCGTGTTGCGGCAATATTTCCGTGTATTTATTTACCGGAATGTCGGCAGGCTAATAGGAAAGCGTTCGCGCCCGGTGCCGATGCCGTGCCGGCGCCGCGCCGCACAACTTTTTACATACCAATACACTTTGCAGACTTGATTTCCTTGACTTTGGAGTTGAGGTAGTTGTACACAGGGTATGTACGGAGGTGGTGTTTGCTTTTAAGATAAGCTGTTCGATGTATGCAGACTTAATTTGAACAATCTGCTTAACTTAATTGTTGTTTAGTACCCTAACGAGTCAGGGCGATTCGTTTTAGAAATAAAAATGAAGGGCATAGACATTATGGAAGGCAGTTCATAGTACGAAACCAACTTATCGTAGTACGATTTTAAAACGGCCTTGAATTATCCAATATATCACTTATTTACACTTTTACTTGCTAGTTATACAGCTAGATCTTAGAGTTAGATACTTGCTAGCTATACTACGATAAGTTGTAATACGCATAGTTATAATATGTATGTATATACATATTATAACTATGCGTCATTCGGCTCACTACATAAATAGTGTCACAAGTTTCATTTACTACCAAATGCTTTTATTATATTACTTCTCCCAATATTTGCGAGGTGCCCACTATGCTCAGTACTCCTCCACCTTCAAACGCAAGTGTCGCAAATTTCCGTCGCTGCGGTAGAGCGGTGTCAGCTCTATTCAACGACTGGCGAGACCGGCACCGCCATGAAACGCTCTGATTTCTTTCAATTCCCCGCTCTAAGTATGAGAGACAAAGTTTTGTAAAGCGCGGCCAGTCATTTGTACTGTAAAGTGTAGTCGTCTGGTCAGGGGATTTTTTCCTTTGACTGAATTCCTTTACATAGCTGTAAAGGAATTATTTAAGCATATTATGTAAGGTATTACATTATAAAGGAAGTGAAAAAAAAATTGTCGTTAGACCAGATTTTTTGCAAACACACAACGACGCGCGATTATTGCATAGTTAAAAAGAACATGCATCTACAATAAACGAACTGCCCAGTTCACATGGTTAACATTTCATAAAAGTCGTAATAACAACTGCGTTACTGAGCCACGTTATCTACTGACGTAACACCTATAGTCTGTTCCAAGAGTATCTGATAAAAATGTAAACAAATTGATCAGAAAACGTACCTGTGGATGCCAATTTTGTGTGCCACATACAAATAGAGTGCTTTGATTTGGTAATTTGAATAGTTAAACCCGAACTTCTAATTTTAAATTACCTAACCGATGTTTTTCCTTCCATAATTGCGGTCAATTTTCGCCACAGATTTTTCAATTACAATTTAATGGAGTTATACAAACAATAATTGTTGGAAAAAATGGTGAGATATAAAGATACTAAGTTTAGGTATAAAGATACTAAGGTTAAATCGCTCACTAAAGGAAATCCTTTAGTGAGCGATTTCGTAATGATATAGCCTGAACAAGTCTGTTTACACTTTGATCTGATACTTTTGGAACAGACCATAACAAAGATTTACATAAGTACTATTGAGGTATCCAGTCCTCATAACCGGATGGCGACTTTTGTTCTAGAAAGCTTATCAATACTAAAAAGTCGCTTACAACTCAAAGACGTCCACCAGAATGCAAATATCCAGCTATCTCAAACCCAGTTCTCCAAGGGCATCCAAAATCATAAATTGAATACCAAAACTGCATAGGGTGCTATAACATGGTATTCGCCAAACGTTAACACGAGTTGGTGTCTGTCTGTTCAATTTAATATCGAGAAGCAATCTTTGTTGCACGGTGCAATGGTTTATTGCGGTGCTGCAGAAGTGTGCAGGGAACGTATGTCTTTGATTAATGTAACAGTTTCACAGGTTTAAGAAAATCTTTTAGACTTAAAACTATTCATGAACCCTATATTCTCTAGGTAACAACGTGACGTAAGGCGTGAGTTTATGTATGTGTGTATGTACATAATTTATGTACTTATAGAACGAATGCTGCTGGTCAAGCAGGTAGCGATAAGGGGTGGCTTCCATGTTTTACCCTGGCTCTCAAGGACGTGCTGGACTTTTTTTTTGAGGTTGGGAAATCCTCAAATGACTTCTCCCGCTCTGGGCGGAGTGGGAGGGCGTGTCAGACTTTTACTGGCTAAAACCCACCCGTGTTCCTTTAGTTGCCTGTTGCCAAGGGTCCTGGTATCCCTTTCGGACTTTCTCGCAACTTCCGGACTTCCCGCAAAGGACGTGCTGGACTGCGTAGTAAATTACTCAATAGGTAATCTAAAAAGGCATAAAATGTCTTACACTAAATTGGCTCAATGTATCGGTTTGGTGAATCCAAAGCTCACACAATAATGTTTTTCAAAATGAATCCTTAATTTCGTTGCACATTTCAATAAAACGAAACCTAGCACACAGTTTCCGTCTTATCTAGAAGTAGAACCGAATAAATTAAATAGAATTTACATAACGAATCCTCTGCCGCCTCAGTAGACTCCATCTGCGACACCTTTGTCGCACAGTCGCACAGTCGAACTGGCCCTTCTACACTTTAGAGCAATTTTCAGTCAATAAAACGGTTCAAATTGAATCACTAGTACGTTCCGGGTGCATAAGCGAGTTAGCCCCGCCCCCCTCCTGTCTTTACCCCCTCGTCCCCGTCCTCACCCCGAGGGGACATGCACTTAATGCAACGCTGTTAATTGTAAGTGAATTCGCAATAAGTGACTTCGGTAAAAATTGGATAGTTCGGGCGGTTGGACCTTTGAGTGCGGAGGTTTTGTGTCGAAGTGGGAAATTCGGATGCGGTACACATTCAGGTTTTTTATTACCTATGAAAATTAGTTACTTATAGAAGTGGATTTTACCATTGGAGTAATTTAAACTGTTTTTTGAACTTATTATCGTTTAGTTCAGTTTTAAATTGCAGCAGTGCAGAGCAGTGGTGGCCCAGTGGCAACGGCCACGACTTACGAGTCGTAGGTCGTAGGTTCGAACCCTGACAGGCGCTTTACTTTGTGTATATTATTTCATCGCCACTGCTCTCAAAACGGTGAAGGAAAACATCGTGAGGAAACCGGCATGTCCTAGAACCAAAAATTCGAAGACTTGTGACATCTACCAACTAGCACTGGGCCCGCGTGGTGGATTACGGCCCGCTCCCTCTCACAGAGAGGAGGCCTGTGTCCCAGCAATGGGAACATTATAGGCTGATTATGCTGTTTTAAATTGATAGTCACGGGCTGATTATGGTCCTATTTTACAAATTCAGACTAGGTAACCAAACAATTTACTGATATGAACTTAATTGTTGACCCACTTAATGGTACCAAAATACGACGCATCCTCCAAAAATTGAATTTCCAACCAGCAATTATTTTTCGCGTAACCTATTACACGAATATTTCAACCACTGAAAAAACTTGCCAAGATTCATCTCTCCTACATCCTCAGCTAATTTCTATATCTATCTCTGTCTATAAGGTTGGAAGTGACTTAATTATAAACGCGCTGACCCAAGGCCCATGTAATGTTAAATTAACAAAGTACTTGAACCCTTTTTAACTGAACCTCAGCGTATCTGCTTTAATTCCGACCGGTAATATGTACTTCAAAATTTAAGGCTTCCTAATTATTTTCCTACATCAAAAAGTATAGGAAAACAAAAAATAAATGGGTTGGTCATAAATACGCAGTTTTAAACATCTATCAATTGATGGAACAGTTATTTCCCTTTAAAACTACTTCATTCCTTATCACTTCGAAACCCTTAATGGAATTCAGGCTAGAGACAGAGCTGTTTGTTTTATTTTACTTTTTCTCTATGTTCTTAGTGCACAGTCGTGTATTTGCGGAGTGTTGAAGCTACTTCTATTGAACTTATGTAACTTGAGTTAAATACAACGATGTCTTCTGTGTATTGATCAATCGTCATCATCAGTACTGATCAATACAATGACTACCAGATCAGAGATGCATTTTTTTTTGTTTTCCGCACGAATATGAGAAGTACACTATTAGGTATATTCTCGCCTTCGAAGATTTTGATCCGAAATAAACCGAGAAATATTTCCAGTAAAAGGTATAGAAAGTCTTCAGACTGCACGCCACCGCGCCACCATATCAAATTCAAGTTGTAGGTGTATTAAAGAGTGTGCAGTTCAAATATTGACGCGACGACCGCCACCCCGGCTCGGGATATTGCGCGGCTACCCTCTTTCTACCCAATTTTATATATTTGATAGTGTAGGTACAAAGTGCTGTCGTTTGTATCAAAAGGGGGTACAGAACAAATATGTTCCACGCCTAAACGCCTAAATGTAAAAGGTGTAGCGCAAAAACTACAACATTTTAAGAAGGAATTATTTTGATTCTCATTTTTCTTTTCCTGTTTTGCTTTCAATTTGCAATATTATAATTTTCAAAGAATTTGCAATTTCATCAGTCTTACAAATGAATACGTATACAATAGGATACCTGCATCTCTGTATCTATGCTCTTCTCAAGATGTGACAAA
Source organism: Lithophane ornitopus (assembly GCA_948473465.1). Classification (NCBI taxonomy): domain Eukaryota; kingdom Metazoa; phylum Arthropoda; class Insecta; order Lepidoptera; family Noctuidae; genus Lithophane; species Lithophane ornitopus. The sequence goes on along the minus strand of OX419627.1, from coordinate 16,260,713 downwards.
AGCATGTACCATATACATATAATAGAAATGTTTTCGAGTTTATTGCAAAATATTAAAACTAGTCGTTTTTTTATATAAAATGTTTCCCTGCTTCTCCACAATATAGGTAGGTCCCTGAGTTGGGTTCGATATGCGGTTATTATTGAGGGTTGCTCGTAATTGGAATTTTTAGTTGGGGAGGGTCACCTAATAAGGGAAATTCGCTTTCCCAACTAACTTGATATTCTTGATAGGTTTTTGAAAATATGAGAACACACAAGTATACGAAATACCTTAGTTGCATTACATTCAGATTGTGAAAATCGGGTGGTAAGAGACCCTGACCTATACCTACTACGCTAATATTGATAAGAATAGTTCGATTAGAAACACAACAAATAAACCGATTGCAGTATCTAATCGAACTATCAAAAATTAACGGGAAGGTAACAGTAAAAGGCTCCTTCCCGTTATCTCTCTCGAATGAATTAATGAACGAATACGTCAGTGTCTTTAACGTTCCTCATTATCGACATCGGACTAGTCTGAAGTCCGAACATGAATTTTCTAACAATCATTTGAATCACTAATTTATTAGGGACTGAAGCGTTAACACGCCCGAAAACGGGCGAATCAACGATTTTTATTAATATTATTTTTTCTTGAGGCGATTCGCACGAAGTTAATTTATTTGCAGGCGAACCGATTTCTCTACGTTACTCTCGTAGGTACGTACACGTTCCTTTCTCTTAGACATAACAAACTCGAACACAAGTAAATGAGTGTCGTGTCGATCGACAGATGGAGCTAATAATGACTCGTGTCTAATGACTGCGCCGACTGGAGTTGACTGGACGAGCCGACGACTGCGAGCGACGCGCCGCGGTGTGGGGCGCCCTTAATATGTGATGTGTCGTGACTTGACGGCTATTGTTCATTTGGAAGAGCGTTACTATTTTTAGATGATTACTGATTTTGGGCAGTGATGATCAATATTAGCGATAAAAATATGTTGAATTTGAACACTGCATTCCTGTTGAATTTTGTACATTTAAGCACATAAGTTGCTGACTGAATTGAATTAGAGCGGGCGAAAGATTTCATTCATTTTAAAACTTTAAATTAAATTTTAAATGAAATCCTTCCCGCAATAAAAGTAACTGAACGGAAAACTTGCACAAAATTAATTAACAAAATTCTCGGAGCTAATGAAATGTAAAAAATGCACGTAGCACTGTGGCACTGTATTATCACAGAATGGATAGGTGCAGAAGGTTGATTACCTACAATGAACGAAAATAAGTGCACGCACACAATAATATCGCGAACGAATGCCCGTCACGTGTGCGCTTGCATTCATTGTACATAGACGCGTGTCATGGATGTGTGCGTTTCCACTAGTTGTTTGGTAGCGACCAACCTTCTGTAACTAACTATTCTGTGGTATGACTGTACTACTGTAGCAGTAAGCGAGCCAACTTGTATTCATTATCTGTGCCCACTGGGCCGGAAACTGTGAATCGTCTGAACGAATAAAAGTCCTCATAAAAGCGAATATCGCCGCGAATCGCCGGCGATCGCAGCGATACGCGCGCGTCCGCTCCGACGCGCGCCGATTTGATCCGATAAGGATTTTACAACATTTTGCCACTGAAATATTTTCGCGATCGTGAGCTTTACCGATATTTCGCTTGGCCGATATCCTATTTGCGTCGATCGACGGATTTCGGACGATATGAAAGAGTTCTTTGGTCGCTTTGATCGTCTGTGTAGTGTTTTTCAAAGTTACAATAAATATAAAGATATTAACGAAATGATAGATATCGCGTATGAATTCACAGCTAGAGGCGCTAGTGTAGCGTGAGGTCTCCGAAATGTCAAATATCACTGGACGTTCACTGTTTGCGGGATTATGCCATTCCTGATTAATTATACTCATGCTTAGTCCTCCATAATTATCTTGATTTTACTATGTAGTATCACCCATATAGAAATCCTGCAAAAAAAACTTTTACGCTGGCAAATATAACCAGCTAATGTCATTCATTATTTTCGCGTCGTGTAGCGCACGTCGTTTTAAGAAAATTATTGAATATTCTTTTATAAACTTATTACTTTTGATTATTATCAACAACAAATAATGCCAGTCAACAAAATTTGGACGAAAATTGGAAAGAAACCGCGTATGCGGGCGACTTCGGCTAAGTCGTCGTCGGCGTCCTTTTTTGGAGTCAGTAATACAGGCCGATCCGCAAAAGACAATTATTGTTGTAAACGAATAAGAAAACACCGGTATGTTAGTGTGGTATTAATTAAAAATTTCAGGGATTTCTATAATTGATTTGGATTGCAAAGCAGCAGAGGCTTATAAGTATCCGCCATACTGCCAGTGCTCGGTCCGTCCTTTCTTGTAAAATGTAACATGAAGTTCGTGTTACAATAGGACAGTATAGTGCTATGTGCAACAGGACCTTGATCTGGAATCTCAAGTTGAGAAAAAGAAAACACAAAATATAATGTATACCTAGAAGTTCTATGGTATGCACTGCCTATGCACGACATATATTGTTTTTCTCTCGTGAGAAATTATTATTACAATAAGGCAGGCTCGAGTCGAGCCCAGATATCAAAACCTCTAGTAGAGGTAAGAAGCTCAAAATATAAATGTATATCTAGAAGTTCTATGATATGCATTCAATATTGTTCTCTCGTGAGAAATTATTGTTACAATATTGATAAAGAATCAGTTCTGTACACTTAGCATCATCAGACTTAGTTAGTCTATTGTGTGCTGTAAATCATAATATCCAAGAACTAAAGGATAGTTCTATGAAATTTGAATGAAGCAATGATAATGGCGGAAGACCAACACAGCAACTTAGAATTGCATTACCGCAGTGTAAACAGTATCTATAATTTGATAAAAAACAATCGGAACACAAAGAATATTAAAATTCTCACTGATGTTTTCATGATTATTAAGCAACTTATTTTAATGAGTTAAACTAGATAAAAATCATGATTAAAACAACAGATACAACAAAACGGGACAGTTTCCTGTTTGGTGAAAAGTTTATTATTGAACATGTCAAGTCTGGGTAATTAAGAAGGCAGCTACAACTAAACTGCTAAGTAAATATAAGGAAAACTCCAATGCCCCCTTCACATTTGAGTCAAACAGGGGGGGGGGGGGCAAGTATCCAGGCTAGGACCATGGGGAAGAACCAACAGCAAAGGACTTCATCAGGCAAGACGTACTGACACAAATCTATATGTCAATTATAGAGGTAACGACAATTGCATGTCGCCTTAAATATTTTTACTCTTGTTGGCCGTGATCTGTTTCACACAAGATAAAGTTATCTGGTCATATTTGAAGGGATATAGAATTCCATTTAAGGACATTCCTACACAACACAATACCTTTAAAATTGTGCGTTTTCAGAGTCTGAAGATGTATTTAATACAACAAAAGTAAGTTAAGTAAGTTGTTACATTTGAGTGTTATTAATAACTGTGTGCACCTATCAGTGGAAAGTATTTTTAATCAAAAATATTTACTGTACACAAACTAAATGGAGGTACCAGTAAATCCAATATGTTTGAATACAATTTATCCAACACAAGAGTTTACAATGAAAGACATGGAGTTTATTTTAAAATGTTGTCTTGGGCACAATTGATTTATAAGATGTCTATTTTTGAATATCAGTGAACATTGATGACAAAACATATTTGAGGGTTTATTGTCAAAAAAATGAATTCAATTGTTTGTGCTTTGGCTTGTGTACTGCCCCATACGAGTAATATCTTATACCGGGTGTCCAAAAAGGGTATCGTGTATTTGTTTTAACGTTGGAGTTGAGACGCATCGCGCTTTTTGCGTACGAGCATATTATCGTAACGGTGATTCAATTGTGACTGCTCAACGTTTGTATCGTGCGGAATATCGTACCCGCAATGCACCAATTAGCCATAGCATTAGGAAATGGATCCGGATATTCGTAAATACAGATGCGACTGTAAAAATTCAAAACACGGGTCACCCGCGTCCAGTCCGCGGCCAGGAAGCCATCGAAGGAGTGCAGGCGTCGGTTAGTCAAAATCCGTCTGTATCTATCCGAAAGCGTGGTCAAGCATTGAACATCAAAAAATCGTCTTTGCATTTGATTTTTGACCCCCAACGGTAAAAGACGGGTGTTATAAGTTTAACGTGTGTATCTGTGTCTGCGCCATCATAGCCGCCAAACGGCTGAACCGATTTTGATTTTGTTTGGTTTTGTTTGACATGTGAGTTGATCGAGTGTACTTAGCTATTCAAAAAAAAATCGTTTATTAGATGCTTTGCTTTTGTTGGGGGTTTTTCAAATGTTTAATTTAATTTAGCTTGTAAGGAAAGATTTGCATTTAAAAGCCTATAAAATTCAATTGGTTCAAGAATTAAAGGATACGGACTACGCTAGTTGAGCAGTCACTATTGAATCACCGTTACGATAATATGCTCGTACGCAAAAAGCGCGATGCGTCTCCGGGTACGGCTCCATTGATAATAAAACTCCACAAAATAGCGGAATCGACGATTCCCTCCCCGCGTCCCACCGCCCCTTCGTTTCAACTCCAACGCTAAAACAAATGCACGATACTCTTTTTGGACACCCGGTATTTATAATTTAGTGGAGGATAAAAATCTGTGTTTTATCTTGAGGATTTTACTTGTATTGGAGAATCTTAAAAAAGATTATTAAAACTATCAGGCTTATTTATGTAACACCCAAGACACTCCAAGTGTCTTGGGTGTTACATAAATAAGGTTAAAACTAATCCCAAATCCAATCAAGTTGATACAAAGTATATTATGACATTGTCAGTGACAGATATAAAGAGACGTTCATCTTTTATTTGACACAGTATCCTATCAGCTTGGTGTCCAGTCGTGAATTTTTGGTTTTCTATGCTTACGTACCTGCAGTGCAGTGTTAGTTTACCACAGCGACTTCAATTTAATTATGATAAATATGGAGTGTATTAAAAATTTACAGTGGCATAAATTATTATAAACCTGTAAAAATTGTCAATTTAAGATTGAAATTTATTCAGATACATCTCACACTTGTTGGGAAATATTTGTTTTGACAGTCAGATAGCAATTGGGGTTTGGAAAGACAAGGAAAATCATTTAAGCTTTTTGGAACTCTTTGCTGTTTTTCTTGGTCTAGAATATTTTACCGAATACTTAAATGTATGCCAAATTTTATGTTTAAACAATACTACAACCATAGAATATACCACCCAGGTAGTCAATTTAATAATCTTAATTGCCTGGCTAGGCATAATATGGCAGTGGTGTAAAGCCCGGAAAATGGGGATATCTGCATTTTATATATAATCTAAAGACAGCATAGAAGCTGATCTTGAGTCTAGAAATAAAAACATTGATTGTGTGTCTGGCTCCTGCGGCATTTCAGAACATAGTGAGATCTTTTTGGAAATCCTTTCCATTGATCTACATATCTGCTACTAGAGCTAATACTAAGTGTGATAGATATAAGTTATCTGTCTTGTCTTAGGGATCCACTTGTAGAAAATATAGATGCATTTGCAGTAAATTAGGATTATTACCCATTATTATATGCATTTCCACCATTTGCATTAATTTCAAAAACTATTCAGGAAGTTAAAAATGATCAGGTTTTTGGCATCTTACTTTCTCTTATGAGCACATCACAACCTTGGTACCCATTTATTAGTTTCATGGTTAAATCATAGATTACAGTTTAAAGTTTCAACCACCAAACCAATTATTGTTGTCACCTTCCAGAATGCTGCATCCTTTGCACTGCAGCTTTTTTCCCAGGGGGCCTGCATATTGTGAGGGAAACGTTTAAGAAGCAAATGATACCACATGACACCATTAAGGTCATGATATCTTCATTATCAGATAACAGTGTCCAATTACACAACAATTCAACAATGGCAGTTGATGTACTTCACTCAACACTAATAAATCTGCATTGTAATTGATCATAGATACTGATGTAGGAACCAATCCTCTAATTAAGAGGTTCTTTAAATGTATCTTCAAATTACGACCAAGTCGCCCTAGCTACAATGATATGTGGCCGCCATCAATGGGTACTGAATTTTATAGAATGATGGTACCTACCCATTACAACAATTATCACTTGACAAAGTCACCAAAAAGTAGGTAAGAATTATTTCAAGTCTTACTAGTGCTCATAGAATAAAACTTATCTGTAATTGAGCCTTCATAACATCCAAATTATTGATTCAGGTGTTAACATAAGAATCACTGATTTGTTAAAAACATCTAAGACAGGAAAACGGCAAACAATTATTATGTTACCCTACTTTTCATATAAAACCTGACATTTTTCCTGTGATTAGGTACCTACATTACAATACTATACAAATTCAGAGTTAGGTAAAACAGAAAAATTATGAATGCCTCATAATTATGTTAGGTAGACAAACAATTAGTTATTGGATTAAACAAACAATGATGAACAGTGGCATAGATATCAAGATATTTACTCCTCATTCCACACGTCATGCTTCAATAGCGACTAGAGGTGTGTCAGAAGATAATCAGTATTTTTAAAAAAGGTTGTTTGGTCCATAGGATCAAAACTATTTGCAAACCAAACCTTTGATTAGAGAAAATGATAAGTATATTTTTGCCAGGACTGTTGGTAATGTTGAGACTGATGTGGTTTTTTCATAAATTAATATTAAAAGCCAAAGGAGTACACTAAATAAATACTTGGTTGTTGATAATTAGAATTAGTAGCATTATTAGAAGAGAATTAATTGAAAATGTTGAAAAGTTTTTTCCATTTACAATAGAAGGTTGATTTTATGTAATTTGAATGTTTTAGTGTGAAACAAATGTTTGTAATTTCCAACTTCATCTCTCTAAACATCTACATAGTAAAATCGCGTAAAATGCATCAAGCATTTCGTATAATTACTAAATTAAACGAACTTACCTAAGTGAAGTTCTATTGTAATTATAAGAAATGCTTAGTCCTCGATACTATGTTCCCTCCCAAGCCCTGAACAAGACCATAGTTTGTTTCTTGACCCTGGGATTGAAGTTGGGGAATTACTGTCTGTTAATTCTCTCACGGCAGATTACTCTAAATAGAATGACATTAGCAGGTTATAGTTGCCAGCGTAAAAGTTTTTTTTGCAGGATTTCTCTGAATATTCGCGTGTACACGGTGGGATAATGGTGATACTACATAGTAAAATCAAGATAATTATCGAGGACTAAGCATGAGTATAATTACAATAGAACTTCACTTAGGTAAGTTCGTTTAACTTAGTAATTATGGCTTAAGATTTTAAGTACTTAACAATTCAGGATCTAATTTGTTAGCACTTGAAGGAAGTATTTGGTCAATTTTAGGAACATTAAAATGTAAATATTGTATATATGATAAATAAAATGTATATATAATGTTTTAAAGTGTAATAAAATAAACATTACAACATAATGGGTATTTAATTTAAACATATCCAAAACATATCAAATAAAAGTACTGACAGAATCTTACTCGTCAGTGGCGAAAACTAGTGAGCACAAAAACGCTCATTGTTTTAATTTCGTTATCTTCAGGTCAATTAGTGAGAAATCTGGAAGGAGCACACTGCGAGTAATTTTAGCCAAAAGTATTAAAAAATCGTTTACCCAAACACCTGCAGACCAACGTCCAATACTAGGTATATACCTATCTTATTATTTTTTCTCAAGTGAAAATCACGTTAGACTGAATCCCGGCGATAATGAAATTTTATCAAGAACTTAGTCCGCGGTGTTACGGACGAAGTTTCTAGAAATTCCCGATTGTGTTCCAACAACTCTCAGCTATTTCCCAGATCTTTTCAATCCTTCGAGCTAAGGTGCCTTCATACAGCTGCCAGGGACACAGCTAACTAGACATCGTTATTATCAAACAAAGTTAATGTTGTTAATGTACAGCAACCTGCAACAGTAGTCTTAGTGTGTTCGTAGGTCGGTGGGACTCCCCGATGTTGCGGAGGTGGATGCAGCTCCACGCTAATTTTTAATAGTACTTACCCAAGTACTTACCACCGGACACCAAGTACGTACCTATACTACCGGACCCATGAATACGTGTGCCTTATAGGTACATGACAGTCCCACTGTCAATAATATTGTCAAATTCTGAAGTACCTACCAGTGTTGGAGAAACTAGAGACATGAGATTCCACTTGGTCTCAAATATACGAAACACGTCGGCTTTGCACTAGGTTCCGTTCCGTTCAGTTGGAAAAAAATATACTTAGTCAAAATTGACTACCCTTCTCTGTTCAGTGCAGAAATTCCCTTGACTTGTATAATCCACACCGTGGTGTCGCCCTTACACATAGAGCTGCACTATACTTCCCGGAGCTCGGAGTCCGCAACTCCTAGTGGTAGTTCACAATTCCGCAGTTCGGTGACTTTATTACTCGAGCGGAACGGCATGCACTTTCGCTGTATGATTTCAATACTACACTCCGAAGACGGAATCCATTTATTTCTTAGTGGAACCGTCGATGGACGAAGTTTGTGACTGGTATGCAGGGTTGCTTGGTGCAATCTGGATACAACTTTGACAAACAGAATGGTTGATGGAAATTCAAAAAGTCAGATCATAGGAGTTCTCTTGTGTCACGGGTGTATTTACAGGCACATAGAGTTCTCACAAGCACAAACATACCCAGCCTCGAAATCTGTATAATTATTCACAGCTACAAGCTGGAGTCTAGCGAGATTAAAGGCTAAAAATATCCCATATAGGTTTATGTATTGGTGACCAATATAATGGCTATAAAATGTATGCGTGAATTTTCCTCCGCCAATCAACGTCACGTGTCAGTAGCCCGTCATCCATCATCACTGTAATTGAAACATCGACAGTCTGCCGGCCTGGTGCAATATCGTCATCAATTAATGCTGTACGCACATGGTCATTGTTTGGTAGAAGCATGTTATAGCAGTGAACTACATTATAATGGTGCAGTGATGCTGCACGTTGAATGTGAATTTGACAAGCTAGTTATTCTTAAATTACAGTCCCTTCATTATACTGCATTTTGAAATATTATTCTATTTTGCATTTTGAATATGTACACCCTGTTGCCGGCTTTTCTTTAAATTCGTTTCTACAGCTATAACACAAATTAAGTTTACTAAAACCCAATATTTTCCCAATCGCACTGATCATTCTAATATAATAAATGAAAGTGAAAACATCAAACACATCGTGACAATCGCTTTAACATTTTATAGGAACGTTCCTACCCAAGAAAGCAAATACGCCACCAATCGAGCCTCGCGTTAAATGCAATCGCCATCCGCCATCCGTTCCAATAGAGTCGGCAAGCAGACCGGATTACACAGCAGGAGGAGAGTCCCGGGGGATGGGGGATCGAGGATGACGGGAAAACAGCCGGGGGACTATTATGTACCGAGGTGTTGAGGAAATTCATTATCTGGTGCGGTTATGTTACAGTACCTGTAAGTAAGCCTGTAACAATTTTATTAGAAGTCAATATGTTCTATGGGTTCAGGGTTATTTATTTAATTATATATGTCCAGCATAGGGCCAGCAGTGATGAGCTAAAAAATCTTTTCTGATAGAGGATCTGATCTTTTTGCAAAAGGGATCAAATGTATTTTTGTATTTCAATAGAAACCAGGACACTACCTCTAGACAAAACAGCGACCATCATTTTATTGATCGCATAAATATTTACTATCACTACAACTCAATCAGATAGAAATCTCCACAACATTACTTTAAGTTGTCAAGTTATCCTCGATACGTGGTAAACGGAATCTGCCGTCGCGTCGCGGAATTACAGCAGTGGCGGCACGTCGCGCCGCGGTGAACGAGACAGGGGTGACACGCAAGACTTGAAGATATAGTTTGGTATACTTGTCACTAGCGATGGGAAAGTCTATACAACTTAATACCTACACTGGCATTGTGGCACCATGGGTTGAAGACTAGTTGTTGTTAGCTGTCTGCTTTGATCAAGCACTACACTTTGTAGGGCAAGTTTGATAACGATACAGCGATATTCACAAACGGTGTCACTTAAAAACCTTGCCACTAGCTGGGAACTCCTACCTTGCTGCTTGATATTACCAATCTAGGGGCTGGTTATTATTCTTGGCAAGGCTTCGTTGTTTCTTAAGGAATTTATATTCATAAGTTGTTCATATTCAATTCAGATCTTAAATCCCTAATCTTGAAGAAAACAACCTGAAGCTACAAAAAACTACGTTAGGTATCGTATTCCCGCAGCCGTGGCAGCCCTGTAACTCCGTCGTTCGCTGCGATTGGTTTACTATTTACACACTACACGGTGTGATTGCAGTTAGAATTGAAGTGTCCGATGTAAAAGTGGTTTTTCAATGACTATGTACATTTCCACCCGTGTGTGCCGATGTTGAACCTTCGATACGTATCGCTCTGTGGACTGTGCTACTAAGTAACTACACGTGTAGGCCAGTGTTGGTTTTTATTGGATTGAAGATTGCTGTCAATCTGGTCAAGTTAACAAACATGGAAAATATTGCTGAAATTGTAGTGACCACATAAATAGCTTTGAAATATATAGTAATGGAAGTTTCTCGTCGGTCTTTGCAGAAATTAGTTTTCATCATTTTCATATTTTGTTACATAATTTTTCCGTGAATTTTCCTCTTTTCTATAAATCTTACCTAGATGTCACCTCATCGTTCTTCATCTCATCTTGGTTTCCGTAGTAACTATTAGTATGCACTGTAAGTCGTGCAGGGTCATTCTAGCCAAGTAAAGTTAGTTAGGTTCTCAGCCTGAACACCACAATGGATCACAAATAGGTGTACGTAGACTAAACCCACTTGCGCAAGCAATCCACGTAGTTGTGACAGTTGAACAAAGTTGAACAAGTGCTACAGACTGGCCTGTGGTCTCGGTGGCAGAGTGTAACAGTGCGGGTGACGTCGTGGGTGCGACTTGTTACACTTTAATGTGCGCTATCCTTTACGTTACGATGAGTTCGCTTGCCACTTGGCAATGATGCTTAGTCCTGGATGTGGTTTAGCGTTCCACCAAGGCATGCTCGTCAGTACGATGACTTAACGTGTGCTTTCTCCTGTATTCTAATCTCAAAACGTCTGCCCAATGACTTCACATACAGAAACTTACTCCTGACTATGAATGATTGCTGACTAATTCGGGATTCAGACTTATCGAGACCATACAAACATGTCGAATGTCTTGAATAATAAAAGGAGACTAAAAGACCATGATCCATATATGACTGTTATATGTTGCTATTGAGATGGTTTTCTTAGAAGCTGAAGCAAAATGATTCGACTGTCTTTTTTGCACTGTGTTGGATTCTAGGAGCTTCCAGCATCCTAATGACTTGGTTCTAACCCAGACACAGCGTCCTCCCATAGGAGCAGGACGTCCTGCGTCCAGCTAACTAGATAATAGACACGTCGCCTCCAGTCGCGAGTCGTGCCGCCTCGCGCCAGTGCGGTCTGTGCTTAACTTGGCGTTATCGTTTTGTAGCACTAAACATGAGCTCGGTTCACATTATCAATGGTCGGAGGATCTGGTTTCATTTTTTTTTTCCATTAATTATTGATACATAATTAAGTAGGTAATTCTTGACTCTAGCTAGGCCTTTTACTGAGGACCTGTATTTGAAACAATAGGAAGGTATATTATCCATGTTCCTGTCCATTGGTTGGAGAGATTGGTTTCCCATATCGAAACATGGACGTTTCGATATGGGAAACCAATCTCTTGGAATGTATGCTCACAACCGTGAAATGCTTTGTTATTTTTTGAAGTCACATCTGTGTTACTTTTAAAGACAAACATTTAAAACAATGTCGTAAGTACCAATGTAATGTTACTATATCAATCAATTAAAAAATAACCCATACAAACGCAATATCTTCCCCTCCGACAATAAGACGTCCGCACAGCGTCGCCCCTCACCCCTCTTGTCGCGCCCCGTGACATATTTTTAATTAAACGCCACTTAGGTCGACGCGCGGCAAATCCCGCGTGATCCATTGTAGCCTTAGCCGTTATGATAATGTGGCTGCACCTTTATGTGATGTGAGGCGCCTTTGTATGTTGTGTTCCGTTTACAATTTGTGTAGCAGCGGCGGAGAGGATTACGTTGCTATTGTTAAAATGTTAGGCGCTCATTATTTTGTGGTTTATTTATTTTAATTAATCTCATAGGGTTGGTGTTTTTATGTTTGTTTATAACTTCATATTCGTTTTTAGATTCATATTTAAGTATATTCGTTTTTATATTTACATTCTCTCATAATACCGATACACGTCTGAAAATTGTACTGAAATTGTTAATTTAATGGTTAAAATCGCAGTTACTCTATAGGATGAACCCAATTTTACTTTCATTAATAAAAACTGATAAATATAATATAAATATTAAAAGAAAACACAAAAAAGTATATTGCATCGACCGGGAATCGAACCCGGGCCGCCCGCGTGGCAGGCGAGCATTCTACCACTGAACCATCGATGCTTATACTAGGTATTTCAAATAGTAAGTAACATTGGGTGTACCGACACGTTTTTATTAAGTATTATTGATAACCTACTGATAGAATTTTTATTGACTTACGTCATTTTGGTTGATAATTAATTATTTCCTTTAATTACCCGGAATGCCAAGGAATGGTTTTACCTCTACTACATAATAGCATGTTGTCTTAGCCCATTTAACTAACTTTCCACACACTATCGTGCTTACCGTACAGTAGCCGCTTTCATACGGTTAAGCCGTCGGATACGGTCCGAGCGGTTCGGATACGGCAGATAAGCGCAGGATGCCGGACGGAAACCGGCGCGCGTACGTTGATAACAACCGTAATAGCTATGAAGGTTAGGTGTATGAGTGTTAGTAGATGTTAGTTAATGATTGAGTTGTTTAGTTATCTTCACGCGTAGTGAGTTGGAAACGGTGGGCAGGAATGAAGGCTTGATACAAACGCGATGGATGGTTTCAAACAAGATATCGAATGGGAATAGTTGTGATATTTAGTGATGCCTCTTAATGTTAGGAAATATTTAGATAGGAAATCAGGAATTTTCCGGCTTTTATTTATTTACAGGCTGAAAATACTTACCATGACTTAAGCAGGCTTTAACCTTGAATCATATTATTAGGTACAGAATCGAAGTATGGATTCGTAGCATAAGCGTATATATGTATAGGTGCTGAATACGATCTCAGATAAAGTACTTATGTCGATTTCTCAATACATAAAAGATGAGCGACACAAGAACAACCTCTAACAGGATTATCTCATAACCCTACAATCTTTGCATGACCTTTAAAACCCCCGTTCACTGCCACTCAGAACTTAATCACTGTTCGTGCTTCCACCGGGTGTTCAGTCTCCCAGCGCTCAATATGCACTGTAAACAGTCCCGGGATCCCGTGCAGATGCGATCCCGCGGGATTAGCGCCGGGACGCGTGCGCCGTAATCCCGAGGCGCGGGATTAAGGCGATGGGAAATTAATTGCTCATAGAGTTGGGTCATGATTGTGAGTAATTTGTAGGATTTGAAGGTGGTTGGCATTTTTGTTTCTTCATTTTGTGCGAAAGTGATGATTGCAGGTGAGCATTGTTGCATTCTCTGTAACAGTGATCTGTGATTCAGGTAGCTACACTCACATAATGCCGATATCATAGGGGTAACCCTACTCCATTGTCATACAACGAACACATTTTCCTTTAAGCCTCGTGCAGACTGGCGCGACGCTCAAAACAATTTCTAAGAAATCTTCACGGTATAACAATTACCGGTGTCGCGTCGTGCCAGTCTGCAAGAGGCTTTACGAACGCAGTTAGCTATTTGCATTGTCAAAGGTTCCATTGGAGATTACGGAACGTTTCTTTGAAATGAGGATGATATTATGTTGTTCTAAGATTAAACATAAATTATAGAACTACGACTATCTATATACGAAATTATTCCAACCAACAAAAAATATTACAATTTCCACGTTTTCGCACCATCGACACTTCCGCACTCCTGCATTTCACCACCGACAATTACCTCATAACGTGACAACCTCCCCCTCACATGGGAGACAGTGGAACAGCATGGTTTATGGCGTGTCGTATAGCGTGGCCCTGCGTGGCCCATGCTCGTAAATTAACACTCGTATTTGTTATTGTGCATGTTATACATGGCAAATGTATGGGTGTAGCCTTTTATGGCGCCCTAATTGATGGGACAGTAAAAGGTTTTAGTGTGTGGTAATAATATTATTGCTGGGTGCTAGTTATTGGGGAGGTACCTACTGGCAAATTTTTAGGTCAACTTGTATTAACACAAGTAAAAATAAATAAATCTTGAAGTGTTATAAAAAAAAAATCAAACTTCTACTGGCTCATAATGGGTCTTTTCACAATCTATAATCTAAAAACACCCTATCGCTGAACAACATCAGTCTGGAATCTCTGGAATGGCGCGCTTAGCCTATTTATTGATTTTCATGAATCAAAACTAAAGCTTCGTCGATATTTTCAATAAATAGACATCGAAATTGGAAATTTATCACACGATTTTATTAATACGTCCCATGTCTGCCTATAACAATAACCAAATTCTAAATCCAACTTTTCTCAATAAAAACCCGATACATTTTCTAGAAATGCTATCTCAAACAAACCCAAAACTTTGAAAGTGCGTATCTCTGTGAAGGGCACATGGGCTCTCAGTCCTGTCCCAGACGGAGGGATTAGTCACTGGCTGTCCTCTTCGCCCGGTCGGGTCAGGTCTAGTCTACAAGATACTTAGCCAGACATTTTCATTGCGTATCGTACGGACAATGTGTAAAAAAAAAACATGTTTATCTTTTCTTAAACTACTTAGTTTGTACAGTGTGTGTCTGCTTTCATCTCTGCCAGTATAATTTATTTAGTCTTGAATATTTCGAAATTATTATCTGAAAGTCTCATAACCTTCAGACGTATTAACGTAGAATAAACTCGAGTCTCCACAAACAATCGGCTTCCATTCAATCGCGAATGAAAGAATTTGAATATAAACACGTTACAAAATACAAAACGAGAAATTATTTTTTCATGAAAAACAGCCGAAACATTTCGCGGCGGCCATAATGCGGGAAAAATAACGAATCATCACTCCCCCCTCCACATACCTTTTGGTAAAGAGAGAAAAACTTTGCGGAATGGAGAGCCTCGCATTGTGCTCGCCGTCAACGCCGACTTTTTATTCTAACTCCACTTAAAAATGTAACAGTGTCGTTTGAAAAGGTCGCCGTCAAGTGGCGCAACAGTGGCGACACTGAAAGCCTCCGAGGACTGAGTAGTGTAAAGGAAAATAAAAAATTACATATTGAATTCAATTTGTGTTGCTCAGTGTCAGCGGTACTGCGGAACTACGGTACACTGTAAAGTGCGAACATTTTTTTATAATAAAATGTAATGCGCTTATGTTGAGCTGACAACTGCAACACGTATTCAAAAGGTCTGCTATATTTTTTTATCCTCAACGTAAAACAATGAAGGATAATAATGCTATGAAAAATTTAAATATTACAGAGGATGAATAAGCATCATATAATGCTGTACCCGTTGTATTTTATATATCATTCACCACTGAAGTATCCGCTAAATGGTGCAGGAGTTGCAACGATAAATTCGCACTAAACCTCTCTCAAAGCATACTAGTAAGTATCCATTCCGCTTCATCAAATGCACCACACACCGGACTATTTACCTCCCGCGGTAACACCCTACAGCCAATAACCTGATTAGCATCTAGGACGCGCCTGTAATCCTGGCACAAAGGAGGAGATACATCCCGGGCTGATTGATCGCAGCCTGCGGGTAGCTGTGCCTGCAGTGTAGCGACCGAGTGAGGGAAGGAAACGAAGTTTGTGGCGATATAATGATTGGATAAATAATTGTCTGTAAAGGAGTATTTACCTCGAGGTGCGGTCGGCGTGGAAGTTGAACTTAAACAAATAATTAATCTCAAGTAGGACACATTAAATATGACATCGACGGCTCCTCCTGCAACAAACTTCAAAATATTAATCGACCTTTGCTGTCGACTTGATTTCGGTTATGTATAGTTGACGTGTGATTCGCGTTATTGTCTGAAACTAATTGTCGTGTTATAGCCATTACATACTACTGTCAAAGAATCACAATTGTTTCATAATATATATTTTTTTAATATTCATAAACGGACATTTTTAGTTGGTAGTCTATTACTGTGCCTAACAATAAATACGTGCCATTCTAATATTATTCTTTCCATTCAATACAATCGGACAGGCTACCACGGGTGTACGTATTGACTAGACACAATAATATTGACTGTGCGCTTTGCTAAGCACTCATTCCACGCATAGATCACGTCCACTCCACCATAGGTTGTACGATTGATGTGATGTTAGTAAAAGCAACAAAGCCTGACACGCCTGGCAAACAGGCGTGTCAGGCTTTGTTGCTTTTAATCGTGTGCAATAGTTTATGTTTATTGCACTCTCCGTCTATGATCTATATTTCAGCAGAGCTCAGCGATAGAGCTCTAATTTTACGAGGAAGTATTCTATAATACAAGCTTTATTTTATTATTTTACTGACATTATTCGTATCTTATTATTTATCTTTGAGTCTTGCGGCATCGCCTTTTATCATCATCTGCCTAACCTTTTCCCAACTAAATTGGGGCCGGCTTCCAGTCTAAACGAATTCAGCTGAATACCAGTATTTTACATGGAGCGACTGCCTATCTAACCTCCACAACCCAGTAGCTGGGTAATACCCTTTGGCAAGACTGGTTGTCAGACTTTCGGACTTCTGACGGTCCGTAACAACGGTCAAAGATCCACAAAATTCACCACCTTATATAATATGTTTACTAAAATAAGTTATTAACTATAAAAAAATGGAATAGTTTATTATTAACGTTGTATAGAAAATAGACTGTATATTTTATAAAACTTAGTAATTCTCGCCTACAAATGGTTCTGTATACTAGTACATTGATCCGTATTGATTGTTGCACACTGTGGATGTATCCCGCGCTTGTACCTTTCCCACACGATTGGGGCGCGGAATCCTCGCAACGATGTGTGGAATTGTTGTTCAGGTATGCCTGTGCGGAAGGTTATTTGATTTTCTGTTACCGGCACACGGTGTTCCACGATTTTGGTAGTAGTTGGGCTTTTTGTGAAAATACTATTTCGGGGAAATAAAACCATCATAACCATTTCTGCTGCAGTTGAAATATTCACGACTAAATGTCAAACCCTATGCAATGCCATGACACGGGCTGACCGACGGCAAGACAAGACTAGAAAAATTGATCTACCTTCTGGTTTAAGACAATCCAAATACTAATTAAAGCCGTGGAAATTGTGAGCGGGTTGCCGATTCTCTACCACAACCCACAGGTCGATTATCACCCATTAACAAGTCTTAAATCAATCCCCCATTTAGTTTTATTGTCTGCAATCATGTCGACTAACTACCGCCCCCTGCTTCGCTTAACTTTATGACGAATAAAAATTTTATGAGCATTTCAATGGTTCTACTATTAAATACTAGTTGTAACTTGTAGGGTGGAAGTAAGGGGTGGTTTTTTCATATTTTATTCGTAGTTTTATGTCGTGTAATTAGTAGTAGGGGAGAATGTGAGGTTACGTTTTATAGCGTAGTAAAAGTAATGAGTAAACATCCGCGGTGATATGCTAGTAAATAAAAATGATGTAGTGTAGTATATTATCACATTGTAAACTTATACTTAACTTGTGAAAGATGATACAGCCATATCACCTTTCACATGTTCAGTTCGATGTATGTTATAATTATAACTTATTTAGATGTGGTTAGGTACTAGAATCGATTTTTTGGATTTGGAAAGTCAAAAATAGTATTAAAACTAATTTCGTATACTTAACAAAAACGTACAGATAATTCGAATGAAAGCGTATGACTTTCCAGAGATACAGAAAGGATAAAGCAATAGAAATAATGAAATACTTTGTACCACGCGTATCGTTAGTTCAGTAGCTTCAACATCAAAATAAAAATCCGCCACCAGAATCTAATCGGCAAACAGTGTAGATTACAAACTCTCATCTCACAACGTGACATAAAATGACTAGTACAACTATAAGTACCTAAGTAGTGGAGGATTTAAAGCGCGGCCCGTATGCGCCGCACTCACTCGCCGCCCAGAGATTACGGCGCCCGCCCGCGTACGCCGCCCGCCCTACGGTACGACACTACGCCGGGAAAAACGAAACGCGCGCTAAAATGAAATACGACAAATAAAATTACGCTTTTCTGTAGTGTTATTTAATTAGTGTCATTTTAGAATTAGAATTATGTAATCATAGTAGTGTAGTAGTTTTATAATAATAATAATATTAAATTCAAATTACTCATACATAATAATAAAAAAAATCAAAGAGCAAACTAAAATCTACAAACAATAATAATCATAAAAATAGTTTTAAAAACTAACCGTTGAACGATAAAAATAACTATCAAGTTAAACAATAGTTGGTAGTTCTTAACAGGCGATGTTTGGACAACACAAACAAACTGTGTGTTGATGGACTTATGAGTACGAGTCTTCTATTCTAAACCAAACCGTATGTTGTATTAAATAGGGTGTATATTCGCGTATGTGTTGATGTTAGGTAAGGTGTTGCTAGTAGTAAATATTTACGAGACTACTAGTGTAAGGCGCACGGTGTATTGGACAGCGATCAGGTAAGTTTATTGTTTCGCAATAAAATATATTGTTCTTCTGCTCCGTGATCTGGGAATCGTTTTATTGGCATTTAAAGTGTTGACCACGGAGCACGTGTTCTTATGAAAATAGGTTTTTATTGGAGATAAAATACATTTTTGGTTCCATGAATCCTAGTTTTAGACTCACTTATAAAAATCTTATCAATTCTCGGATCAGTAAGTCAATATAACTGAACGATCCATGGCAATAACAACACTCAATGAAATACACTTGGTAAACATTTGACTGAACAGGCTTTACGTAACTGAGAAAATGCTATTATTATTGAAAAGGTTATTATTTTCAAAGAGGTTTTCACAGAATTGTATTACACTTCGTTTTAAGTATTTATTTCTCACGAACGTTTCACGGGTTTCAGCTACGTATACAGGGTGTTAGGGTAGACGCCGTTATCCTTGAAACTAGTGGTTTGGTGTCATCTATAACATACTTTTTCTATGGGACCAACTTTGAAAGGCCAAAAAAAAAAAAAAAAATCTATACATTTTGTCGATTTAAGTAAACACAAATGTATGGAACAGCTGGCCATTTCAACGTTGTTCCCATAGAAAAAGTATATTATAGATGACACCAAACCACTGGTTTCAAGGATAACGGTGTCTACCCTAACATCCAGTATTCTTAAAAATTATTTGTCCAATTTGAAAAAATCTTTGTCTAATTCCTAGTACTTAAGAGAATATTTAATTATAGTAAAACGAATAATGAAAAACTTGCACGAAAAAAGCAGTCGGAACTCTATTCAGATCTCTGTATGTACTACTCATTAGTGGTAATTGGCTAAAAAGACAAACCCAAACATAATATCCTGCATTTTGTGTGCATTTTTTAGGTTGGCAGCACTGAACACCGGATGAACTGACAAAACACAAACGACGAAATGTTTCCTTTATTGTGAGTTTTGGGTTAATTAATGTGAATTTTTTTTTTCCGTTTGTCATTTTAATAACACTGGCTACTAACAATCAATTACACACTTGCTTGACAATGTATTTATTGTATCAAATTGAAATAATGAATATTACCTAGTTGACTATTGATTTTATTTAAATACATTTCACATGCTATCAGGATCTGCAATCATATGTACGTTTTAGATTTCCTACCACTTTTTCGACTGCATTCTAAAAGGATATTCAGCCATGAACCTCATTTTAAACTAGATTTGAGTTAAGATTACTATGATATCTGTCTCCTTTGTTTTATTAAAGGTCATAATCATAACCTGGTACCTATCAATGTTTCAGAATTGAGGATTAAAAGTTAAGAACTTCTCAAACTCTTCTTCGTAGCCCGCGCAATTCAAAATATCTTCCTTTTTTAACCGACTTCTTCAAAAAGGAGGAGGTTCTCAATTCGTCTGTATGTTTTTTTATTTTTTTATTGTGTGTATGTTACGCGATTACTCCGCCAATTATGAATCTAATCTGATGATTCTTTTGTTTGGTAGGTCATGCTTCAGAGGTGGTCCCATATAAATTTTATTAACTTTGCTTGCGTAGTTTTTGAGTTGGCTTCAATAATTTTGTATTTTTCCCACTTAGTGTATGTAGACGATATATTGTTTGACTCCTTCACTGTTATTTACATACCAGGTAGTGATATTCGAATTTGTGTGGGGTAGGTACTACAACTGAAAGGTAAAAAGTTTAAAAAGTTTTTATTTGCAAAGTAGTTTTAAAATTTTGATGACCTTTTAATTTGTAATGCAAAAGTGGAGTTTGATTATTTCTGAACTTCAAATTCTCAATTCAGAAACCGGGTGTATGAGTACCAACACTATGACGAAATTCCGTTTAAATAAAAATCGACAATACAAACGAGTTTTTGTACAAAGTTAACCATTTAATTTATATAATACATACTAAATTAATTGTATTTTCATCTAAAATACTCTACCCACATTGTCCAAGCTAGAACGTTGGTTCGGTCGCTGGGTCCCGTACACCTCTCATTGTCATGCGGGACCGCTCCCGCCGTAACAAGGCGCCTCTCGTGTCAACGCGCAAACCGCTCGTATTATTGTGTTTTATTCACAAGGAGGAAGTTGTTGATTGTTTTTATTGCCGGTCCCTATTTTTATGGGCGAAAGCAAGGTCGCGGTTGCCATTAGCAATATAAGGTTGTTTTGGGGCGGTTATAACGGAAATAGAAGTGGAAATTGTACGTCATATTTGTTTCCGGGCTATGTCCATTCCATTATTTATGAGAATGAGAAGACGAATGGTTTCTAAACGTCAAAGAAAAACCTAAGAAACTTAATACCGACCTAGAGTTTTATTGGATAAGAAGGAACTATAACATCAAATTATATGTAATAGAAAATGAATTGTTATATTAGAGTTTTTGTACACACATAATAACACACAGCATAAAATGTTCTCACTGCTGGGACACAAGACCACTCTGTGGGGGTTGGTATAGTGCTCATCATTCTATTTATCGCCCAAGAAACGCAAACTTTCATGCAGGCGTGTTCATAAAGTGTGACACCCTTTTATCTCTTACCAAATGACCTACCACAAATTGGACACAACTCTTACCAAATCGAATCAAACACACCACAACCAGAACAAACCACACTGATTCACTACGGGTTAGTATTAAATCAGTGGTTTTTGTAAAGACACACCTACCCCCGAACTAGTGAACCCACTCATATCGGCCACTGTCAGCATTTAGGATTCCGTAGGCAGCGTCCAATCACGCGGCATTGTGCCCGCGGCCGGCACAATTAAATTACGCGGGTTCCGTACGGCGGCTGAATGCGAAACATGGCGTAGGATGATGCATGTTATGGTGGATGCTGGGGCATGATTTGTAGATGTTTAAAGTACATGGAAAACGTCAAAAGTGCCCTGCGAAAAAGATTACTTGTTTATTTTAAGGTTTTGAAATATATTGAAGCATACTTTACGTATTCATGTTTGGGGGAAACTAAAATGTAGTTAAGTAGTATATTCGGCCCCAGTTTGAAACAACCAAAAGACCAGCTATTTTCCTTTCTTCTTAAGTGAAAAGCTTGATTCTCAAATAATAAAATAACAGGCTAAAGTGTAAAATAAACAGAGATATTTTAACAGTATTTCCATTGCTACAAACCTTTTGAATCCCCAAACCAAATAGGATTATGTGCATACATACATATTTCACCATCCCGCTCAGACAGGGTTGACCCGGTATATTCTAATGTCGGGGGAAAGTTAATTTTGTACAAATGTGTCGATATTAACAAAATGAGCAATGGTGCAGCAACAACGCACCATATGCGCTATACAAATCAATGGGACCATTGTCCTGTATTTAATATTTACACTAATATAATAACATTTCGCACACAATCGATAATGTCAACACATCTGCGAGGTACATATTCTGTACATAGTTGTGACGACAAAATGTTAGAAGAAACTAGCTCTTATGTAGATGAGGATAAAGTTATTGACAACTGCAAAGTGACCTGTCAATCGAGTTATGATGAATTATTAGAACTCGTCAACGCAAAACGGTCCTTAACACAACCAGATAAGGTATATTTTGTAATAATAACAATATAGTGGTACAGTCGAATGCAAAATGATGAATTAGCCGGTAGTGGTCGCAGATGTTCGCACGCGCTCAGCGACGATCGTGCGGTATCGGCGGATGATTGATGGTGGTAATGACGGCTCATTGCGAATGTACGCAACGATACACAAAGTCGATACTCTGACGTGTGGGAAAGGAAATGAAGAGAATCAGCTGCTTATCTTAGGGTAAAAGGGAGGAAAGGGGAAGTTAGATTAGAGGAAAAGAGGTCAGAATGGCGAAAGATGTAAGGCTGGGTATAAATCAACTGAAAGAAACTCTTAATGCAGGAACAGAGCCTTTTCTATGCTCTTTTTGGAATACAACAATATGACATGTTCCAAAGAGAACGTTATCATCTTAGAAATAACTGTTTGTTATCACAAATGTTCCTACAAAAAAAAACGATTTATTGCCAAATCATGGGCTTTGCTAAATTAATTTATGATTAATGATATTTATTTCTGTAAGTAGGTTTGTATAAACAGTTTTTACATGACAAAAATATATTAGGTATTTAATTTACTTAGATGAGGGCCGTGTTTCCTATCTGACTACTCTGAGAAGAAACACTGAAACAAACGAGGTCACAGCCTCTTTTAAAGACCAGCTGATAAATTCTGAAAAAATCTCACCCTGAAAACATAGGTGAAGTGAACCGTCATTCTACCTGAAGCTAGGAAATCTAAGGATTGACAACTCACTTCACCTAAGTTTTCACAGTGAGATTTTGACAGAATAGCGCTACAGATATTGTCTTGGTCAGACCACGTGAGGATTATGCAGATTAGCGTCTGTAATGATGTTTTGAAGAGCCACACAGATATGTAGAAGCCTTATTATGTCTTGTAACTCTGAATAAAATGCTGTTGCGCCACCAACGCATGATGCCTCCACCATGATTAATTTACCAAAACCAATTGCATTCCAAATAAAAATAAGCTCCTGCATTACCATCGCCCCCTCCGTCGAATACAGCGAGCTTGGGGACACAACCTTTATTAAACCGAATACACCAAGAAAACCGCTTCAAAACAGATCCTAACTTATTATAATATAAATGGAAAATTCACCGTGACGTGACTGACAGGCACATTCACGGCGGCAATTAAAAGGGGTGGGCAGTTCCCTCGTCATCCATCACACTGGATTATCTGACGACACTGTTATTATTAGCAGTCGTCGATAACCGGTTTAATCCGCTTTTTGTTCGGCAATTTTCGGCAGACGTCGGGTTTTTGATCGGTTGGGGTGCTGCTTTCTTTTGTGGTGTCAATGATTTTGTTGTATTTCGTTGAATTCTGCAGATTGATACAGTATATACTTATGAATGTGTTGCAATAATTCTGCGAAAAAATAATTTTTAAAAGAACATACCTCTCTTCTTTATAAAAAAAATCTATGAAGTATTTCTTGAAGTAAGATTCCTAAAATTGGAACAAAAACATCACACAAAAATGTAATGCCATTAGCTTCTAACGTAAATTGAAACAATTGATTTAATCAAGAGCTTGACATTTTTAAAACAAAGAACAAACGTTCTCTATTGAAAAATTTGTAATAAGAACAGAAGTGCACAAAGAACTCGCAATAAATATTTATAAAGGAGAATGTCCAGAGGTGAGTGACGTGAATGGTACGTTTTATTTCATTATCTTCCAATTCTTGCGCTTCATAAAATTATTTTCATTGTTCAGAATTGTCAAGTGTTGAGAAAATGGAAAATCAATCTGTGAATTTTGTCGTGTATTTTTGTAACGTTATTTCTTCAAAGGTCCCGAGTGTTTCAATATCCGTATTCAAATTGAGTGCTTTATTAATAAAACATCTATGTTCGACATTTTTTTTTAAATATCAGTCGCTTTCAAATACAAATGAGGTAAAAGGGACATTTTCAAAATCGCATTTATTATAAATATTTTATTTTTGCTATAATTTCGAAATTTGCAAGATCAGTGTCTCTCAGTAGCAGTGTATGAGTGCTCAATAACTCACATGACAGCTATCGCTTATTGCGTCATTTAAATTAATATTTTAATTAAAAAGTAAATAAATTATAATGAGCTCTTTCGCGATGAACAATAAATATACTCTCTGGCGTAGCCTACATATATATTCCAGGCCTATATTAATTGTTGTTCGTGTGATGGCAAAGGTTTTGTTGCGACTATTAGACATGTAGAGAGCAGTGGTGGCCCAGTGGTAACGGCCGCGACTTACGAGTTGTAGGTCGTCGGTTCGAACCCTGACAGGCGCTTTACTTTGTATAAATTATTTAATCACTACTGCTGTAAAAACGGTGAAGGAAAACATCGTGAGGAAACCAATACTTTATTTTAAAATTTTAATTTTTCACGCCTATTTCTCTTCATGAGAGCTCTCTGGTGATCTGTCGCACATTAGCCGTCGTTTCCTACAGCCAGTAAGAGTAATCCGTGAGCTATCTCTCCGGCGGCTAACTGATATTCATGGCGGCAACTTCAACGCTTTGTTGCTGTTATTTATTATGTCTACATTTCCTTGTTTTTCTTTAAAGGGTAAATTGCTTGATGATTTTATTGTTCTATAATTTATTCCTTAAAATTATACACAGTCTGTTTATGTATCCGCATAGTAACTTTGAAACTACTATTTAATGACAAAACACTCCACTCGAGTCCATATTTATATTGTGACTCTAAGTTATTCATAAATTGTTACCCTGTGTTTAATCGTATGAGCTTGAATCAACTTACTTTAGCAAAAGTAATACGAATCACATCTATCCCAAAAACCTGGCTTTTCGCAACATCAGCTTCAAAATATGTAAAACATCTAAACAAATCGTGTCAATTTATCTGCACCAACCCGCGTGGGTAGGCAGTAGGCACGTTACCTCTACCGGTAAAAGCTAAGCGGTATTGATGATCAGGCCACGGTTCTGTGCCGGAATTATTTATGTTCCCCGAGATAGCATGCTCTTCATCTTCAGCCAATGGGGGCTCATTTGAATACGTGTGTTTTTCTCCCCAGGGTTTATTTATTGACCTGATTTGTGGTTGATTTGGCTCGTAGATTTTTATGATACCCGGGGATGAAATAGTAGGAAAGTTATGAGTCTTTATTCGATGTTCTCCACAAATAAATAGGGAGTTTTTCATATGAGTGACATATTTAAATAATATTTGACCTGAAACTGAAATAAATTAGACAAGTGTTTTTTTTACATTGCCATTGAAATATTTTGCGATGTCAGATCCTGAAGTGGCAACACCACTTCAAATGATATCTATCCATGCTGGCATGGTGCGTATGTGGAGATCTGGATCTCCACACGTGCTCCACCCAATAAAAGTATGAATATTATAAAATAATATGGCAGCCCCCTCAGACAAAAAGATGTCTACGAACGGCTTCTGACTGTCCTCATATCGTATTTTTATTAAACAATTACGAGAAGCCTGCGGATTACTCTAATAAGACGTAGTCGATGGAGCGTAGACTAGCGAGAATTGCTTCATTTGTGAACCTTTCCCCCCCACCCCGCGCCCCGCGCCTCTCGCCCCGAGACATCCAGTAATTTCCGGACTACCCTCTGTTCGGTTATTCCTTACTTTTCCTCCTCTCAAATCTGCTCAGAAGGTATTAGAAGATTAGACGGACCGCCAGAGGCTTCGTGAACTCCAAATTATATTGATATTGTATGTGTCTCACGTTTTTCGTAAGGAGTGAGGCGTATCAGCATATCTTTTGGTCTTGATTGGAGTTCTACGTGTATGAAGCCAGTGAGATTATAATTTTGAGGAGAGTCTATTTTAACATGAGTTTATTCGCAGCAGAAATATAATCTGTAAAGCTGATAGTTCACTTAATGGATGGCTTTTAAGGGATTAGTTACAAGGCAGCAATTCAAACAGCTTAGAAGCTGCCATTGAACCAACAGGACCGTTTGATCCAATGTCTACACTCTAAATCAAAGCAACAAAACGTCATTTCAAATTTCGAACAGAACTTGTCATGTTCGGTATCAATGTGACGTCGCAGCCCGGTTCGTGTCAATTCGGAACAATTCGGCTTTGTTTGATCGCGTTTTGTTTCTCAACGTTGAGTGAATGTTTTTATTTGCGTTTCATTGCGTTGCTTTGTTTCATCGTTTTTCTATTGCTTTTCAGTGGATTGTTGCACTTTTTATTGGTGTTGAAAGGGCATCGCTCATGTCAGCGAGGATTTTTATTTTTGAAGCTGAGATTAATTGAACATTTACTGTATGTAAATGTGTGTACTGTGTGTAATTTTGTGTATGTAATTAATTAGTTATGTGTCCAGATCCAGGCATATCACATGTACCTTCAAAATTAGATTCTAACTACAAATGAAAGTGACCTCTATTATCGCAAAATATTGAAAGGATTATAATTGAATTATTCATGTGCCATTAGCTATAGCATATTTTTTAGTTTGCATCGTTGATTACATTAATTAAGTAATCACCATTCATAAGAAATTACGATTACCTTTTAAATATGATTATTTTTAACATAGTTTCCAAATCTGCAAGTGTCAGAGAACGTCTATCCTTAATCATTTTAACGAATCGACATCTTTGCCTACCTAAGATCTGTCGAGATGTCTTCACGAGCTACCTTACCGGCACTATTCAGTCCCGTTTGAACGGTCCATTTGAGAAGAACTTATACCCAACGCTTATACAAACGCATTATAGAACCCAAGAAACCCATTCAACACTAAAACGATATTAAGAAAAATACCTATCATTATATTAGACGAAAATAATCAGGTACCCACACTTTAGGAAGACTCAAGGAAATCCGTGGGAAATCGAGCATTTGCGTGTTGTGTAATACCGCCGCGTCATCGTGATAGTGCTGATCAGCAAACGAGAGCCCAGTCATGGGTAGGCCGTGGCCCACTGGATGTTACCACCTTAAAATGAAAGCACAGAAGACCCACTATTCTATAAAACATAAGAGGATCTAGCACGAAGGCGTTCGGTACAAGTAAACACTTAGTTTCGTCCCTTAATCACAAATTCCAGATTTTTACCACAAGAAGATTGAGCAATGGTTTTCAAAATTACGCCGAATACACCATCCAGCAACTACAAAATATATACTTTTTTCAACAACTTTCCAAAAATGGAACTGAAGCTTGTCAAAATAATCAACAACATCAAATTCCTTTGCGCTAAATGCGATGGTCAAACCTTATTCGTCAATCTTTGTTCTTCCGTCTCATGTGTACAGTCCGGTTCAAGGTTTGAAGTGGATTTTCTGTACGTAACTCTTTTCTGGTCAGCACATCGGGTTTCACTTAGTGCGCCATCATTAATAACGTAAAGGTTACTCCTGAATGTGCGCTACTCGGCGTTTTTCAGCATTCATCGTGTATTAGATGATGCGGCTGTTACTAATGGTTGCGGAGATAAACGTAGGTACAGGTGGGCTGAGATGTACTCGTGGAAGTACGTACGGTGCTTTCAATGAAGCTGGGATGATAAATTGTACTTATATTTTGAAGATGTTTGTTTGTACTTAAAGCTCTTTTATCAAATGAAACCTTCGTTGACGTTTTCAGTTGGTATTTTGTGGTTGGCTGACTCATCATTATTCCCCTGCTTTTGAACGGCATGGTTAAGCGATTTTCTTCAGAAGAAAATTATACTGTTACAGTTCTCATATAAAATACTTATATGCGACAGCATCTTCCTGTATCTTTATAAATGCGAATAATAAAGAAAGTTGAAATTATATTTCACGTACAAAGAAATCCCATCAGACCCTTTTACGATAAAATAAGACCTTGAAACATAGAACACGTTATAAACATTATACTGAAAAAATGTGTATTGTATCAACAATAATGATTACAGGCTCAGTAAATCCTATCTCGTTGCTACGGTTTACGAGTTCCAGACAAAATGAGCAGCCATAAACAAAACGTGAACGGAATAGAGCTGAGATTCGAGAACTACGCAGTTTTTACGGAGTTGATGAAATGAGATGCTGTAACTAGTTGTTAAATACCAACTTATTATCAAGTTAAACCTAAATAAGTTTAAGCTGGATGAGCAGTCGATTTGATGAGAAATCTCTCGCTGAGATGATAATATCAGAAAGTCAAAAATATTACACTTATCGGAATTGACTGCCCAAGAACGAATGTTCTTTAGTGCCATCACTTGTTCAAACTCTTCAAATGTTATACTCAAGCTCGAAATTACTTACTGACTCTTCTAAAAAACGTAGACAACAGCCAGAAAGAATAGGTACCTTACCATCCTACGGAAGTTCTTAAATCATCCAGGATGAACTGACTTAATATCTGCGTATTTAATAAAATAAAAAAGGGGTACTCAAAAACCTCAAAAAAAATTCAACTGCAATAACTTCCCCGAAAAAATTATGAAATCCGCCGCAGCCGGCATTATAATCCTTACTAAAAAATAATCCTCGTGGCGTGTCGGGTTAGGTCAAGTCGTTTGTCATCCGGGCCCAGGGGGGGTGAAGCAGGGTTGGGAGGACTGAAATATGCCACGTTTTCACTTTTTTTTATCCACTTTCCCGTTGAGTAAGGCGTGTGAATAATTTAAGTGGGCTTTTGGCTGCGGTGCGTTTAAAAAATGAACCCGCGTCACTTTCTATTTCAGTGGCCACGATAAAAGGGGTGCTGGCTCTCTGGATGGCCAGTGATAAGTCTCGCTGTCCATCTTCTTAGATAATTCGTGTGGAAGTGGATAAGAAGTTGGTAACTGTAGGCTAGTGAGTGAGGACGTTCAATGGGCATGAAGTTTGAGAGTTTCGGGTTTCTGTTTTGTTTTTCCTTTAGTTTCTTATAGCTATTGGGAGACCCGTGTTCGAAATACAAGCTAATGGGTACTGTAGCATATTTAATTTTTCATCAAGTTTTTTGCATGTGTGGCCAAAAACGACTAATTCCTAATCTAAATTAAACGTTTTCATGTCGATCGACCAAGCTAGCTGTACCGGCACACATTTATTTTCCACATCTCAATAGTAAGTAATAATAGTTGCAATCTTACCTGACTTTTCCGCTTCTTTTAAAAATAATTCCAAGAAAGTTTTGCTTTCGAATTTCTAAAACTAAAAACATAGGTTCGTAGAGCACCTTTGCCAGTTCTGCTACATAAAATATTTTTACCAAACGCGTGCAGGCTACTTTAGGAAAGTGGCTAATACCCTCAGAGACAGGTGGTCGGTGCTTGGCAACTTTTTTGACGTAAAAGTAGGGTAATAAAGTGACAGACTAAACTTTTATTCAAGTTAATTTTTAATGTAGTTTCATTCTTTCTTGACAGATGGGACATATGTATTATTTGAATAAGATCACTTTCAGCGCGTGCTGCTGCGATGATGATGATAGGGATATCATTGGATATAAGTGAGCTGTTTCACAGTACGTGGTGTGCTCTTCAGCTGTTTCCCTCATCTACTGACTCTCCCTACAAATATTTTACAACTCTCTTGGTGCTATCCTCTCAGACCTTCGCTGCTATCCATCTTTCAATCCCAATCTCAGGAACATACGACTTAGAAAATCGCCTAACACCGCATATAACAAGCAATAAAGAAGCCGTGTATAAGTGAAACAATGCATTAATTACAACCGGTACACTACCTAGCCCCCCCCCCCCCCGCCTAGCCCCGCTGCCCCCTCACGGAGGGTGTCTCCTTGATTTACGGCGCTCCTACCCTGGAAAATTATTCTCCATTCGTGATTTACTAGCAGCGCGTTTTTACCTGCATTATTTAACGATACTACAACACATATTAAACTCTATACCCTAAGCAACAGAGTTCTTATTTGATTGTGGGTAATAATATGTAGTTTAGTATATTCAGTAATTGCATAGGTATCGTTAATTGTTGTGATTGCGGCAGTCGTGCCGTTTGAGACACGAACGTTACGCACATAGATATTTAGACATGCCAATGGTTAGGGAGGCAATCCCGGACGTATATTTAGAGTTTTTATGAGGTTCTTGCAGTGACGACATTGATAGCCGTAAGCAGTCTTTTGTTTATGGTACATGAGAGGATGATGGGTGCCCTTGTACCTTTGACCTTGTCGGATGGTGTATAACAACGCGTTAAGAATGCGGGATTCTTACGTTGAGTCGGATAAGAGTCGCTAGATTGTTGTTCATTATTATTTAGATTGGTCCCAAGCAAAGATTCGGTATGCTACTTTCAACAAACTATTAGCACCTATGGTCATGTGGGTGGCATGGGGATTAATATTTTATAAGCAGTTAGTTTTGAATTTGCTCTTGAATCGGCAGTGACCGCAATCAAGATTAATAAGCTGTCCCACCGAACCGCACTTTTCAAAATTTTTGTTTTAGTGCTATTGGTGGAAATGCTCAAGTGCTGTTCGGAGAAGTGCCGTGGAAACCAGTGCCAAAGGTCCACCTTTTATTAATTCTTCGGGCAATTAATGCGCTAAGAGACATGGTTAGAAGAAGGACACTCCAATCATCCATAACTTCATGAGCCACAATCGATTGATGTAAGTAAACCACATAACAACATCACTGACCGCTACATCTAAGCGCATCGCCACTCGATTAATCGCGCACCGGCGTCCATCCAAGTCGGCTTCAGACAACGGCAGTAAACCACGCGTCGGGTCGCGCGATCGATTCCCGTGCGGTGCACCCCTGTGTGCCGGCGGCGGCGCGACAGGTGGAAGAATCGTCTTTACTTTATGTTAAGGGAAGGCTTTTTGTGGGGTTTATTTTTTGAAAAGGTAATGGTATTGGATTTTTAGGTGTGAAACTGATTTGTATGGATTTTGGGTTTTGGATGCTTTTGTTGGTAAATGGATTATATTTATTTGATTATGATTGTAGCTCTACCATCTGAAAATATCATCGATCTAAAATGCAAAATGTTCCCCAAGAAATTGCTTTAAAAATGAAAAGTAACATTCGATACTTTCAAGAAGCATTTTTAAGATTTTGAAAGATTTTGAAATATGCCAATGATATCTTTGACTGTCGTTCTTAAAATACAAACTGTCACTACTCAATTCAACACCTACGAAAATTCGTTCCACCGATAAAACTTGATACATTTGCTAGAAAATAGACTTACAGGTACTCCATACAAATAAAAAACGAAAGCACAAAATAGAAATTCTGAAATCCAAGTCCCAACCGCACTGGACAATACGCGCAAACAGAAATATTTTCGACCGATTTACCGCCGTAGCAATATATCGTAGCGCTCTACGGCGTAGCACAATGGACTCGTAGAGCGCGGCGTAGTGCGGCGTAGCCACGGCACGTGAAAGCTAGGGTAACATATGTTTAGAACATCCCGGGACACGTTAAATTTATGACTCCCATTTACCAGATTTTGTATGGAATTATACTTACAATTTTTATATCGCTTCTCGCCGCAAAAACTAAATTGGATTTTTATGCGCCGTAAAATTTTTAGACTGTTGGTTGTTAAAAATTCTGTTTGTATTTTTGCGAAAACATAATAAAAAAGCGATTATGATCATAGTAGATGAGTTTCCATTCAATTTCCGTTAGTCAAGATATTATTCAATTTAATAAAATCGATATAAAATATTGTACACATGTCATGTATCTTCAGATCTAATACACTCGCTACACAGTACATAATCGCAGCAACATTAGCGGTGAACACAACCGCACGACAACCTGCTGATAATTGATGTGTTCGTGTCTGTTTCGTCACAGGTGTTTCTACCTATTGTTGTTCTCATTACGTCACAAACATTCATTATGAGACAATGTTCTTTACGATGTTCTCCTTTACAGCACAAAGCTTATTCATTTACTCATGATTTATTTTGAAATATGAGGTTTGATTAACTGAACTGAAATTTCATAATAGACATAGCATAATTTAAGACTCCTTATTTTCAACATATTTTAAAATATACGTAAAAAGTTGCTCTACCTAAAGCGGCGTGATAACCTAAGGATATGAGTTATGACGCATAAATATATTCTTTATTAAATAAATACTTTTTTGTTTCTCTACACGTGTAAACTTCTCCTTTATTTTTTTTTCATCAGCTCAATTGAATGTTAATAAAAATCAGTGAAGTTAAACGGTCCCGTCCTGAAGCATGGTGTCCTCAATGGAAGCCTGCAGCAGCCTCGCGGAGGCTCCATTGGACCGTCGCCAGTGAAACTCGAGCATGACCGGACTCGCAGATCGATGGGACAAAACAAAAAAATTAGAACACTCATTGAAATGAGCCAAACACAAGAACAATTCTATTTTTTTCCAAGTTTTTCTCTCACAAAACTTATTTCGTGGGAGCTCGTCCAATCTTCTGTGATTGCTACATTAACATTTTTGTTATACATATAAAATTAGAAATGTTTACTGTTATGTTTCTTGTTCCGATCGTCAATTTAATAGGAAACACGACAAAAGTGAACAGAAAAAGATTCAGTAAAAAATCTAATTATTCCGTCTCTGAGTGAGTTTGTACTGAAAATGGAGTGATAAATGAACGACTTTAAAATAAAATCTAAAAGAAACAGGGAAAGCAAATAAAGAAATAAGATTGCACGAACTATAATAATAGTATTCAACACCAAGGATAAACTATATTACTTCATATTTTGTTGAATGTTTACAACCTTGAAAAAAATTAAGAAATTTGTCTCAGACACATAATTAAAGCTGCATCAATAAAATAACTGTCAGTCTACTGTATGCACACAATTAAGTTTCATCAATACAATACGAACATAATTGTTCAGAATAATTTAATTCCGTAACAAATAACAGGGATAGCTTCCCATGATTACAGAGTATCAACGCTATGGCCCGTACGTACGCTTTTCACAGGGTCGATCACGATCTAAAATATATCTTATTACTTTAGAGGTAGAGTAGAAAATATAATATTGGTGGAGGTTATGTAGCGCGTCTTTCGCTCCTTGGGGCAAGCGTCAAAGCCTTCATTAGACAAGTGTACAGCGATATGAACGCGCACAGATGGAGGAGTGCCGCAGGGCGCTAGCCTAGGCAACTAACTATATGTATTGATATGCTTCTAAAATATCCGTATTTTGATAACACAAGATGAAGTTAACAAAGAAGGCACACATAGTTTAATGTTCTTTCTTCAGTTGGCTATTATTCACATTCGCTAGTTCTGCAGGATTTGCTAAAATGATTTAAAATCAAAGGCTGATTTAAACTGATTGATTTAAACTTTGATTTAAATTCTGTAATTTGATTAATGTAACGAACTATGTCACAGTCGAATAACGTTAATAGGAATTTCGGGTGCCTTTTCATAATCAGCCTATAATGTTCCCACTGCTGGGACACAGGCCTGCTCTCTGTGAGAGGGAGCGGGCCGTAATCTACCACGCGGGCCCAGTGCGTGTTGGTAGATGTCAAATGTCTTCGAATTTTTGGTTCTAGGACATGCCGGTTTCCTCACGATGTTTTGTTTTGAGAGCAGTGGCGATGAAATAATTTACACAAAGTAAAGCATCTGTCAGGGCTCGAACCTACGACCTACAACTCATACGTCGTGTCCGTTACCACTGGGCCACCACTGCTTCTCTTCCCGGGTGCCTTTATTAAGTTAGAAATGAGAGAATTATTTTGATCGAGCACTGACTCGTGTAGTCGCTGTTATGTTTAGGTCGAGACTTATTAGTCTTTTTTCGTCTGGGCGGGAATTAAATCATTGCAGCATTGTTATTGAAAATTGTGAATTCACGTTGCACCTCAATATACTTAAGTATTCGTTTGCTTTGTTTCGTTCACAAACGAAGCCAGCCGTGAGACTTGCTCTCGATTGCTCTCCTCCGAGCATTTGCTGCTCTCCTTCGCTTTTTGTGCTGTTTGTTTTTACTTCGAGTACTAAGTTGGTAGGAGTTTTGTATAAATTAATGTTATAAGTATCCGACTGTGGCCAACTATTTCGAAGTTTACAAACAAACAGAGTTCCTGTTGAGAGTTCTTTGTTTTGATATAAAAGCGTTCGTTGATAAGATTTCTTCGCGAAACTTTTTAGTGTTCATTTTGTTTGCTATTTTCTATTGAGACTGCAATCCAATTTGAGGAGAAGTATTATTTTTTAATATAAAATACTGTTCATTCGCGCTGCTGCATCTGTAAGGCTTGCGGAGCGAAACTAATATCCTCCGTATCTGAGAGTTTCCTTCGTCTTTATAAAGTTGGAGAGATGCTATGAATTGAAGATTTTATTGAACTTAGTATCCAACCAATTTAAAAACAAAGATATTACATTCTCTACAAATAAGACAAAGTCTGACAAGTATCTATAAATTCGAAGGTTGACAACTGAACAAAATATTTGAAAGGACAACGAACTGTTTGGGGCATGAACCGTATTCATGGGTCTCCATGCCCACGTAAACTATATGAAAAATATACGTATATGTTAACCAAAGCAATCAATCAGGGTGCACTCGCACCGCTTTGCGGGGACACCGAACGAATATCTAATTTTGTTTGTTACCCCGCTACCCTCAGGCACCTCCAGCACCCCCTGGCACCCCCCGAGGGCACCGCGCAGGCGTCGAACACCCCAAATCCTAGCGGACGTTGATGGATCACCCTTAATGACAAGCACCGAAGGGGCGATAGGGTTGTGCCCCTTATCGATACTCGTTATCGATAAAGTCGCTTGTGGAAATTGGTTCGATAAGATCTAATTGTTTGTCGGGGTGGTATCGTGGTGGAATTGATTGGTATTATTAGGGGGTTAGTTTTATGATAGTGTCTTGGTATTTTTCTTCGTGTCTGTGCATATTTTTTTATACGAATCTTTCTCCAACTTGTTTGAGGATACTTTATTTGTATTTATCACATGTATTTTTGTTTGTATATTATTATAATAATCAATTCTAGATGAGCGTTGTCACAGTCCTTATTACAATAACCAATTTCACTCAGTTATCTGAATAATTTTCCACAAAATAAAAACGAAAATCATTACATGAATCACCATTCTCACTGACATCAGATTTACTTACTTAATTATCGATGTCGACATTACACACAACATTCCATCCACCCTTCGGCACTACCTTCGCGCCCTACACAAGCACTCACTACAATAGTATTAGACATTAGCGGCCCGTTTCCCTCGTTCGTTCGTACTTTTTGTTTCAGGCGTTGCTGTATCGACATTAATATTGTCTGCTAGTGTCGCATCACTAGAACATATGCGCCCTTCGCGTGTTCTCGACACAATCGCATTAGAAATTAGCGATTCATGCTTTTATTTAACTGTAGGTACTTCTTGTTGCTTCTGTTAACTTTATGCTTGTATGTGATCGGCATAATAAGTGGTAATACACGTTGTTTAAGCAACATTGATGACGATGTGTTTTACCTAAATGAAATGTTACATGCGTTAATTGTTACAAGTGGATAAAAGGTAGGTGTATATTGCCGTTCATAGTTGTAAAGGAATCTAGCGGATTATATGTATTTGTTTTAAGGATTGTACCGTATTATGGAAATGTAGTATTTTGACATTTGCTTACTAGAACTACAGATTCTATAGATATAAACACAACCAAGTTGTTAGTGTGCACATGTTATTTTACTAGGGAAAAGCGCCGGATGAATAATAAAACATTTAATGGTCTAAAGTAGCTCAATCATTATCTACCTATAAAGGGAGCAACATGCTGAGTCCAACGACCCCCTAAATATAGTGATAATGGAAAAATACCCGCTAATGGTGAACCTTTGTCCAACAATAGAACTTCCACCTCCGCCTGAAATATAAATGAAATCACGTAAATAAATAATTATGAAATTCGTATAATGTAACGATACTGAGGGTGAACACATCTTTATTAATAAATAATAGACCTGTATGATGGACGGATGGACTAATATCACGTCCATTGCCCGTTGTATGTGGTAGTTAATGATGCCAGTCACGGAATGCCGTCGATGGAAAGCAATTTTACAACGATTCCCCATCGATTGTTGGGGGACGCTACATTTGGGGACATGAGCAAATTGTTTTACAGTTTTATTATGGTTGTTTTCGATTGCTTGTCGTGTCGCTTCCGATTCAGTTACCAGACAATAATATCAAGTATACTTGTGGTAAGAATATTTTCACTTTGCAGTTGGAGAGCTTGAAAGTTATCGTTATTGGAGCTTACATTTTACGGGAAAATAAAATTGTGTATGAATAAGCTTATATAAAATATTGATATCCATCTGAATTGGCAGATGGATATCAATATTTTATATAAGCTAAAAGAGCTACTTATTGAAGAAAACTATAAACAAAACTCAAGAAACACAAATATGATATAGAAAAGATATAGTAAGCAACAGTAGCGAAGGAAACGTTTTCCATTTCGCCAGTTACAAGCAGATCTTCATACGTATTTCGATTGCTCTTGTAAAACATTATTCGCCCCTCACGGACCGAGATTTTGGTGTATTTGCTCGCGAATTCTGCGAGCAGGGTAAACGGACTTCAAAGGGTACGTTTTGTTTTCTCTAAATTCGAATATTAGCCTTTATTTGGGAAACTGCTTTATATCTTTATGGTAGAGAAATTACCCAATACAAGTATACTGAATATTGCCATTTAAAAGTCTGTAAAACTTTTCTGCTTATTTGCATTATACCAGCAATAACTACAATAAACAATCGTGAAGATATCACTGTGTATACTACGCTTGCTAGAGATAACGATTTCAATGTTTTTGTTGAATCAATTTTTTGTTAATTTAGTATAAGAAGTTTATCCAATAACCTATATATTTTATCGTATCTAATAAATAAACAATTTAGTGCATTATGAGCAAATATAAGGCT
The DNA here is from genome assembly GCA_948473465.1 of Lithophane ornitopus. Classification (NCBI taxonomy): domain Eukaryota; kingdom Metazoa; phylum Arthropoda; class Insecta; order Lepidoptera; family Noctuidae; genus Lithophane; species Lithophane ornitopus. The sequence continues at coordinate 16,223,431 of OX419627.1, read as the reverse complement.
CTTAAAGTCACCTTTTACTAACCCAAAAATGGCGTTGGACATAAACGTAAAAAGTTTAAACTAAAATCTATTTCAAATTGAACTTTTTGGCTTCACGTTTTTCCGCAATTGTTTATCCATTTCAAACTGACACATCTGGTACAACGGGGCTTGTAGAAAAAGTGCTATCAGCACTTAATAAAAATGGCGGCACCGAAATAGTTGCGACACTTTAGACCTACCCTGTATAACGAGTTTTTATTGAAGGGAAATAAACCCACTTCTAAGTAACAAAATGTTTTTTTATTTTATTTTTAAACCCTTAAATGCCAGTGCGTTTAAAACCTCTTTAGTAATTTACGGTCCATTTCATAGATGAATGACGATGAGACACACAACAATGATGTGTTCGTTTATGTGGACCATTCATCTTATCACCAGCGTCCACTCGACCGTGTGACCTGTAACCCTGTGGGGTGACCTCTACCCGGACGCCATGACACTGAAATTGCCCGGGGCTAAGTATGTATTGTGTCAGCGAATGTATTTTTGCGAATAAAAACATTAATTCTGCTCAGAAAATATCTACAATAATATAACTAGTAATCATTTATGTTTCAGAATGTTGAATTCAAGAACATGATTTCTAAAAACATTAAACCCATTTCATAATTTGTGCTTAATAGTTTAAGAGAAAATTACCTACTTGTGACAGACAAACGAGCACCTAACTGATTTCATATGTTCACACTTTTGACAATTCTAATTCGACACACAAAAATATATATGTATGCACTTATGGCAGTCTACATGAAACTCGAAACTCGTCGCATCATGAATAAAACACGCTTATCATACGCAGGCAACGATAAACAATATCATATAGCTTATTACCATCAAAAGGAGCACATTTCCTTTTAACTTATTTAGAGACGGGAAGACACTCAGTATCTTTCCGGTTCGTAACATTAGCATAATCGACTTAACCCTTCCATGCAGGGGACGCGTTTAAATTACCCTGTATTACCCTGGCATGGCGGGGGAAGGGTAATTATGCGTCCGCAGTTAGAGGCTCGGATAGTGGACTGTAGTGCAAGCTTGTAATTAGAACTAGGCTAATTGTTGACTTTAAAGATCGTGTGTGGCTTTCCTGGAACGCTATGTGGAAGTTATTAGTGGCACATTTTTACTAGCCTGGCAATATCCGGTGGTCTTTTACTTAGTTACTTTAAAATTCGTTGACGCACTTCTGCTGATAATAGTTTAGGGGTATGAGGAACAGGGTGTAAAGTTCACTCATCCACCATAGAAAAGGGAGGATCCTCCAACCAGACGAGTGTTGTGTCTGGCGGGCAACTGCCCAACGATTGATGTTGGATTCTTGTTTATGTCCACTGCACGGTAAACTTTAATTGCGCGATGCAGGATTTTATGTGACGTCAGGTCTTTGTTGCGTAGTTCGCATGTGGCGATATAGATACCGCCACAATAGATCTCCTAAATTATAATATTTGTAAATGCTCGAAGAAAGTATTACCAAATTCACCAAGTCTGACAGGCGCCTAGACGGTGGTTGTGCTCCTTACAAATAAAATACCTACACGCTTTTTTCTTCTTCGGTTTCATTCAAACTATAAGAGAAAAATTGCCATAATTAAATTTTACTTTCTTGGTAATCAATAGATCATTAAGCTCAGTCTACTTACTCCATTCTTTGTTAATTGACCATTCGATTTAAACGAGAAGCATAATCGTAAATGTATCGATACCGACGCAATATTGTGAAATTAAATGACTTAGCTATATATAGGTACCTACGCCATTATATTCCAATATATACTATTTACATATGCATATGAGCCCGGTGACCTAGTGTGGAAGTTTCCGTCAGTTCCACGGCGTATTTGCTTCAAGTTTGCCTGAACTAAGTTTGACGTGTAATAGCTAAACTTCCAGGGTAATTATATGGATAAAGACTTTGACTGTAGTATGTGTAGGGTTATGTCGAGATTCATTCAAAGAGTGCCTACCTATATTTAGATGACCGTTGTTTAATATGATGTCAAGCAAGTCTTTTGATAAATTATAGGGTTAATATTAATAAAAAGGGAGATTCTTTCACAGAATATTTATATTTAGAAAACCTATTTTGGTTATTGGCATATTTTTGTTTGTAACACTAACATATTCAACCAGTCTTACCAAGGGGTATCGTATTACCCAGTTACTGGGTTGTGGCGGTCAGATAGGCAGCCGCTCCATGTAAAATACTGGTATTCAGCTGCATCCGGTTAAACTGGAAGCCGAACCTAGCATAGTTGGGAAAAGGCTAGGCAGATTGATTGAGTGACTGACATATTCAACGTCCTTTCCCGTTGACTGTGCAATTCAGTATGTTAGGTTTTCAGTAAATATTTGACGATTGGAGAAATTATAATAATACGATTCGGTTTTAGGAAAAACCCAAAGCATTTGTTTTAACTGTTTACTAACATACAAGCATGTTACGACAATCTAAGCTCCAAATTACCAACCTAATTAACCTCAAGTTTTCCCTGACTGATCGTAATCTATAAACCCTTTTCACACACTATGGCTGCTATCGTCACCGCCGGGGAACCGGTGGTGAAGCGTATACCGGCACAATTCATCCGGTTTACCCGTACATTCACTGCCACTACCCGTCACCGGCTATCCGGCAGCCGGGGTGACTGCAAAGGGGCTTACTGCCATGTAAGTTCCTGCGTTAGACCTTATACACAAAGTTGTTTGGCGGACGATATTAACACGCAAAGTTTATTCCTTAAGCCGTCTGTTTATAATAGCTTGTGTTTGAGGAACTTGTATGACTTATGTTGTAGTTCTGCTTACCTATTTCTGTGTAAATGCTTTGAGGATTGTCTTCAATATAAATGGAGCTTCGTTATCGTATACTACATGATTTGCTACATTATTTTTCTGTTGTTCACAGATAAATCCGGATTCTTCCTAGAATGCCGGGTAAGTAACCTTTTATTTTTGTTGTGTGTGTTGCGCCACATCTTCTTCCCAGCTAAAGCACTAGGAACTGGTGAAGGGTAAATACGTGTGTGTGTAATTTTGACGTTCGAAAAGGTTTAGTCCATGTTCAACTCCTACATTTAATCTTTACCTCCGACCATGTTAAAAAGTGCTAATTCTCAGTCTAGTTTGATTAAATGAGTTTTGATTTGATTTTTAAGATTTGGCAATTTATTGGTATTTTTAACATTTGGCAATTTATTGGTATTTTTAAGATTTGGCAATTTATTGGTATTTTCGTCACATGTGCTCATTTAGGTAAGGACGGTGATAACCACTAATCTATCACTAGATGGCAAATTAAATAACACTGTGAATTAATGTTCTTTAACATTTAAGATTCCACCCATGAAAATGGTTAGGAACGGTGGAAACCCTTGAAGTACCCTTTGAACCCTATACTTAAAAAAAAAAAGTCGTTTATGAATAAATGTTGTTAAAATATACAACTGAAAGAAAAACCTACATTTAAAAAGAGCCCTCCGCTAGGGCTCCCGGAATCCCTCCCATATGCGACTTGAATGAACACTCCAGGAGGGCGCCCTACACTGAACGTGTTAAGCACATGTGCTCGATTCTTCTTAACTGAAGTGAAACCTTGACCGTACTTACCCGCAGCCCATAGACAACACACATTCGTTTGTTTCACGCATTCTTAATCCTCACAGAAACATAATCATAACAATCACAAATGAACCATATGTTGTACCAAAACAAGTCTCTACTCAATGTACTAGCATCGCAGTGCATACCACAGACACAGACGCTTCGGACAGGAAACGGAAGCTGCGCGCGCGCTTCGCGCTGTAAATCGCTCGGCGCGCACATTTCGCTGTCATCGCACGCGCAGCGAACTCCACAGTGTAGGATGCGCTTGATTCATTGTTGTGAGGGAATGTGTCAGGTTTTTTTTTCATGTTTAATTTTAAATTGTAAATTGTTATTTTATGACTTATTAGGTCGGAGAAATTAAGAGATATAAAAAAAGAGATACTCGGATTTTAGTTTTTAACTTTCTTTTTTATTACCTTATGTTGGGGTTAGGGATCATTGAGAGTTTTAGAAGGGTTTACAGTTTGTTATTGAAAAATACTTAATTAATTAACCAATACTTTTTACAATATAATTTTAAGAAAGTACTCTTTACGACCTTTCATTAGATACCATACCATAATTATATATGTTTTTTTTGTTTTCGATAGCATTTTTAGACCGAATCCACACTTTTACCTCTTATTTCTAACTAGCTGCGCCCCGCGGTTTCAAGTTTGGATCCCGCGGGACAACGTGACGCTTCCACGTTTTTGCATTTCGAGTGTTGAAACTAAACACCTTAATGCACAATTCCTTTTGCTTTTCAGCAACAAAAAGAATATTGTGCACATAATCCCGAAATAATCATTTAATAAGAAATCTGGTATCAACCATACGTGGCCACTCTACTACACATAACAGCCAATCGCGTCGCACTTCAACTTGCGCCCGCGCACTTAACAAATTTACTGCACGCCATGTTGTATCTTATGCACTTACTACACATAATAACTTGGCACAGAAGGCCCGTTGCTAAGCAGATACGGTAATGTCCATTATGGAAATGAGAAATGATTGAGTGAACCTAGGCTGCACGAGCGAGCTCGAAAATTTTATCACGCCTCGCCTTAAAACGTCAAGTTTGAAGAAAAACTATCAGTTGCTTTGTGAGTTTCCTCTAAAGTGAACTGAACGGTGGAGTGAACCTTCTGAGCTTGCCTTTATCGTGGTTCTTCTGTTCGAGTTGGGTGGCCACTTCGCACTCTTCGCCGATAATTTTTGCAACATTGTTTTAACACCCTGTAATAATAAATTCAAAAGGAATTTGGACCTTGCTTCAACAGAATTAAGTTGTATTTTGCAGTGGATGTGTATCACAATTTAATTGCAGTACTTTATAAACAAATATTGAATGTTTCAATTTATATCCTCATATAATATCACTAAGCGCAGTTTAATTTGAACCTAGTATTCTAAGTCTTAAGGTTTATTGTACAATGAATGCGTTAAAATTATTAATTGTAATACTTTGTAGAGAGATATTGGAACTTAACTTTGTTAATTAAGCGCTTAAATATTTAACTTAAACTTATTGGTGTTATTGTTCGAGATAAAACTATTTTAGGAGAGTGGTTTTTACTTTCACCTCAACGTTTTAAAAGCAGTAAATGAAACAGATTTTTATCTAGTACTAGCTGCCCGCCCCGGCTTCGCACGGGTAGCACTACCTTAACCTACCCTACCTACCTACTCTACCTACCTACCTACCAACCTACCCTACCCTACCTACCTACCTACCTACCCTACCTACCTACTAACGTCACTCAATTGTTTTGCCTACTCTATGCCTACCTAACCCTAACTACCTACTACCTACTACCTACTAACGTCACTCAATTGTTTTGCCTTCCCGGAACCTCTCCACTAACACTTAAACTTTATGGTATGGTATTAAAGTTCAAATTGACTTTTAAGTATTATTACGAATCGATTGTATGGGAGTATAGAAAAGTGTTATTTTTAGACCTTTTCAGGCAATTTTTTTAATTTTTCTCTCCGTAAAAACCATCCTCGTACTTCAAGGAATATTCTAAAAAAAGAATTAGCAAAATCGGTTCAGCTGCTCTCGAGATTTGAGCTTAGCAACACATTCAGCGATTCATTTTTATATTATAGATTTTTCTTAAAGAACTAAAACATTTTACTCTGAAAATGTAGTTACATAACATAACGTCACGCCTGTAATCCGAGAAGGGTTAGGCAGAGGTATACCCATAGTACACCCACATTTCGCCAGTTATGTTTAAGTCCCATGTAATAAGGGACGAGCCTATTGCCACCCGTGAATGTAGCTCATAAATAGATTACCATTACACTGGTGTATTGGAAAGCACGTTGCTCCGTGCAGTCATTTGTAGATATTTGACAGTCGTTACGGGTAGCCGAAAAACTGACAACTTAGTCTCAACAAGGAGTCTCGTATTGCGTACCCAATAACGTGCTGTAGAGGTCAGATAGGCAGTCGCTCCATGTAAAATACTTCTATTCCCTCTGTCCGGTCTGACTGGAAGCTGACTCCAACATAAGTAGTTAGGCTAAACAGATAATGAAAATTAGTAAGATGGTTTCCCAAACTGCTTTACAGATTCAAAAACTATTATACTATAAAGGACAACATAGTCTCACTTATTAACTTCATTTAGAGTTATTATGTGCACCTATTGAGAAACAAATACATCGTGCTGCACTACAGTACAGCTCATCTGCAGTAGATGTAGTGAGTGCACTGTAACAGTGTTAAATTATCGTAATACCTCCTGTCTTGCGTCCGCGCCGAGCGGTGAGCGAAACCACGTGTAGGGCCTGTATTCATAGTCCCGGATCCGATAGATAGAGAGTATGTAGCATCTAAACATTTTTAATGCTGCTGTTGGCTGTCGTTAATGCGCTAGGAAAACGTGAAGAAAAACTGAAAGTTATGTGTATTTTTAGCACCTCTCATTAAGGACCTTATAACTGCAACACCGTTCACAAGTTATTTTCAGTCCTTTCATAAAAATGTTTTTTATATGAAAACAAATGAAACTCATTTTTATTTTATTAGTTACAAGAGTACAATATACGGAGGAATTTAATTGGCAGAGACTTTTTATTACTCACTGGGCTATTTTACTTCGTTGCGTAATAAAGAGGGCTCCTTCATAATGGCCATCCTGTCTTTTATTCGCTTGTAATGACATTCTTAAAGGTACATCACGTTTTGTGAGTTTGAATCATTTTTATAGGCTCACAATTACGACTCATTCTTTCGCTCAGGATAATGTCCTTATTAAATTAACATCAACAAACTCAGGATATTTTGTTAAAATATAACAACGTTGATGCTTTATCTATTTAGCTCACACGACTAACTACTTACGAGCCTGTTACCATTGTATTAATCACTTTTCACCAAAGTTAAATACTCCTCAATATACCACCAGCCCATCCAACTTCGACTAACTCAATAAAATACGCAATCGGACTATGAATACGGGCCCAGCAGCGCTCGCGCATGTAACACGAGCTCGCCGCACACTGCGGCCTTTGAAACTATAACCTTATAGTATCAGTACATTATAGGCAGTCTAACAGATAATGCGGGATTAGTAGCGAGACACAGAGGCAGCACTGTCCACTAGCGAACAGGATCGACCACCTATCTCATGTTTAGATCCGAACGCATTTCCGTTTGGCGACTGCAGTAGAGAGAACAGAAATATATTCCGATGATTCGTGACGGCGTACTCAACTTTCTGATTCAGGGCCTTCCAACATTTTTCTACAATTAAAATCCTACTAATATTATATTATAAATGTGAAAGTTTGTGGGTTTGCGTGTTTGTGTATTTGGATGTTTGTTACTCAATCACGCAAAAACGGCTGAATGGATTTGGATGAAATTTGGCAAACAGATAATTTATAACCTGGATTAACTTATAGGATACTTTATATCCTGATATTCCCACGGGATCGAGACTTACGCGGGTGAAACCGCGGGGCGCAGCTAGCGTAACATAAAAGTATGTGTGTAAAGTTCTATCCAACATGCCATGCCATAAAAAAATACGCATGTCTGCACACTCCAATAAATTACCATACCGTAAACCTACACTGAAAAAACCAATGCCAATCGGTAATAGTTATTTACAGCCAACATTAAAATTATTGTTATCCTCATTTATAAGTTGCTGATGAACGTACTCCTGCCGTAAGAAAAGATCGCATATTCTTCACCAAAAACCAGGTCAACGGTACCAGAAAGAACTATGATCATTTCTATTATTGGTAGCTATATTTTTGAGCCGTTTGGGGTTGAAACACTAGGGCCTTGGGTTCCCAGTGCACATCGAATATTTCGGGACATCGCCCAGCGGTTGGTCGACTCTTCACGTGACCAGAGGGCTGGCCAATTTCTAGGTCAAAGAATCAGCATTGCCATCCAATGTGGCAATGCTGCCAGCCTTTTGGGCACTTTTCCCACTGACAGCGATGCGGACGAATTTTTTGACTCCCTATGAGCCCTTCCTTCATATATAATTTTTTCCCTTTTGGACATATTGCTAGACTTAGATTTTATATTTTATTTAAAATGTTATTAAATGAAATTATTGATCATTTCTACAGTATTTTAAACTTGCACATGGTATAAACATCCGTACAAACTGACAAATATTCCAATGAAGACAAAGAGCAAAGCTTCCCATCAGTGGTGTCGCTAAAACGTTAGCTCAATCAGTGTTATCGGGTTATTTTTTGTGGTCTGTGGCAGCGTGGGTCGCTCGAGTGGACCAGTAATGCTTCACTCAGATAAAGATCTCGAGTGTTTGATATATGATGCGTAAAAACTATGGGTGTAGTGATGTCATAGTGGAATATCGATTGATTTACTTTATCTCAATTGGAATTGAACAACATTTAAAGTTTAAATAATAAATTCACCGGTTCCTAGATACTATTAGAGCTTCGTAATCAAGTTATATGTTTAGCTTTATATTCCTAAATAGCTCACATAAAAAAGTTCAAATTAAGCAGCGATCTCCTGACATTCAAAATCAACACACAATCGAAACAATAATTTACTATACATAAACTCACGCTTTTTCCCCATGGGGGTAAGAAAAAACTACAAAAACCAACTTACAACAATTCATACAAAGTTTTTAAAATTATCAATTTAATGTTAAAAAGAACTATAAAATAAGTATATCGACGAACATTTAGCCTCAACCATACCCAGCACTAGTGTCTCCACTAAGAGTGTCTGCTACCTGCGCGCACGCACTTGACGTCGCCAACATGGCGCGCAAATGTCGCCCTAACAGCATTTTTTTTTCCTTTTTTCTACAGAATTTGTACCAATTGATTCGTGAGCTGTTGAATGATAAAGACGTAAATTTTATGTGTATTTACAGATTGTGTGCCAAGCCTTGTTGTGTGTAGCTAGCAGATTTTGAAGCGACTTTATGAATTAAATGTGAAATGATCACAAGTATTGTCATCGTCTGCGTTGTAACGCCAGATTAGGCTTAGCTAATCATAGATAGGAATAAAAGAGGTGTTAGAACAAAACTGCCAACTACGATCCTGGAATTTCTTTGAACTAACACATCCTTTAGTCATTATCATCCATTATGGTGTTTTTCCTTGACGTTATCTACCACATAGCCCATAGTATGTAATAGGTAATACGGGCTGGTGTCCGCCATTTCACGTCAAAGCGAGTATTTTGCGTGCGACATACCTATATTATTCACTAGCTGTGCCCCGCGGTTTCACCCGCGTATGTCTCGATCTCGTGGGAATATAGGGATAAAACGTATCCTAGTTCCTATTCCAGGTCATGGTCTACCCGTGTGCCCATCCTCTCCTCTCTAGAGTAGGGTAAGTCGTGGCGGCGCGGCGCCAGCGTCGAACGGTTCGCGTATTGCATTTTTATACTCGTGATAACTTCGAAATTAAATGTCCGATTAGAATGAATTAAAAAGTATTTTACTTCTACATAAATACCCTTGATGTTAAAACTATTTATTTGAATAAGAATTAATATTATGTTGTTAAAACTCCTTCGCAAATAATGCATTAATTTAGACATATGCTGTCGCGGACTTTTTTTTAGAACTCTTAAAGAGGAACAATTCCATGATACATGATATTTGCGTGACTTAAACCGTTTACGCAGCGCACGCAACAGAAGCTCTCAAAAAGGAATAATGTTTCCCGTTTTTGCAACATTTTTCATTTATGCTCCGCTCCTATTGGTTATATAGCCTATAACCTTCCTTGATAAATGGACTATCCAACACAAAAATATTTTTTCAATTCCAACTAGTAGTATTTCCTGAGATTAGCGCGTTCAAACAAACAAACTCTTCAGCTTTATAATACTAGTACTAGTATTAATTAGTATTACTATAAGTATATTAGTATTTAAATATATATATAAAAACGGTAAAATTACTCTTGAGGAACCCGACATTGACATCACTCGTCTGATACGTGATCATGTTACATGCCAATAATCCTCAAATTCCGTGCATCATGCACCAGGCATTTAAAACTATCCACGACATCCGCTGTACCAAGAACTGTTATCTAAGAAGACGAGACTGTGCGAAACGTTACCCAGACATGAGGTGACATGGGACGCATCAGTGTTATCGATACTCGTAAACTCCTGCTTTACTTCAGGTAGGCATGTAGACCAAAGAAAAAAAGAAACAAAGAAAATGGGTCTCATTTAGAAAGCAACTCGGTTGAAAAAATTGATATCGATTCTAGCTCGATAGAGTTGACAATTAATTTTAATTCGAGAACGTGATGCCAAGAAAATTCATGCTGCGAATACATAGGTAGACAGGATTCTGCATGGAACCCTTGTATAGCAAGAGTATAGCGGAGAATATCATATCCTTTTGTTGAAGAATTATTTTTCCTTCACACAAAAAAAACAAAACCCCAGCGATTCAAACAACTCTAACAGCGTTGTAAACTGTACCCGAAGAAAAATATCACGTTACCTCCATTTCCATACCAAACGATTGGCCAATAACTCCATTCCACCTCATAATATAATGTACCAAACTGCTTTGACATCCGTTGTTCAAGACAACCTTATCTGAAAGGCGGCGGGAACATGGGAGCTCGTGAAATGTGCCCAGACGTCATAAAGTGATACACGAGAACACTGTATCATTGCTATCGAAGATTTTATGTTTTTACTTGACGTTCGGTCTGGGAACATGGGTTTTTAAATAAGTTCGTTAATTTTTCGTCTCGAGGCCATAAAGTATCCCATCGTTACCTATTGCCAACAAGCTATTCAAACTCTAACTCAAAGTATTTATTTCAATTAAATTATTTACAGGCACTTTTGAATTGTCAAGGGTGTGAGTCAATCAGAAAGATGAACCTAGTTACCCATTCTAAAGCGTAGGAGGAGAACGTTCAAAATATTGTTTATTACCTATATCGCCTTCGCAGCTTCATCTTAGGTAGTCAAATAATTAACTATAGTTATGACATAAGTTCTCCACAAGGCTTCTCAGGATTCATCTTATATAAGTTTGTCTTATTTTCCGGCTTTATGATGTAGTAGTACCTAAACTTTTTTCGTAGTGAATAAAAATTCATTACATTTCAGTTATCTGGAAGAAATTGCAATAGAGGCACAAAAGTATGTGATAATAGAAAATTCTCTAACATGACTGTGTGTTTGCTCTGGCGAAACATTCACAACAAAACATCTTGGAATCTCTATTTTCTATGTTCCATAAAATTTTTGACAGGAACTAGAGACTTCAACATGTTTTGGTGTGAATGTTTCGCCAGTACAAACGCACAGTCATAGAAATCTATTGTAGTACCAATGCATTCAACTACTTACCTGCAACATCCGTTATTCTACGAACACGTTATCACCCGACGCGGACACATCGGATCGTACCCCGGGCGTCCCAAGGTGACACTTCACTCTTATCGGAAGTTTGTCAAATATTTTTTTACTTGCGTGGCGTGGGGTACGGTATTGGCGCCAGTGCGAATTGTGACGTGTGTAGATAAGTTGGACTCGATAATGTCCTAATGCGTTTTGGACGTTTATGAGTTTATGTGGAAACATCTTTTCTTCTGGGACTGTAATAAATTATCATGTCAGAGAGAGAAGCGCTTGTATGCATTCCATTATAGGGTGTAGGTACATTTTGTTATTAGAAAGTGGGTATCGATTTTCTATAGAACGCTAGAGGACAGTTCCAAACCAGCTAAGACAAGTGTGATCCTCCTCCAATTTATAAGCCGAACCAATCATCGCGCGACTTTGCAAAAATAAAAGAGGTATTCCCAATGTTTGTAGTGCCGTTACACGTTAAGAAAATACTAAGAAAATCAAAGTGCTTTCCTCCTCGACTCCCCGGCCTCCCATTCGGAAAATAAGACAACAGTAAAACAGTAGAAATATGTTCAAAGTTTTGCGATAAAAAGCAATACAACTTCACAGAACCTTTTATTGCTGTTTCACTTTTTTGCCAAGTATATTTATGCGTACCTACTACTTTTTAAACACACACAAGTCTGCTACTGCTCCTTCAGTCTAGAGTCATTTTGGCATATATGAAAAGCCTGTGGGCTCTTCTCGCGGTTTTAAAGATATGTAAAAGCGAATTCAAATGTTATCATGATGAGATGAGGATGGGTTATAAGTGCCTATTATAACCTCTCCGTTTTTAAAGCCGAGGCATATGCTTCATTTACCTCTCTCTTTCAGTAAATCCTTATTTTATTACATTGTCATTTTCATTTTCCGTTACTTGCTTCGTTCAGGATAAATGAAACAATCAGTCAAACACCTTAAGTGGGTCCGTGATTTGGGTTCGCGTCCATTATTACGCGGTACGGCATTGTACGAGCTGATTTGTCATGTTCTATTGTGTGCTGTACCACCAATAGAATACACGTAGTTTTGGGAATGCGTCTTGAAATTTTTATTTACACATTTTCCTCAATTTCGATATTTTTCGCTCTGAATAGATTTCAATAAGCAAATGTTGTATTGAATTTGAGGCCAGGGTTTCATTAAGAAGAGTGCTTTATTACGAATTCTTGCCTTTAGATCATCAATTCTGTAATATGTATATTCCTAGTCCATCATATAATAGATATACCTACTTGAAGGTAAATTTGGTTCAAATAGGTAATGGAATGCAATAAAATAAACACCACAATTATACACGTTTATCATAAGTTCCAACCTCTTCTGTAATTAATCGTGACATACCACACTTACCTACACGACCCATACCAACATCTTACCATCTCATCAGCATCAAACCAATATCACTAAGAGCACTTCCTAATATCCCACCCCTCACTCAAATTACCTTCACCATTAATTACAATCATCCGTCATCCGTCAATTCTCGTTCCCGTGTCGTGTGTCAACGGACCCGCGCGGCACTTAGGCGTCAAGTTGCATCGCCTGCCCCATCCAATCCGCCGAAACGTCAGTACTCCACATTTATTTAATTTGTACTCCATTGCGCGGCGACAAGTACCACCATATATTTTAATTGGAATAAAAGGAAGCTTGGATGACGACATTTTTGGGGAAAATATTGCCGCTGGCAATTTGTCTGCTGTGAGTAAAAGCTTTAAGTAATGTATAACAGGAGATGTGTCTGGTGCTGGAATAAAAATATACGCTTCATGAAAACATCTTTTAGCATATAGGGGTGCTTTACAAGTGACCATACTTCAGTGCATCTGGCACAGCCTCGATACCAACCATAATTTGATATTGACTAACTAATCTTTCCTCGTGGAAAAATGTATGTAAAGATAACAATAAACATACCTACGCACCTAGAAAAGAGGATTTTGGATTTGAAAGCCATCATTATTAAACCGAGCCCGTGACGCAGCCTTAAAAGGTTTTCCTCTCATTCAACACACTTTACCTGAACTTGTATATTTCAACCATGTTTGGTGACACCATTCCACTAGCTATACTCCGATCTCTATAAACTCATAAGAATAAACATTTCGTATTTCCAAGTATCAGAAAATGTCTCAAACCTCACTTTATAAGTAAACCGTTGCACTAGGGCTGCCCCACTGGGTTTAGTGATGTAGTTAGTATGTAAATTGATAACTGTGTTGCGCTGTGTAGTGTAATGTTGTGTTGTATGGGACGACGCGAAGGAGATTGTTTCCAAACGCGTGCTTCTAGTTATAGCTTTATGAAATTGAACACGACAAGAGGTAGAGGCAATTGGTCGGAGTAGCGCACTACGGCAGAGTGGAGGTATAAAATACGTCGCTATCTTTATTCGCTACATGGACTGTCAACCAGTAACTGTTATAGCGTGTATAGAGGATTAGAGTCACCTGTTTAAACTGGCTGAGTGAGCCTCGCAGTAAAGGTAGTCATGACACGGGCATTGGCTATAATTTCCTGAAATACTAGCTTCGGTCTATAAAACTGAGACCCTGCATGGATTCTTAGTTTTATAGATGCAGTTATTGCACTTATTTTGAGGCACTTATTGCAGATGAAATATTCAGATGATTCTCTGGTTCATGACGTAAGTGTATTAACCCATTTTGTGAAAGAATATCCAAGAACAGCAAGTGGCTTTCAGTATTTTCAGCCAACCCTAATGTGGAAAACGCATCAGTTTATGAAATAAAAAAGTTATAAATGTAATGCATAGTGGGACACCACAACTCCAACCGATTTGAATTCAAACCGTGATCAAGGTTTGCAACCTAACCCGTCGCATGTTGAATACGGAACATAGCCAATAACACGGCTGATAAAGTTCTCTAATATTGTGGCCGGTGCGATGTCGCGCGGAGTATTTATAAATTTGTGACCACGCCGAGCGATTTGCGACAATCATGAGGAGTGGGTCAACATGCAGGCGGATAGCGATCTGTGAGTCTGTTTTATCGGATTTTTACAATAAGTGGAGAGATTTTCAAACATAATCACCAAACTGTTCAAATAATTGGTGATCGGCTAGGTTAGAAGATCATAGACAATTTAAATAATCTGCTCATCTTTCTATATTGCTACATTTTTGTTTAGTTATACAAACATAGATTTATTATAATCTATCCTAATCTCCATCAACCAATCTGGATGCATAAGCAAACGAAAATTCATACTAAAGGCAAATTCACCCTTTCGAAAGTGTTGTGTTGTAGCCGATATATCGATCATACTCGTATAACTAAAGAGCATTACAACTAGACTCACAAACGACTAAGTACTGATGTACTACAGATATGTAGGCTTTAGTAGCCAACTTTACGGCTTCAATAAATGACTCCCCCATAAACTTAGATGTTCATTTCGCCTCTACTTTAAACCACAACACAAAACAGCCTTCTTTCCTTCTTTTTCTGTAACACTATATCCAATCGTAAACTTCAAGATAAAATATTGCGAGATACTGTAAAACCACAACACCTTTGTACATAACTGACTCTTATGTCAAGGGAATAAAGTTGAGGATGTGTTTTGTAAGGTTGTGTGTAAGTTGGTTACAAACAGTGTGAAATTGACTACGGGCTATTGAATGTGAGTGTTTATTCAGCGTTGTGTATGCGAGGATATAGTAATTTGTTATTGGTAACGTGATATTTAGCTGTTGGGCCGGGACATGCCCCGATACTGACAATATAAACGTATGCCAGTTTATGACAATGTTGGTGTGTGGGTGTGACGTAGAATTATTATGATAGCAATTTTGTTAGGAATTTTATCGATTGGTGTTTCATAAATGCAGTAGTAGATTATTTTATTTCGAATGCCGTTTGCAGCAATTTGGGTATATATTCTCTAAAATATGATACTGATGACGAAAACAAAACTATGCGTGTTGAAGCAATATAAATCATGCCTTTCAGGATTTAAGTTCGTATCAGCTAATTGGTTCCAGTTCCATTCATGAGATGAAGCTCTACATAAGAACGTTGCCCTTCAGTAAAACAATTCGAGATAGAAAATAACAATAAATATTTATATTCTTAGTACCTATTATTATTATTAGTTTCTCGTAGAGGGAATTGGAATATTACTTGTAGTTCTGTATCGATTCCTACACCAGTAAGTACAAGTTATAAGACTTACTAAAAGCAAGAAGGGGTGCTCCCTCGACTAACTTATAGGTACAACTCTATTTCGAGGATTGTAAGTTTCTTCCAAGTTTTTAACTGTTTACGATCGATCGAGTACAGAACTATTACTTACTGACTTATGTACCTTTATGTAGCCACGAATTTGACAACAGAAGCTTGTAAAGTATGATTAGTTTAGTAAATTATAATTTAAGCCACCAGAGCTGAAGTTGTAACTGCTTCATAAAAATCATCGACGTTAGGCAAGGTTTCTCTAGGAGAAATTCAAAGTGATCGCAAAATCTCACCACCTTTGCTCATAGAGTGTCGGTTATTAAGAACAGTTTAATTAATCAGTCAACCAATTTGGCCTATCACAGTCCACTTCTCGACATAACACCCTGGTTCTCCAGTTTCCGCATCTAGTCTGTCCCTGCCGCCTTTCTAAGATCGTCGGTGTATCAAGGGCGTCCCCCACGCTACTTTTGCCGATTTCGCACCATGATTATAAGTATGTGTTCGTAAGTATATTGTAAGTAAAAAGCAAATAGCAAACTGAATTTCCAGAAATACTTTGTCTAAGAAATAAGAAAAAGCTTGCATCTCTATCATTTGCGCTCACCGAACTGTTACAGTAACAGGAAATGAGGTGTACTTCCGGCAGAGGCTCGCTTCCGGCCGGCCACTTCCGGCCCACTCGCTGAGCGAATCTAATGCTTTATTTGTACAACTTTCATGAAAACCAATGCACAATTGAGTGCTATTGTTGTGAAAGAAAAAGGAATGAATGTTTTAATTTGCAAATGTTATACTAATACAGCAATAATTAGGTACCTATAGTAAGATCCAGTGGTAGGTACCATTTTTGTCAGCGAAGTGATATCATCATTCATAAAGATTTGAACCTTGCAGATTGCTATAGTTGGTATGAATGGCCGAATTCAGCAGAAATAATCTACTAATATAAAATTAACCCAACTGTTTAACTGTTCAACTGTACAATAAGTCTGTAAAATAAACAATAACGTGACTATCTGACCTACTTTCGTAGTTCAGAAATCCATTTTCAGCTTTAATTCCCAATGATCACATAATTTCAACATAATGTATACCAGTATACATAAAAAAACGTAAAAAATCAGAATAAACACATCTTCTGTCAGTACCTACACGATTCTAAATTCAAACACATAAGTTCGCCTCGTACATCAAGTGTGTTACCGTTATTTTTCACGTAGCCCCAGAGCGTTCGATGTTTGAAACAAATCACCGATTCCCTACAAATTGGGGGGTGATCCTGGGGGCGGATCGGTGATTTTTTAAAGGGTTGAGGTGTCATTGTCCTTGTTTAAGGTAAAAAAAAACCTGCGTATCCCAGAACGATAATCGATTAAAATGTAGATTTAAGAAGAAAAGACGTTATCGAGATACATTTTTGGTCATTATTCAGAAAAACCAAACCGGTTTTTAGAAGGTTAGGGTAGGTTAAGGTAATTTTTTTTTTTACAAAAACTAATAAAATATATAATAAATAAACAAGTACATATATTTTTACTGCAGCGACCTTTAGCGAGTAGATACAAAGGAAGAAATAATTTACTCTATCAATGATTTCCCGTACAAATAAAGCCCAATATTTCGCCTTCCGTCCGCGTCAGTAGCGTTTAGTTAGAAAGGGATACCGGCGCCTGCCCTGCGGCTGAGAGATACACCTCATTAATACAGGTGCCCGCAGAGGGTGACCAGGGCCATAGATTAGACTAATATAATGCAGACGGGTGAGACTGGCGACCGAGAGTTTAGCGAATCCCAATGTAGAGAGAAAATGTTTGGTCGAGTTTAAGTAAGTAAGAAGTAACTTGCTCTCTATTTAAACACTTCCAATCTAGTGGCTTGACTTACAATTAATTAAATATACTATCTAATACTTATAGGTAGTCATTAAATGTAAATAAAAGAAGTATGTTGATAATAAAGTGACGCCTCTGACATATAGCTACTCTATGTAACTCTCGGGTTATCAATCAAGATCGGCGCGGGTCACGTACGCGGTCGGCTACCGTCTACTGTGGCTACTGGTACTTTTAGTACCGGACCGAAATACCCAACCGATTTTAGTCTTATCGTGAATTATATCTTCATCATAACTTATCTTATCTTACTTTCACGAAGCCACCACTGTACGTGCTTATACTTTTTAGGTACTGTTTTAAATAATAAATAGGTAATATTTATCTAACAAATTATTGATTTCGGTAATCCATTCATCATCATGATTCATGATTGTTTCTTTATTTATATATTTAGGCAACCAACTAAATACACACAAATTAAAAATCAAAAATATCATTTACAAATACAATAGCATTGCATGCATCTAAATTAAAGTAAGGCACAGCATTTTATTCAGATCTCACTATACAATGATAATTTAATCTAAAGATGGATAATAATTTAATTAGAACTACTATTAAACTTAAAATTAACTTGAATTAGATTAAATAAGAATGAATTAAATAACACGAAACATAATCAAAACACACAAACAAAATGAAGAAAAGAAATATTATTCAGCTCTTTTAAACTTAGTGATGATGCCTGAAAATATGTCGAAGTCAAAATCATGAAAAACGTCGTTACACTTTCTTACAGTAAGAATTTGTACAATACCCTACTACAAGTCGATGCTGCTTCCTCGCCTAGTATAAATAACATGTAACTTATTCGCGATTTTACGACTCCTAGACAAAAGTTGATATTATGCTCTATTCTGAGCTCATAACACAGTGATTTAATTCAAAGATATTTAAAACTGTACCGCCAATAACCCGCTCAAACTCTGCCCACTTTGCACGGGAAATAGCATGAACATATTGGACAGCTTTATTATAACTGCACCGGGTTAAGTGCGGCACTCGTAAAGTCGCCGCATTACAATATCCGCCAGAATCCACTTCCGACCTTACGGCAAAAGAAAGCTTGTTCAAGAGTTCTACAAGTTGTCTCTTATACGACAATAGCAAACACACTCGCGAATAACATCTGCTTTTAGACTGGTCAATAATCTGCACGAATTTCATCTTACACGAAGAGGTGATTCAGTAAGCTCTTGTCAAGCTCATAGTCGGATTTCTTCGTAACCATTGTCACTCACCACTGTAAATTGTGCTCTAGTCCACTTTTCTCCATCTGGCTGCTTTAAATAAATAAATAAAAATCATTTAATTCAGATAACTAGATCGTATGGATCTTTTTTTTAAATGATTTTTTTTTCTTTATTTCGATTCCGATTTAAAAATTAAAATATAAAAACAAAGCTTTTATATTGAAGTTTTATTTATAGATAATTTTATTTATAACTTTTCAAAACGCCCAAGAACTACTAAGCAATCTATTTCACGGCGGTGGGAATCCATTAATTAGTAAATAGATAAAGACGACCTTTCCTACAATTACTTAATTCATCATCATCTTCCTCCCTGTCTCATGTTACTTGAGAGCGACGCAACACGTTTTCTTCTTCGATTCGCCCCTGTCAACCGTCACGCTATCATTCACTCCTCTTTCATATCCTCACACAATCCATCTCCTACAATTACATACTTACGCTTCGCAAAAACGATGCTTCCTTACCATCGCAATAAACACGTCCCAGTCTCTTGCCATACCTTAAAATCCTCTAGCACGCTGGCACGCCAGGATGAATGGGAGGCGCTGGCACGTTATCAGCACGGGCGAACGCGCTAACTGCGGCGTCTGGCAGCCCCCCCCCCCCCCCCCTCTTCTTGCCTCATTGGACACGCACGCAAGACGGAATCGCGTGTTTGTAGCGTGATTAGTAACTTATTTTGCTGTATGTGTATTTTTTTTTAGATTTATAAGGACATTTCCCCTTTGTCGTTAAGGTTTGTACCTACCTGCCTATTTTTTTGTAACAGAATTCTTTCTAAAAAGGTTTTCATAGAAAGCATTGAAATTGAAATTGTTTTTTGTTTATTGAAATAATTGATTTACATAAATATTTTACAAAATAGATTGTGATGATGCATACTATTATTTCTTGATAGAGCTACTATACCATTTGGAATTTACAATTATTGTAAATATTTATAAGTGCTTGATGGTAGTTAGAATAATGTATGACATTATTCTAACTAGCTTATCGATGTAGCTTAAAGTTATCCAGGCAGATCCAAGTTCCCTAAATCGACAGCCACTTCACTAGCCTACATGTTATATAGTCACGCTGCTCCGTATAGCGGTGACACGGGTCGGCGTGATTAAAGCAGACGTGAAAGATCGCGTGCTCCGGGCAAGCTCAACGCGATTACTTGTGTTACTGTCACTTGATTGAGCCTTGGAGGATTAAGTTGAAGTATACTTTGAGATAACTCATACATAGCTAGCTGATAGATAGCAATGCGGCAGTTATCTACCACAGCTGTTCAATGGGAAGAAAGGCGTAGGTAACGGCTTAAGAAATTTTAAATTGTCAAATCCACTTTATGTAGCCATTTTTACCCGACTACGGCGAAGAAAAAAGGAGGGTTATGATTTTGACCGGTAGGTATGTATGTATGTTCATCTGTTCCCTCATACCTTCTAAACGACTCATCACAATTTGACAAATGGTCCGCTGGTTATAGGCTATGTGACGTCACATTAAATTAAAAATGGCGCCCTCTAGAGGACATAAAGTCAGGAACTTAAAAATATTTTTGTTTAATCGTACCATGTTGGGTATCAAATGAAAGGGCTTAATGTGCTCATGTACATTTAAAAAAAAAAAAATTGTAACCCCAAATGAAAAAAAAAGTAATAAAAACTAAAACCCAACTACGACTAAAAATCCGGAGTTACCTACCATACCTTTTTAGTCGTAGTTGGGTTTTAGTTTTTATTACTAAAATTTTTTCATCGATTAGTGTCGTGGACAAATGCATTCATTGCACCAGTATAATTGCATTTAAATACACCAATAATGTCGGTTGCATGTTTCTAGTATTAATGTTAATTGCAGCAACTAACAAATACTCTCCGATAGAAGTGGATTCAGGTCGATATTGAAGCGGGTGGGGCAAACCCGCGACCTCACAAGTCCATTACTGGTTTCTTTCACGATATTTTCATAGCAGTCAATGGTGAAGCTACAGATTATTGATAGTCCATTCAGTAAAACGTGAAATGCACCGGTAAGTAGTCAGTAAGTAAGGTCGCGTGGTTGACGCGGGTCGCCGTGATTAGGGCCGACGCGGGTTCGGGGCCGGTTGACAACCCAGCCCAATGGGATTACCTACTTACTTACCGATTACTTCCATGCGAATATCAATGTGATAACCTAAACTGGTTACGTATTATAATACCTAAGTTTATTCTAACTATTTTCAAGATAACTACGGTCAAAAGACCTACCGTTTAAAATATCTAAAGATCGTTTCACCGATTTTTGTAATAACTAATGAACGAAATCCATAAAGGAGAATTCATCTACGGTTTATTCGGCTACAATTAATTCACCTAAGGTTGGTTAAACTAACGGACGATTCACCTACTGTTGATTTATCTGTGGTTTATTTTTATTTGCCAAATGATTTTTTTGCCATATTTTCGATCGACAATTTGTTTTGAGAAACACATAACACAAATATCAAAATAAAGAATAAATATTTTTTTTTAAACGATAATGTGTTCCTCACGGCTGCGCCAAAAAGGCTCATTTCAGCATTAATGCCAGACAGAATATACTGTCTGACGCTGGTTTTCTAATGAACCCTTATGGACAAATCTGCTGTTCCATACATTTTGTCGATTTAAGTGAACACAAATGTATGGAACAGCTGATTTTTTTTTCGCGATTTCAAGGTTTGCCCCATAGAAAAAGTATATTATAGATGACACCAAACCACTAGTTTCAAGGATAACGGTGTCTATCCTAACACCCTGTATATTACTTACCCCTCAGTATTAATAAACTGTAGGCGAGTCATCCATTAGTGATTTCATACATAGTTGAAATAGGTATCCAATATCTTAAAAAATCATTAGATTAATCGTTCGTTAGTGCGATTAACTTTAGTTTAGTCAACATTTTGTAAGTTAAACAGTAGTTAAGTCGACCAATATGCGTTATGAACATATGTAAATCAACCGTAGTTATCTTGAAAATAGTTAGCACAAACTTAGGTATTATAATACGTAACCCCTAAACTACCGTTTATAATGTCCTGAGGGCCTAGACAGAGTGACGTCCTATCAGATATACCGATGATGGAAAAGTCAAAAATGTATTGGACTGACATAAGATACATCAAAGCTATAAGATACATTATGTCAATCTTGTTTAAAGACGTTGCAGAAATACAAAACGCTTAGGTACTTAATGATTGCCACTTGTCTAGGCCATCTGGAGTAGCAAACCAGTCTTTATCGACCATTTGATCTTTTAGTGGGTACTCTTGACGACTTTCATCCGCGTAAGGGTAAACCCATCAAGCATAACCTTCTTATGGAACAAAGAGGAATAATCGTAACATGTAATGCGAATATTATTTTTGATAGTCCTCGAAATGTGAACTGCTCTCAGTCAGGTGATTTCGTAGCCGCAAAATCTTTCTTTCAACTGTTACTTCACAACACTGAACGCTGTACTTCATAATACATCAACATCAACATAAAAGAAAAACGCTCCAAGAATACGAACAAAAAAACTTTAGATACAGTCGAACACAAAAGTGTAACAAATATAAAAGTACATTAAAATATCTTTCGTGAACGGTTCGTCCCGGGCATGGTAATGCGGTATTATCCGGTTCGCGCCGGAATTTACCGGCCACCTGTAACCGGCCTCTCGGTCGCCGGTAAAATTTTCATAGCCCTCGAGCCACGGAGGACTTGCGTCGAGTGTTTGTGCATTTTTTAGTGGTTCGCAACGTACTCCCAACGTTTTTGTTTTTGTTCAAATTGTTATTACTTTTTCAAGACAAAGTTTTGTTGGTTATGAAGATTTCTGATATTTCGTCCAGAAATGTAAATTGTCCGGATGTATTTACATATTTTTATCTCCAATTTTCTTTCGTAACGTCAAGTATTAAGTGTCCTCAAGGAAATGATGGAACTTTTAAAAGTTTTTCAGAGGGAAATCTCTTGCGAGATAAATGGGGTGCCTGAGAACTCCTTGGCTCTGGATGCTCGTCTTTGACAGTTAACTTGACGCAACTATTTCGCAAACTTCTCCACTTTCTGAAGGAACACGTTATATTCCATAACTTTGGGCGCCGCCGGAGCATAAGTTCGCATGCCAGCTGCAGTCGGTACCAAACTTGCTTCAAAGTTTTTTAGTTTTGTAGGTAAGTAGCCATGAATGGAGACTTATAAATCTTTCATTATATGTACAACCTGTCTTAAAGAAAATTATTTTCTTTTTATTGAAGCCCTATTTTATTTCCATCGCTTGCTCAACTTTCGCTAATGTCATCCATGAATGACCACATCATCACAATGACCCAAAAATGATAATACTCCCAAAAAATCCAATGAACAATACTTTAAGGCCCACAGGTGGCCCCTAAACACACGGCCGGGTAATGCGAAACGTTCCGGATAATAAAACCATTTGCACGCGCCCAACCGGCTTGATCCGGATCTCAGGTGAAATGGCCGCGTTATACACGGGTGATGGACCACGGCCGAGTAATGGAGCCCGGGTATAAAATGGAGTTAGAAGTAATAATAATTACCAAAATGGAGGATAAAGAGAAACATTAATTTGGAAGAAATGGACAAAACGAGTCATGGCCGCGGAGAGATGGTAAGGATCACAAACAATAATATTCCTAGCGACTAGAATAGAGGTGCGTGTATGATAAAATTAATTTTAAAAGAAGTATTTTGTATAAATCCAGTCGTGCGGTGTCTCTTGAACAATACCAAACGTATTCAAGCATCTATCGACTATCGGTGACACGATTACATAAACAACAATACAACAAGGCCATCTGATTTCCATCGGATTCATTGAAAACCACTACCGATCGCTCTTGTCTCATAAATTACTAACCGCTGCCACTGGATGAGTACAAATGAGCCGTACAAGTACATTATAAATTCGCGCGTTACCAAGATACATGGCGCCAATACTGCCATTAATTAATTCAGTATTCAATTACGTACGATTTGTTACCGCTCGTGTAATAGCACACGTAGGTATTAGGCGTAATATAGGTGTTCTTCTTAATTAATCATGATGTACCTAATGCTTGAAATTTTGCAAAAACAAAATGTTTGAAAATAATATGTACCTAATAATAATATAAGTGAAATAGTAAATTATAAGCAGATAGTGGATAAGGGGGCTAGTAAATTATAAGATAATAGTATATTTAAAAAAAGAATGTATGTACTTACATTAGAAATTAGAATGAAATAGGTAAGCTAAGTTGCATTCATAAATCACTCTCATTAAAAAAAATTGTGCTGTCAAATTGTAAACGTCATCAGCGGAATTTTCCCATAATAGATTATATGCGAAGTATTGAACAAAAGACAATAAACTATCTTCCTTAGCTCCCTGGGCAGTCACAACCTGTCGTCGGCCTCCACAACATGAGGCTCTAGGTCAGTTCCAAGCTCCGCGTTCTCTCGTCTCTTGCACCACATAATCACCTTTCCACGCGACTGTACGGTAACGTCTTCAACATTCACAGGTACGGTACAGTCGTTCACACGCGTCGCTCCGATGTTTTATTGAATGTAATGTAAGCAAGTGATGGGCTGTTCCCTAAATATTGTACGACGAGTCTTACTTATGACCTTATGATGTGTTTTGTGTACAGTTTCTTGTTTTGGAATTTTCCAGAATATAATTTGGGATACGGCTTTATAAAAAAAATTTGTGTTATGCTTTACACATAAATTACTCTTTATCACTGTTTTTTCTCAGTTCCTGCATTTAGTAAACTTTAAAAAAAAAAACAAAAAAAATCGTTTCATAACTACACGAATTTTGAGTTTATTTTGTATTAGCTGATGACCGCGGCTTCGTTCGTGTGGATGTCGGTTATAATATACTAAAACCTTTCTCGAGAACCACTCTATCCATTGGTGAAAACAGCATGAAAATCGGTGCAGTAGTTTTTGAGTTTATCGCGAACAGGACGACGGACAGTCGCGGCGGAGGACTTTGTTTTATAATATGTAGATAAGGATGTTGTCTCCTTCTCTATAATCACGTCTCCATAATGAGTCACACAGAACCTGTCCATAAGTTTCCAGCAAGGAATTCATTTCCAAACTACTTAGGTACTACCAGCTCATCTTCTTCCCATAATCTCATCCTCTTTCCATCGAACACCAAAAATGGCGTCATTACCGCCCCCAGCCATTTCTTCCCCCTCCTCGCCGCACGTGAGCCCAATGGCCTTTATGACTTTATCATGAGCCGGGATATTGAGCCAACCTGCCGGGATTTACTCCGGGACTGGAGCCCGGAACTCAGACGTAATCTGCCTTGTAATAATGTTGCGAATATCTCGCTTTTTATTAATTTTTAGCTTAAAAGTTTTTACCGCGGTGGATGTTTGAGGTGCGATTTATGGTTGTATTAACTTTATAAATTAAAAGATGGTAATAATAATATTTGGCCTTTGGCAGGCTTTTAATAAAAGCATTACATCTTCATCATCATTATAAAACCAGCAATTTCTCACACCTGAACGTGGGTTCTACTGTCCAACTTAGTTCTGTGCTTCAACTCCAGTCAAAAACAATTTGATAAGTCCTATCACAAAAGATCGTAAGACATTCAGGGACAATATTAAATTAAATGCAATCAAAATCATTAATTGGTTCCCTAATTAGTTGACAAAAATACATTCCACAAAAGAATATCAAAGTGCTACTGTATTCCTTTCAACATGAGAAGGGTCTCCAATCTTCAGACCCAAAAAAAAAAAATATCCTTTGACACCTCTGCACTGATTAGATGTTAATTAATCGTGAACAAATGAATGTTTGTGTAGGAATCGTATCCGTGGACCGCGTGGCTGCGTTATCTGTCGGTAGTTAATTACGAACGAATGCTGAGCGACGCAACATGACGGGTCCGGTTACTGGGACGGGGTGGCAGTGATGGCGAGAAAATAGGACATTATGTTCTTTCAATATCATATAAGTTTTCTGCAACTATTGAGGAAAATAGGATAACGTAGCAGGTCCCACGTGATAAACGAGTAATCTCAAAAAAAAAACTCATGTTTCCAAATAAAAACTTCCAAGAACAAAATCATTCAGAGAAAGTTTCAAGGCCCATCCAACATGATGTACGTTTTAAATTATGCACCAAAAATCACCTAGCAACTCCAAAATTAGTTGTTATGCAAACCTGAGAAAGCAAATTCACACATTCACAAAACAAGTTCCACAGAGTTGATTCCATTGCATGCAAGGGACATAATTGATGTGTTCAATCATCCAAGACGCATCTCGAATTATGTCGACTGCGCGAGATATGTCGAGTGTCGAGGGACGCATTAATGTCGTTATCTTCACGAGACTAATTAATTAATGAGTCGCATACAAATATCTGCCAGTAAGTGTGTGCTAACATTGCTTATTTTAGGGACCGAGAAACTTCGCAAAAACGAAAAGTAAGGCGTGTTCGTAAATTAGTGTTGCAGTTTTATTTTCATTTTGAAAAAGCTTAAATTGGTTGATTGTGTTTGTTGATTCATATTATGTGTAGCTATTTAAATGTAAGTAATACTTAATTTGAACTTGTTTTTTTCACAGTCCTACACAACCAACCAACAAAAGTGTTATATCGTAATTTTTTTTTTTAATTCTTTAATTGCCTTTTACCTACAATACGACGACGTCTTCACGTTTAGTGTTAAATTAAAAGTCGAGTTTGTAGGCATCACTAACGCGAAGGCGTAAATGAACGTGCCAAGTTACAGCAAGTTGGGGTGCCACTGACAGATAAGAGTTATGTTAGGTTAGTATCCCCTTTTTAACATTTTCAGGTAATGGTGAAGATAAATATTGATTCAGCCTTTTCTTGTGTTGAGAGTGAAACCGCAACTATTTTACTAGCAATATATTTCTACAATTAACAAAAAGAAGGAGAAAAATATTTTTATAAAATTGCTTTCGATGCAAACCATTGAATTAAATTATTCTACGACTCAATTTTATAAAAGTCAATAAAAAAAAAGTGTTACCGATTTCTCTATTCTGTAAAGAGTCTGACATTAAAATAACGCTCCAGTAAGACTCAATACTAAATAAATAATCGACAAATAACAGTCACAAATCACAACGACACGTCTTCACCGCAACAGATTAATTAGCAGAAGATTAAACGCGCGCAACAATAAAATGGCGTGGTGTCAGATATCACGGGACTCTCGGAACTAATTAAACATCTGCCCGTCTGTCTGTCTGTTCGTTTTATATCGCTTTTAGTATATTATTAGATGGTGTTTGTTTTAGCTAAATGTATTGGACTGTTTTAGATTGGAATGTCTTGTTTCTATTAGGGTACTATATTAATTAAATGTTTGGTCGAACGTCAATTTATCTTCTATTAAGAAACTAAGACGTTATTGAAGATTTCGTTAAAACTACAAAACATTGTCTGCTGACATAGGGAAGGAAATGTTGCGAATATTTTAGGACACCTTCACAGAACCAGACTCAGATGGTTTATTACGCTTTCACGCTAAAATGGCTGATCGGATGTGTATGAAAGTTGGCACATGGGTAGACCATGACCTGACATAGGATACTTTTTATCCCGATATTCCCACAGGATCGAGACTGCGGGTGAAACCGCGGGGCGCAGCTAGTTTACCATAAGTAACATGAGCAAGCTCTACGACGATGATGATGTCACTCGACTATCATAAACAGTCTATTAGTTCGAAGTATCTACCAAACCAGTACTTCGGTGTCTATCCTGCACACTCACTGTCACGCCACTCTGCTAGGCGTCGACACTAACGCCATTTAGATCATTGTTTATGTGATCAACACTTGACCCTACATTATAGCGTGTTTTTGCTTGTCATAGTTCCTCCACTCGTAAAACAACGGTATAAGGTTTAGTTTTGGGTGACATTCGATGGAAGATTCAGGTCAAATGTGAAGGGCAATTGATTATATGGGACATGACTTTAATTTCCAATTATCGTGACATGATTCCGTTATTTAAATGTTGCGGCTTCGAATATTGACACATGACTTTCATGAAAATAGCCAGTTAGTAATATTGAATTGTTAAAACGAATGTAGACGTGATTTCACACTATATGACAACACAGGTCTGTTCTGCAAAACTTTAATGAAAAAAGCGTCGTAGAAATGCGAAACTATGTACCGTATAGTCTCAGTTTCAATTTATACTGGTGGAAGAAGATATTCTTCGTTAAATCGGAAAATTGACTAGAAGAAACTATGAGGTGGTTTATAAGACTAGTAAACAAAGTTCAAGAATTGGTATTTTTGTAAAGAATACTCTACCAGTATTGACAGACTATGAAGACAGACTATGAAAATATAACGTGTATATATATATAGATAACGTGAAGTAAACAAGTACCCTAATAACAAGTCGATCAAAATGACGTCACTCTATCATCATTTTAGAAATTGAGCCGAAAGTATTACGAACAGCCGGTGCTGCCACCATTCTGCCAATATTGAGGCAAATTCATATTTACTGAAGTTTTTGTCCGAAGGAATCATTGGAGCGTTCTCACTAGTTCTTACAAATGTGTATTATAAATACAATGCAGATTTTGTGATTTCTCCATCCAATATTTCCAAGTTGATAATCGCACTATTGATCCATTTGACTCTAACAAATGTTTTCTTCAACTACTTTACCTCCCGATAATAGATTCCTAATTTTATTTCGACTTCCACCGAACGAAAAGCTCTTTTTCTCTGTACTTACATAATGAATATTAAACAGCTCAGCTTGAAAATATAATCAAGGCTACAATTAAACCAATACGATGTATAATAAATATAATCAGGAGGCACCTTTAGCAAACGCTTGGTTTTGTTATTTCGGTAGGTCTAGCTGACCGAAAAGTTGAGCCTAAACATATCCAATAAACACATCTCCCCAAAACTTCAATCCAAATGAAATTCCCAATCAATTAGTAGATGTGCAATCAAACGCGGTTGCTAATTATCGGCACGACATATGCGGTAGGACGGCACGAGGCAACGGCACGGTACGGCACGGCAACGGTGCGGCACTAACGAGCCGAGCCGCTAAAGCAATCAGCAATCAACGAGCTACGGACAGGGTTGAACGAAGTTGTGTTGGTGGAGCAATGTTTGTATGCGGTTTATTAGGGAGATCTTATTCTAGTAAAGATGTTGTCAGCTATGCAGCATTAGTGTTTGATTTGATTGAAATGAAATGAAATGAAATTGTTTACTCTGTAAATAGGATATAGGAATCACTTTTACACGTCATATTAAAAAATACTAAAAATAAGCTAAATGAGGTCGGCGTTTCCTATCTGACTACTCTGAGAAGAAAGGCCGAAACAAACTCAGAGGTCACAGTCTCTTTTAAAGTCCAGACAT
Source organism: Lithophane ornitopus (assembly GCA_948473465.1). Classification (NCBI taxonomy): domain Eukaryota; kingdom Metazoa; phylum Arthropoda; class Insecta; order Lepidoptera; family Noctuidae; genus Lithophane; species Lithophane ornitopus. The sequence continues at coordinate 16,194,100 of OX419627.1, read as the reverse complement.
AATCTTGGTCAAGCCATATGAGGACCATGTAAATTCGAGTCTGAAATGGTCTTTTGAGGAAAGAAGCACACAGATTTGAGTGGACCTGTCCAGTCAGTGCAAGCATTTGTCGGTAATAGTTGAGCTCCACTCAACTCAGATCCAGTGGGTAAATAGATTTTTAAACCTATACTTCTTTACTGGATCCATACGAGCGAATCTACTAAAACTGTTTAATAATTATTAATTATTATACTCATTTAAAACTCTTCTTTTTGCAGTAGATTATAAAACTTCTCACAAATTAAGATTTTTTAATCCTCTGAATCTCGCTCCTCTTAATGGTTTTTTGATGTTTACCACTCTTGCAATTACAAACAAACAATTACACTCAGGCAACTATACGTCAATTTTATTTTCCTTGTTCTTAAATGAAGTAGTACGTAACTAATACTTCCATTGTATTTTGTCTATCTGTTTCCTCCAATACTCCTTCCTGCCAGCCCTGACTCCCCTGCACTTGGGCACACGTTGTCTCGACGCTCGTATTCAAATGTTTGCGCTGCAGCCGCTGCAGCCGCTAGCTCTGCAGCGCTGACTCGCTGACCTCGCATGCACTGTTTTACTTCAGCCTAGATCGGTCCCGCTGATTGTCTGATCATGTATGTGGCGCCTGGTTCACTGCTACATGGGAACTACAATTGGCTGGTTTAAATTCTGGGTCTCATTATATTAAGTGCACTGTCTCTCGACCTGCACGACTTTGCGTATATACCGTACATACCGTCTCATTGTTTTTCTGTTATTTTCTTCGTTCGTTCTTGTTTCTTTCACTCATTATTTAAATATTAAAAGTTTTTATTTAAACTGTAATTAAAGTAAATACATAATTTCTGTTATTTTACACTCTCGAGTATTGAGCCAGAGAATATAGCCTAGGAGGTAACGTTGCAAATGAAAAAGTCATAGTAAGTCGGCTGATATTGTCATAGATGGTTGATCTTATACGACCATTATGTGAAACAACCGTCAGCTGCTTAAGTAGCGGTGGGTGCGGGTGTGGTTGGTTCCGGAAGTTGTAAAAAAATATATATATTTAAGTCATAGTACGCCGCTAGATTTTTTTTTTCATAAACGTAAAATAAAGTTACAGTACGCCGGATGAAATTTAACAAAGATGATTGTTTAAATTATCAAAAGTATGAAAACAACAATCAGCTGCATGGGTAGCGGTGGAAAGACACTAAAGATATAGATTATTCGAATAATGCACAGTTTATTTCAGGGTCCAGCTGACAGAACTCCCCTGTCCTCACCCAGCTAACTGATTGTTTTTGCAATCATAACTATTAAACTACAGTCTTGTCAAAGGAGAATGGGCCCCTTGCCTCTGGGGTTCTGCCCTGAAGCCCAATAAAAATAAGATATATACCAATGGAAAGTGCTTTTCAAGGGGAACCATTCCTACTAACATGAATTTTTCCAATTGTTAGTCAGTTCGGAGTAAAAGACTTAAATAGGTGTGAATACTTGGGCATCGAAGTTAAAGAATTTTCTTGGCCCAATAGCCATAAGATATACACCGATGGAAAGATCTCTTCAAAGGAAATATTTTGTGATAAGACGCTTCTCTCGATTGTTAGTACGAAAGAAGCTACTAACTTTAAATGTGAGTAATTAAACATTAGTGAAATCCATCACCTATTTAGGTCATTAACTCTGAACTGACTAATAATAGGCAAAAGTCGTGTTAGTAGGAAAGGTTTCCCTTTAAAAGTTCTTTCCATTGGTGTATATCTTATGGGTTAAGAACATTTCTTAACTTCGGTGCCCCAGTAGTAACATTTATTTAGGTCATTAACTCCAAACTGACTGTGAACTAGCAAAAGTCGTGTTGGTAGCAAAGGTTTTCCATGGAAAGCTCTTTCCATTGGTGTATATCTTATGGCTATTGGGCCAAGAAAATTTCTTAACTTCGGTACCGAAGTAGTCACCTATTTAGGTCATTAACTCCGAACTGACAAAAAATTGGCAACAGTTATGTTAGTAGTAAAGGTTCTCCTCAAAAAGTTCTTTCTGTTGATGTATATCTTATGACTATTGGGTCAAGAAAATTCCTTAACTTCGTTACCCCAGTAGTAACACTTATTTAGGTCATTAACTCCAAACTGACTAATAATAGGCAAAAGTCATGTTAGTAGCAAAGGTTCTCATTGGAAAGTTCTTTCCATTGGTGTATATCTTATGGCTATTGGGCTAAGAAAATTCCTTAACTTCGGTACCGAAGTAGTCACCTATTTATGCCATTAACTCCGAACTGATTAACTGATTAATTGGTAATAGTCATGTTAGTAGGAATTGTTCCTCTTGAAAAGCTCTTTCCATTGGTATATATCTTATTTTTATTGGGCTTCAGGGCAGAACCCCATAAGTAAGGGGCCCATTCTCCTTTGACAAGACTGTAGTTTAATAGTTACGTTTGCAAAAACAATCATTCAGCTGGCTGCGGACAGGGGAGTTCTGTCAGCTGGACCCTGAAATAAACTGTGCATTACTCGAATAATCTATATCTTTAGTGCGTCAGCTGACGGTCTTTCCACCGCTACTCACGCAGCTGATTGTTGTTTTCGTACTTTTGATCATTTAAACAATCATCTTTGTTAAATTTCATCCGGCGTACTGTAACTTTATTTTACGTGTTTTTTTACAAGTTCATGCGAGCGGCTGACGCATAATCCCCCTCCACCATGCAGCTGACGATTTTTTTTCAGCTCAGTATGATGTAAATATTTATATTTAAAAAATTTCAGCCGGCGTACCTTGACTTAAATTTTAATTTCTTTTCACCACTTCCGTAACCTTTCAATCCTACACCCACCGCGGGTGCGTCAGCTGACGCTCGGTTCACTTATCAGTCATTCGAGATCTATTGAACAAGATGGCAACCGATCGGCGTAAAAACACTACCTAAAATGCAACGGTACCTCCCGGGCTAATAGTATATAATGCAATTAGTGAATAAAGGACGGATTTAAAGCGAGGGCCAGAGATGAATCACGAGCAAGTGAAGGATTCTAACGACGACGATTCAAGTGTTAGAATCCTGAGCGACGCGAGTGATTCATGGCCCTCGATATAAATCCGTTTTATTCAAGAGTTGCATACTATACTTTATACCATGACTACGAGAAAAAGAACTTGCAACTTCGAGTATGTTGTCATGTCAATGTTATGGCTTGTTTATATAGTACACCGTAGCATAGAATAGAAATACTCCATAATGTCGATGACTCCTTTTTCTTCGACAACTCATAAAATAAGTTAGGAAAACAGACTCTGAAAATGTTCCAGAAGTTTGATTTTCATTTTTCCATTTGCAAAACTCATCGTAGGCTTTGATGCAAACCAGCCGTGATTTGTTGGGTAGCAAGTTTTCTACTATATCGGCCGCCCTCTCTTTCATAAACTTAGGTGTTAACACATCTTCGTCTTCATCACTTGAATGCATTTTCAATAGATTTATCATTAAGTAACACTAAAATGTTTGTTCGTACAACTTAAAGTATTTAGAATAGCGCCAATTTACTAATGACAGCAAAGAACACAAAACAATTTTTATTCTAATGCTAAACTCCTTGTCGAAAATGTCGACCAATCAAATCGGAGTTTGTATCGAGTATTTTTTCGCAAGGAGGTTGTATAGCATTGAAATTTCGAATATATTGGTGTGTTCTAAATTCAAACACCAAAACAATGATTAAAAGTGCTTTTTATTCGCTGTTCTCAGTGAATAAAATAAGCTTTTTAGAGGGGAAAGGGTATAAAGTAAATTAAAGGCACAGTTCTTTATTAATATGTCAACTCGACTAAAACTAAAAGTACCTAGTTCCATTTTAACGTGGGAGGTGACCGCATGACCAGCCAAGACACATGATGAACCTAACCCACAATGACAAGCAACACTAACATCAACCTTACCATGAAATTCATCATAATATTTGACTTGATCTTAAAACAGTCAACATTACCAGTGGGTAGTATCCGTCTGCTTCAAGTGGTTACCCTCAAGTATCGAGTTGTGTCTTCGTCATGGTCAACTAGCTATACATGGTTAGTAAGCAAGTATCAAGATTTGTCTACGACACGGTTGGTGGTGAAGTAGAAAGGTGCAAGTATCAAGATTGGCCTACGGCATGGCTGCTCGAGGAGTGGTTGCAAGCATGTATCGTATTTGTCTGTGTGACGATATAAGTACACAGGTTAGTGTACAAGTATGAAACCTCGTCAACCCGGGGTTATGGCCTATCAAGTAACATCTCATCTGTACAAATATGTACGTTGTAGAGTTAACAGTGTCAGGACACTGGGTATACATGGTTGTTGTTTGTACCCTACTTACTTACATGTGATTCGAAAGTTGATTATGTAACGAATGTATCCAAAATTATGTTTAGTTTCTTTTTTCGTGATGCTAGCGACGAGCTTTTTACACTATTATGGTTAGAATACGCAGTGTCAAATAAAAATATAGAAATATCCACAGTTTGAACATTTCCTATAAAACGCTAACGCGTGCTCTTACCCCCAAGTAGGAGTTTAACAAACTTTCTGCAGGTAAGAATGTAGATAGATGCTAGGGTAGCCGTTTCTTTCAAATACCTACCTATCACCTAGAAATAGCTATTTACTCAGTAGGTACTATTGATTTATCTACTATACACTAGATTCTGTTGACAAACCATGTCATTGACAATTCAACATTTTATATTTCACCCTCATCATTTCAAATCGTCATGCCACAATTTAAAAAGCTCACATCATGGCGCGTTGTTACATGATGTTGGTTGATGGCCGGTACCTATTGGTCAATAATTGTCCACAAATGTTTGTCCGCGCTCGTCATTTGTTTGTACTAGTTCACCGAGTCGCTGCTACTGTTTGACTTTGTTTTTATTACACTGCGGTGGAATTAGGGTGCTAGTGGTAGATGATGTGTACTCGTTTGTAGGATGTTGGGTGGCCAAGGATAAGTTAACATCACATTTATTTCCGAGGAAGTCTAGAGACTCAATCGCATGATAGATTTGATGAACAATATCTGCGATCACCAGCTAGCCCTGGGCCGAGTCAAAGTTCAACCCACATTAAGCTTATAAAGTTTCACTGCAAAGAAAGGTGATCCAAAAACAAGTCCTTCGGTTACTTATGTCCTTATTTTTGTGTCAACTGTACATGAGCTACAGTTCTAAGTGACAAGGAATTCGAAACAATATAAGTTTTAAAGCGTAACAACACTATTTTAAATACATATTTGTCACTTTACTTTAACGCAGTTCACTGTAGAACATGAAGAAAACATTTACGCTTGAGTTAAACAACACTGTGAGAACTTTCAATGACATTGTATTGCATAGCAAACATTGTATTGGTCTCACTCAGTAAAAAGCGTGTCTTGAGTCTTACTTTGAAAACTTCCATGGTATTTGATTATGTAGATATTGATAACAAGAAAGCCCATATAGCATAATTTAATTATGACCAACTTGCTGGAACAAAACTTTCAATCGTTTTTTGATGACTGAGCAGCAGACTTACCATTTCAACAGTTTCTAACTAGACAATGACATCAGCTACTAAACAAACAGTCCAGTGTACTTTGCACCGCGTGGCAGGGTCCCACAATTACCCAATAAGAGCGTGTCACCGGCAGGAGTGATGGATGAGGATCGATCACGACGCCTGCGCCGCTCCGCACCGCGCCGCGGATGTACACGTTGCCGCCAGCCGAACTGTGGTGAACTACTCGTAGGGACATGTGCTGGTAATCAGCATGATAGAAACAATAAAGGGTGTACGCAACATACGAGGCTTGACGTGGAGTTGAGGACACCAGCCCGTATTCCCTATTCACAATAAAGGGTTTATTAAAAAAGACAATTGTGGATTCTAGTAAGTTCTATCCAGAAAGTGCATGGAAAAGTATCTCATTGTCACGTTGTGAGTTTCTGGTGACATACTGCAGGTAAGGATGAATGCCAATAATCGTTAAAACAATGAATATGAGATAAAACCTAAAAGACAGAGTCAAGCCTTGACCTTCAAGACCCTGGAAATACCACCTGACAATAATTCTCATTTGTTTTGATCAAAATAATATAAAGCCACAATGAATGAGATCAAGATGGGTCCCAAGATTGTTTAAGGAAAATATCAATTCCAGTACTTAAATCCAAATCTAGAAACAAACCCAATAATACCAAAAACGATAGAAGTTAACCAATCCAGCAACAGTGCAGTAAACCTATAGTTTACGAGCACAAAGCATACATCACTCACGCATTACAATCACAACACACATACCATTGCAGTTCATTTTCTTCCACAAGTTCAGGAGTCGATAAACCTGTCAAATATAACTGGCCAGTTGCTTGATTAAACAACGAAGACAACCACAATTGAAACTGAACTCTTAGTTCTTATAAATATGGTGGTGTTTCATTTGATTGATGTGTGGTGGTTATGTCGTTTTGATCATGTGATGCAGGAGTCGAAGGTGTGGAAATAACAAGCGAGCCAATGTTGTATATAAACTGTGGACTCAATCAAAACGTTGGCTTCTGGATCGGGGTGGTGGTCATAGACCGATGTAGTGAACAGATGGGGCTTTCGAAAATGTGATTTGTAAGTTTTCTTTTGATTGAAATAATCTCAGAACATGTTCTTGCCACCCAGCTGTCCAGACCTTTCGTAGTATTATTCAAAGAAACATGCCACTAAATGCCACTGGCTACATAATTAGTCAAACAATCAACTAATGATTTTATTATGAACTAGCTGATGCCGCGACTTCGCCCGCGTGGATGTCGGTTATTAGATACTAAAACCTGACTCGAGAACCACTCTATTCATTGGTAAAAACAGCATGAAAACCGGTGTAGTCGTTTTTCAGTTTATCGCGTACAGGACGACAGACAGACGCGGCGGAGGACTTTGTTTTATAATATGTAAGGATAGTTGATATGCCTGAGAGTAAGAGTAAGAAGTGACGGCCTCAATTTCTCTAACTGTTGATGGGCAACTTCTTCTTCGTAGTAAAAGGACTATACAACAATGTTTCAGTTACATCCCTCATTTCTGAACCGTGGATGAGGCTGAGTCAGAGTAGGGTTGCTGATGAAGTGCCTAAATTCTTTCGTTCTAAAATTCATTTCGATACAGTGTAAAGTTTGATGTGATTGTCCATCTATATGTATACCTTTTCTGTGCATTTTGTGGTCTGCAGTGAAATAGATGTCCGATATGGGAGCGATCTATTTGTGGCGGGCGGACGCGGACGCGGCGCGCCATACATGTGTTTACACGTGGCTTCGATCCCAGCCCTGCACACCAGTTATAGCGATTGTGAGCTTTACTTCAGGAATCTCAGAGTCCGTGGTATTTTTCGTCTCTGAATATTGCAGAATAATCGGGACTAACTTTAACACAACATAACACCTGTTTTCCCCGAAGGGTAGGTACCAGGGCAGTACTTATAGTAAGTAGGTATACGTATATTGCACTAGTTATGTTTATGTTCCATGTTATAGTGGGCGAGCCTATTTAGTTGGTCTAACTTTAAGTCACTTTCTTATCCCGAATCCTTAACCTTCTTGAAATGTAGGTACCTGAAAAAAATATGTGGTAAACAATCACAAAATACCCGCTACCTAAATAAAGTCTTTTAATCTAACACTTGTGTATTCCTTTCCAGCCATCTGTAAATAACAAGATAGCAATCACTAATCAACAATCTCTACACCTCAGATAACAGCGAGTCTAGCTAACCATCCCTTTCCGTCATGGAGCACCTAGCTAATATACTTACGTATTTACTAGTGCCTACACATAACATCGGAGTAAATCCGCTGATCCCCAACTGATACAGAATAAAGCATTAACTGAATTTCCAACATTAAAATGTAAATACAATTTGATATTTTCGCAAGAATTTACGTGCAATAAGATACAAACATAAACATATTTAGCAATAACATTAAAACGCGAATAGTTGCGCGCACGCATCCGTTGGACGCCACTACTCTAAATATATTCCTACCCTCGCCGCGGCTTCCGTTCCGTAAGAATAACAAACAAACAGAATAAAATAGACTCTACAGCATTTAACATTGGGCATATATTAAATTGGTAGAGCTTTCTAAATTGATTCCAGAGTCAAAACATTAAGATTAAGAAAAAAATACGGGAATATTTAAATATCATTTGGAAAATAATGTTACTGTTACCTCTTGTTAACATCAATTGATTTTAAACTCTATCTTTACCCACCACAGTAGAAAATTGATTAAGATGGTGTGTTGTTTGTTTTGAAGTGAGGTAACGGGTGTCGATGAATCCTATGTGTTTGTATGCAGGGACATGCGCGTGCGGCGGGCTGTCAGAATGATGGCTAACGTAAATATGATGAATACGTTCCACTAGCTCAGGATAATATGTAGCTTTACTTTATGTTGGAGTTCATAACATTAAGATAAACTGTGTTCACGGTTCAGTTTGTTAGGTTGACTGTACGTCTGTACGCAATGGAAGCTTATAAAGATTTCATTCTAGATACAGATTTGTAAGAAGAATAGACTTATTAATCATTATTTTTAACTGACGGCCTCGTTGGTCTAGTGGTCGCAAGCGCTACTGCTGAGCATCAGTTCCTGGGTTCGATTCCCAGGTCAGGCAAAGTATTATTGGGTTTTTCCAACAGGAATTTCTCAGCCCGGAATCTGGAATTGTGCCCGGTTGATAGGCTCGCCCCCTGTCACATGGGACTTAAACATAACTGGCGAAATGTGGGTGTGCTGTAGGTACACCTCTGCCTAAACAAGGCGTGATGTATGTATGTCATTTATTTATTTATTTATATTTATATATACTTTATTGTACACCACAAAAATATATAACAAAAGAAAATAACAAACACTACAAAATATACAATGGGCGGCCTCGCATGGGTCGTGTTATGTTTTACTGAGTTATGCCCGACTCGTTACAAACTAACCAGAAAGTAAACACTTGAATCCTATGACTAGTCAAAGATGAATAGGTAGACCAAGACGAACAGTCAAATTCTACAGTCACTTGTCAAGTATAAATAAATAAGTACATGTTATAATCCAACCGGAGCCGGTGTCCAAAGTACGACAATTCTTCTGACAGTAAGCAAGTGCTAAATGATGGATCGCGCGCCGCCTGCGTAATGACTGCCTAACCAGACGTGATTGATGGCAATTGAGGCAGACTGGAAAGGGTTTCTGATTGTTTTTAATATTGTAGCTCTGTGGGAAGTCGTTCTGACAACCTTTGATTGTGACTTTTTCTGCGGAGCATGGCTCAATGACCCACAACGGTCAAAGAGGAAATTGTTCGAAGAAAACGTCAGCACGCTTGACAGACGGTGAATGTAGTTTGTTGTTTTAAGAAGACTAGAGTAAGGTCTTAGAAAGCTGCATTTGTTTTTAGTAAAACCCTCATTGCTGGCCGAAAATGCTAACGAAATTCTGTCTGTTTTTCATTTTCGGGAATGTATTGTATGTATTTTTGTTTGTCTATAGGTTTTTCTTTCGTAAGAGTGAAAGAAATTGAGTTGAGTGTCCATCTTTTAGTAATTTTATTTAACCGTTTTGACTTAAATCGCACAAAACTTTTTTAAATAACAATAAAGTCGGAATACTCTAAGAAATGAATTTAAAAAGTAGGTACCACCGACTAAGCCGTGATTGTCGTGAACCAGGCACCCTGAATTATGAAAAGAAATACTGAAAATGGTCCGCCCATTGACCTAGTAATAACAGGCATTGTTTCTATAGTCCTGGTTCCCAAGTCCGCCAGAACAAAAGTGAGACTTTCTATGAATTTACTATAAACAACTTTTTATGGTACTTGTTGAAAGGCCTACATTGTCCTCCCACGCCTACTAACACTTTAATTTGAAAATACTGTAAAAGCCAATTATTTTTAAAATAGTAACCTTGGAGTTTCTTGCCGGCTCTTCTTCATAGGAAACGACCAATTGGAACCGTGCACCTAGCTTCTGACGTTTCATAAGTGCCCATGTAGGTAGGTTTATCATTTATGTGAAATAAAATATTTTGATTTTTATAAGGCTGGTCAGTGAAACAAGACAGAATGGGATTTCCTCAAGACTTGATTACATTATTTTAGGATTGTAGATACTGTAAATGTTATTGTCTTATTACTAACAGCGGATACGTTACTTTGGGATGATAGAACATGATTATTTATCACAAATGTGAACAAATTATTCATGCGCACGTATGCTTGATCATCATGCGTAAGCGTTCATTTTGTCGATCGTTTGAACAACAAACAATTTTGGTACTCGCTGGAGGGGCCAGTTAAGTATGGGCTTGAACCACTTGCTCCTGAGTATGATTTGGGTTTTAAATTAAACTGAAAAGAGAAAGAATTCATGACTTCAGGAAATTCGGTGTTAAAGACTGAAGGTAAAATGTCGCATTATCACTAAAATGTGCTTTAAACTGACCAGACGTTTTCGTCAATATTTGTTTAAAAATAAACTTGCATAGTCGAGAGAAATAAAAATCCCCAAGTGACTGACGTAGTTATCGGCAAAATTCCAATATTTACCCCATATTAAATAAACCACAACACTATTTAAAAAATAAGCGGATGGCGACACGCGCGCCGAGCGTTTAATCGCGTGAACGCGCGACATTTCCCGCGCGGCCGAACGCTCGGTATAAATATAATGCGCAGATTAAGTTATTAAGCTGTCTTGACGCGCGGCTGTTTACTACATGCCCGCTGTCAACGCCAGATTAACATGTGCTACTTATTCTGGAGATATTTTATTTATTATTTCTCATATATATGTGCTTTAAAAATTATAGTGCTAGCTTATCCATCATCATCATTAGCAGCATTGGTCCACCCTGTCTTGAGTGTCGGCTTCCTCCCTTTTTTATCATACATTCCTGGTCTGTGCGAGTTTCATCCAGGTCTTGCCCGCAACGTCTTGTGCAATCCACCCATTTGGCTACCATCTCTCGGCAACCATTCAGTTAGGGGTCTGTTTCACCACCGATCATAGTAGTGATTTATTTAAGTTTGCTTTTCAGTGTCCGAAGGGCTGTTTAATACATTTATTTACTTTCGTGCAATTATCATAAACTCCAGAATAAGTCCCCAACATATGAATCACACATACCAACACAGCGATTAGGTGTTTAATTCCGAGCTCAACCCCTGCCTACCCACCCACGACACGGCGTGAATATAGCGCGTTATATTAATCACGGCTATTTCAGGACATGCCGCGCCAATTAGTAACGTTCGCGATGATCTCTAAATGAGAACGTGATGTATCAGTATTGAAAACATCTGGAAGTTATTAAAGTGTGCTATGACGATTTAACTAAGGGAATTTATATTGAAAGGTTATTTTGATAATAAATATAGAGTTGGAAACTAAGTTCATGATAGCACTGCTATTGAAACATTACCTCAATATACAGATAGAAATACGTTGGGCTAAAACAGACATTGTGAAAAAGTACATACATAACACATCACGCTTGTAATCCCGAAGAGTTAGGCAGAGGTGTACCTATGTTTGTGCATTTCGTATTGAGAACTTTTTTATACATTTGGTTCTAGCTTTTTTCCGGATATCTTGTGTATACCATTGTGATCAGGCCTATATGCTAATGATGTCAAACGGAAATCGCTTTCAGCGCTCTTCCCTACGTGCAGTATTCAAACAAATATACCCTCATCTGCTACACCAAATCAGAAATAAAGTCCAAGTGTCATTTTACCACACAATTTAACGCAGCATCTGCTTAAGAATCCGATTTTCCATCTTTAACAATAAAGCGGGCCACTCCCGCCACTTCATTCCATTGTGTCGCATTCACAGATTACACGTAACGTCTGCGATCCTTAGCGGATTTGTTCAGACGAATGGAATGACAAGTCATAAGAGCTTTATTGTGGTGTGAATGCGACTTAATGCGACGCAAAAAATGTCGTTTGACGTGTCGGTCTGTGTTTCCATTGTAAAGTTAGTGTTTCGAAGAAACATATACAATATTAATCCTGATGATTTAATAACATAAACTTCGCTTATAGTGGTCAACTGTACGTTTCATCTGAGTCGTTTTACCTAGTATGAATTAGTACTATGAACTTACAGTTGTTATGCGGTAGTCAAAACATGCATAATGTTAGTATTTGACGAGAAGCGATGTATTTATTTAGACTCTTCAATACAGCTTTTTTTTTAATTTAAATTACTCTAGAAAATGCTCGAAAATAAGAAGCCTTCCTCTTGTAACTAAGTCTCCACCTTTATCATTTTGAATACCGCACCGTGCTCAACAATGAAAACAGGAGCGACTAACAAAGAAACGCAACACAGTAGCGCACAAGACGCACGTGAATGGGCCGCCCTAATGCGCCAATTGTTTGCCGATACACCGTCATAATGTTGTGACGGCCCTGCCGTGATCCGCACTATTGTGACATAGGGCTGCCACTTCATAGTTTACTCGCGTTACTTTAGTATTTTATTTTAATAAATTATTTCTGGAGATGGTAAACAAAGTACTTAAATCAAAACTACTGAAAAAAATGACAATAAGCAATTCCAATCAATTCGTTGCTAAACAAACCGATCTCTTCATAACCACTGAATTTATATTTAGCTGCCTGAAAAGGCCGTTGTCAGTTTGACAGTAAGGCTAAATTAACACTTTAATCTTATACAAACTCTGACATGGATCTACCCAGACTTGATCGATTTTACAGGGAAATAGAATAGACGGGAAATTGAGCGCGTAATCGTTTCATCAGAAAACTGTTTGTCGATTAAATAAAGTCGTTTGAAAGTTGTTATAGCGCAATAAGATTAAGGGGAGATATAAAACGAGGTTAGTGGGCTGCGGAGAAGAGAGAGAAGAAAACCGTAATTTCTTTGCATAATTGGACATTTTATCGTGCACTATGATGAGTGTTCAGTGTAGATTCCAACAAAAATAATAAGTTTGATTTCGTCTGCATTTCATTCTTAGTCCCTGATTTTGGGATCTGCTCCTGATATGGATAACTTAATATCGCAATAAGACATAATCTACCAAAGACTTTGTCCATACTCACTAGAGCGCGCCAACCCTGCCTTAATAACATCGAACATAATAGAATCGGCGCATATTATGGAATTTGTGCATTTATTTAATTGAGTGTGAACGAATGAAAGGAACAATTTGACTCGAATGACGCCCTTCCGCGTCAAATGACGCAGTGACGCTAAAAGCTTAGCGTATTCATTGTGAACAAATTGTCGAACTTCATGATCTCATGTGTGGCTCTGTTCATTGACTTGACAAAAGCGTGGAGCTTAGAAGGTCATATTCCACTGGTAAGTATAAAAAAACAGCTCTACCTGTGATAATATGTGACTAGTACTGCCATACCATCATGATCTTAATTACAACAGCAACGCCACAATAAGCGTACGCGAGTGGGCTCAATCTATGGCTTTAGGCTCATTTATACTGTGCTTTAGGTAAGTTGTAGCAACGTTTTGACATTAGGTATTTAAAAAAAAAATTTTTTTTATTTTTTTTTAAATCTTTGCCCCACCCTAGGAATTTCTTCCTGTATCGTGGGTGCGTTTACAAACATATAAACTCACATACACTAACACCCAGACCCGGAACAACTACTTGCAGATCATACAAATATTTGTTTCAAATGACAGTGCAGATTTGTATCTTGTTATCTAGACTTACGCAATGAAATGGAAAAGATTTATTTGTTTTGTGCTCGAATCACGAGTCCAACAATAAAGGTCATTAGAAATTCTAATAACAAACAAGTAATAACAGTTTTATAAATTAACAATAACAATAAAAACAAATGCAATTCAGTCGTTATTCTGAAATAAAAAAAACATTTTCAGCCATTTCCAGTTTCGTTGCGTTACAAAAATGGGGTTAATTGAATTTTCTTTGGCTTTATTATTTTCTGATATAAAAGATTAACCCTTGAAAGTGAGGCTGCGATGACATTAAGTTAACTTGTAACGACATTACAATGTACTTAAATATGTCGGGGCCTGGGGCCGGCGCGTAAATTAATTACATTCGGGATCTCTCAATTTCCCGTGAATTTATGAAACGAATTTATATGAATTTACGATGAATCAGCAAGAATAGACTGTGGGTGTCGGGTTTTGCTTTCTAGATTATCATAATAGCAATTTCTTTTGTTTTGATAACTGTAACAATAATTTAATACGTTCGACTGAATGTTACTGTATGACAACAAAAAATAATAATGAAACTATTATTTTTCCTCTTTTGAAGCTTTCGCTTGCAAGCTTGTGTCTTTTCATTCATTGGATGTGACAATATCTAACAGATACTCATCAAATCAAATCATATCAAAATATTTTATTTCACATAAACCTACATGGGCACTTATGAAACGTCAGAAGCTAGGTGCACGGTTCCAATTGGTCGTTTCCTATGGAGAAGAGCCGGCAAGATACTCCACGGTTACTCTTTTAAAAACAATTGGCTTTTACAATATTTTTAAATTACAGTGTTAGTAGGCATGGGAGGACAATGTAGGCCTTTCAACAAGTAAGTACCAGGTACTTAACAAAATAGATGTTCAGCAAATCTACAGTCCAATAAGCCTACAAAGTTTTCACATTCACAAAATAGAAAATAATCTATATAAAAGACAAACAATTAAAAAAAAAAACCTATTTCAGCCAAATGACGTGATTGCTATTACAACTGTAACAAATTGAATAATTATCATGTCCACAAAAGCCACTAGGAGTTGAAATTAAATTGGAGGTATCTATAATAATAGGAATAATGTCAAATACAATGATTATATCAAGGATGAATGTAAAGAAAATAAATATGGTAATTTGGGAGCAGTTAATAGACTCTTACATAATTATGCCGTTTATAAGGTACCAGGGAAGCCACATGTGCAGAAGGAATTATTGCCAAACTTCCTTGCCATCAACGTAGTCTTTAATCTTATAATATGCTTTTTTGATAAGGACACGTTTGATATGGGTTTTAAATTTTCCATCGCTAAGTTCTGTAACCGACTTTGGCAACTTGTTATAAAAGCGGATACTGTTTATAAGAAATGACTTGCTTGTTTTAGTTAATCTAAATTTGGGTATGACAATTTCGTGTCTACTACGTGTATTTATATTATGGAAATCGCTTCTTATTTTGAAAAGTCCTAAGTTTTTGCGAACATACAAAATACTTTCAAAGATATAGAGAGAAGACAGAGTCAGTATATCAATTTCTTTGAATTTGTTTCTAAGGGACTCGCGAGGACTCATTTTATAGATCGCGCGGATTGCCCTCTTCTGTAAAATGAAAATTGAATCTACTTCAGCTGCCGATCCCCACAGCAGAACGCCATAAGACATAATACTGTGGAAATAAGCAAAGTATACTAACCTTGCTGTGGCTATATCAGTCAACTGCCTTATTTTTCTTACTGCATATGCAGCTGAACTTAGTCTACCTGAAAGAGTTCTGATGTGGGCGCCCCATTGTAATTTTGAATCTAAAGTAATTCCTAAAAATATAGTTTCTGTAATTGCATCCAGTTTCTTGCCATCAAGTTTTAGATTTAGACCCACTTGAGGTACATTTGGTAATGAGAACCTAATACATTTAGTTTTGTTCGCATTAAGTAAAAGATTATTAGCTGCGAACCATTCCGAAAGAGTAGCCAGACTATCGTTGACATGTGAGACATCTGTATCTTTTCTATCTATTTTAAAAATAAGAGAAGTGTCGTCAGCGAATAGTATTATATCCGACAAGTTA
Organism: Lithophane ornitopus; assembly: GCA_948473465.1. NCBI lineage: Eukaryota > Metazoa > Arthropoda > Insecta > Lepidoptera > Noctuidae > Lithophane > Lithophane ornitopus. The sequence continues at coordinate 16,178,213 of OX419627.1, read as the reverse complement.
GCCATCATGTAAGGAAGGTCATTTATATAAACTAGAAATAAGAAAGGGCCGAGTATTGAACCTTGAGGCACGCCCATTTTAACTAGAGACCCCGAGGACGTTGCCCCGTTAACATTTACTTTTTGCTGCCTGTTTGATAGGTAAGAAAGAACAAGATCAGCAGCTTGTCCACGAATTCCGTAGTGGTGTAATTTACAGATCAGTGTATTGTGGTCGACGCAGTCAAATGCTTTTGAGAGGTCACAGAAAATGCCAATTGCATCCTGGGACTTCTCCCAGGATTCTAAAATGTGACTGATGAGTTTTACTCCCGCGTCTGTCGTCGACCTACCTTTCGTGAAACCAAACTGGTGACTATGTAAAATCCTATTTGAGTTAAAATGTGACAGCATCTGGTCTAGCATGATTTTTTCATAGATTTTGCTCAATGCTGGTAATACAGATATTGGTCTATAATTAGAGGGATTGCTTTTACTACCCGATTTGAAAATTGGTACAACTTTACTATGTTTCATTAAATCAGGAAACGTACCAGTGTCCAAACATTGATTAAATATGCCTGTTAGGACAGGGGCAATAGTTTCAATGATATCTCCCAGAACCTTAACAGAGATACTTTCCTATCAAACTCTCATTCTACAATAACCCTCTGAATATATCTTTAACAACAAACGTAGTTGTGCACGTAGTTAAGTTTAATGACTCGATTACTGAAGCGCGGCCTACAGGCGGGTTACCGAGGGTTACACGGGGTTACCGAGGTTACAGTTCAGCCTATTTAACATACATTAGCGACGGACAACTATTTATGCTAATGTTCGTTATGTGTGAATATTGTATGTGCCATGTGTTTAGTGTGGGCCGATGATGCGGATAAGATCGGTTTGTGAAGAAGTTAAATGAAGGAAATAGGTAAGTTGGCTTATTTTAAATAAGCGACTCGCCCCTGCTTCGCTCTGTTTTTACTACTTGGCAAAACCGTCTTTATTTTAATATAATATACCTACACATAATTTGACGGAATAAATGATCTAAATGATGTTAAAAACCGCAACACATTCCTTTGCAAAATTTAGAAGAACAAAACGGTCACACATGCATGATACGAAAAGCGACTTTAATTTAAAATACCTATAGATACATCCCAACAAGCAAAATAATCCTGGTATGCGATCTTATAATGCTACGTGGACTTATAAAACTCCGATGATAGTTTTGGTGGTTGTACCATAAATACATGCTGTTTTTGCTCAAGTACGTTTAATCCTATAACTTGTACTTATATCGGTATATAGGATCATATTTCCTGACAAATATAGGATCAAGACTCCTATAAAAGCATGAAACAAGAGTAATTGCACTCAGGAGTAATTACTCCGGTAACTCAGACTTATATGCGCCTATAAGATCACATCTGCGGACCATTTTAATCTTAATACTCCTGTAGGAGCATGTACCAGGAAGATATGGACTGAGGAGTAATTACTCTTGTTATTTTTACTTATAACCTCATATAAGCTAATATTTTATGACCAATTTAAGTAAATTAAAGTTAAATTACTGTAAATGATTTATATTTCTTATTTGGTTTTACATAAACTTAAAAGTAAGTGATAAATGAATTGCATATCCACGTTTTAAAAATAATAAATCACCAAGATTATAACAGCACTCGGTAGGATAAAATGTTCTCTATATCGATTTATCGTATGCCGTTTAAACCTAGACATACTTATATAGGCATTCCACAGTAAATATCAATCGGAAAAATGGCGAATCTTTTTCGGTTTTGATATAACCCAATATAGAACCAATATACTTATATTGGTACTGTGTCACACTTGGAAAAGCTAAAAATACTTATTATAGCACTATGTCATACTTGGATATGCTCATCATGAAAATGGCAGCTGCCTTCATAATATTTATTTAATATTAGTTAATACTAAAATGTAAATAAGCAAATTTCAAGAGGCGCTTTAATATAAATACGTTATAAGTAAAAGTAGATTATAAAGTGATGAAGAAGATTATAAAGTGGGCCCTTTGCGAGACTTATATGCGGATATAAGTCTCATATAGTCCTCGATAATAATGGTTCTAGGATAGTTTAAAAACCTCTTTGCTCCTATAAACAACAACGAATCGTTTTGCTTACCAATGGTAACATTTGTTTTGCCAAACTGAGCATATATAAATAGATTCGTAAGTTAATTTTACCTGTGATAGCTACTTCCATATGGGAGGGTCTATAATACAAAGCTATGAGGACTTTGCTTCATTAATTGGATTCAAGAGTCTTAATTTTAGCCATTAGCGGTCTGTACATTATAGGAATCGGCCAATAGAAGAGCATGTCACGAGTTACGATACCTTAGGGCTTGGCCAGACAGCTCTCATCAACCTTAGTGACGGACCGGTTAATCCTTTTCGCCACCATTCCAGCTTGGGCCGACGCGAAGTACGACTAATCTATGAAACAGGAAGCATCGCATGTTTACAGAGAACATAGGTAAATATGTAAATGTACCTACATCTTTGTTTTCATTTTTAGTGGTGGTTATTTTCGAGGCAAAACTATTACTTTTGCCTAATGTATAGGGGAAACTGAGCAAAATTTAGAAAGTACTCCCTGAAAATGGTCAACCATAACCGTAAAACAGCACGACACGTATTGAACTGTCTTCGACCTCAAACAGTAGCATTTTAAACAAAGACAGAACTGTGCCAGGAATAACTTACTAATACTACTCACAGTCATTGAGTTCTGCGCACATTACTGCTGGTCATAAATCGTTGCGCAGGCGCCGGGACCCGGAACAGCGGTTTAGCGCGTGGTGTGACGGTGTGGCTGTGTGACAGTGTGACGGTGGTGTGCGCGGGCGCTTTTCAATGCGGATGCGGTCAGCGCGGGTTTGTAACGAGCGGGACTGTTTTCGTGACATACGGATGATGTGGTGCGGCAACTGTGGGGGTTGTTGGTAGGTGGAAGTTATTAACGCGGTCGGTGTTAACTTACCTAATGACAATTTTCATCAGCTCGTAATGTTCGCTGTCAAATAAATATGTAGGTAGGTATGTGAATTTCGCATTACAAAGCAGCAGTGAATCTTCGAAGCATTTTTATCTGTAAATTCACTAAGGACTATTTGCACCTTCATTTTGCACAAAATATTTAAAACCATATCATTATACTACCAAGACAGTAAATGCGCCTTTAGGACTTCCAATTGTCAAGTCATAGTTTTTGCCATAGTTATATTCCTAATTTCCTGTAATATTTACATGAACTCCTCTTGACAATTCTACGCTCGCTCGAGTTGCTCTCCATTCTCCACCCCCGTGTGACCCATCTGATATACCACGCAGGCAACACTCTAATGCGTCTAATTATTGTGTTTAGTGTAAACTTATGTAAACATCGAGTAAACATAGTGTGAACACTGCAATTGACTCGCACAGGACGTCGTTAATACGCGCGTGGCGATGCTCGTAGACCACCGACTGCGCAGGTCTGAGCAACACTGAAAGAAGCTGTTAGATTGAACAGTTTATTAAGGAAATGCTAATTACAACATTTGACGTAAACTAGAGACTATGGGCCTCCCAGTGATCGCTAGCAGGTACAGTAGGAAATTGCTGAATTTCAACCAGCATTAGTGATTGTAAACCTGGCTGCTTTATCAAGTTATACTAAGTACAGCAAAATATAACGAATAACTGTTTCAAAATTAGACGGAGCCCCGTTTTATTCTAAAACTATTCGAAAACAAATGCAATGTAACACCAAGCAATATAAAACTATCCATACTCCTGTCTATTATTTGATAAACTGCTGTTGTAGTACATTCCACCAACGTATTAATTTCTTCTCCCGATACCCTGGGAATACAGCCGGGTGGTCTGATCGTAGGCTGTACAGCACGTTTGCAGCGCCTGCAAAAACCTGTTTCCATTAAAGTTTCACGGTGGTCCATCCGGTTTTAAAACAAAAAGTTGTCATACATCGGCAATGAAGTCACTACACGAAGAAAAGGCAAATATTTTTTGACTGGTCACACTTGCTGCTGATTTTATAATGATCTTATTCAGGCAACTAACAGCTACTGTTTTACGGTATATTCTTTGATAAAAGGGTCATAATATAATGTCTATAATATTATCTTCTCGGTTCATGCTTCCTACTTACTTATACGGGTCTCTTCTAATTGGTTCATTATTAGTGAACGACTTGGCTCAAGATTTAGCTAAGGCTTGCCAAAAAGAATTAGTATTAGTATAAAAGTTTCTTGAACTGTGATCCTAGAATATCTTGGCGCCTATTATTCAAATTACTTATACTTCATAGAAATAGAACTGGCAGTTTGCTTTGTTTTGTTCTTCTGGAGTTTAATATCAGTATTAAATAATGTTCGCTTCGAAACCCCGGCAACCCAACACATTTCATTCAATCCCAGTACAGCACACATTATTATTTATCACTATCATTCACAAGATTAAACGGTTCACCTTCAATCTCTTCAATAACTCTTGTTATCTATTACTAAATAAATTACTCTCGTTTCAGATAACTGACGTCAACGCATCAACTTCGGTGAGTTTATCCTATCTCATTAATATTCATTGATAATAATTTTATCTTTATCTTAATTACTTCGCCGGGCAATATTGGTCTTTATGTCGTGGAGATAAGGGTGTGGTAATGAGAATGAATAGAGGTGAATGGTGACCACACGCAAAGTTCGCGTGGTTGACTGGTTGTTAGTAAGAGGTGACATGCGGTGGGCGTACTACATACAATGGTGACATAGAGTATGTGCTGGAGTTCGTGCAGATCCGATATTCATTGCACAATATCGTCAAACGAATGAGGACTGCAAGAGTAAATTCTCATCTCTACTGGCCATTATATGGCAATTATATTATTATTTCGGAGTTGTATACTTCTGCTATTAGAAGCAATGCCAAGAGTTCTTATGTCTCTGTAATTGTTTTATTAAGGTAGGTATAGAGGCCACATGACTTTGTAGGAGGTATAATTATCAGATACTTAATGGTGCTGTAATTGCGATCTAAAGCCAGATGTGACAATAGTAAAGTTTGCAATAGTGCGCGGGCGCCGGCGTGGGAGGCAGCTCACATGTATGTAAATAATAAACCAATGATTTAAGCACGTGTGCAGATAAATAACTACAACTGGCGGTATTAATTGCGGCTTTTATCAGGGTTGCCATAGCAACTGGGTGATCCTACGCAACAATTTTGTCAACGAAACGAATCGTTTGATGCAAGACGACGCGTACCACTGTACAGATGGAAGAAACGAAAGATACAACGTGACGTCATCGATGACAGATTGTAGAAAGATTTCTACGCGATGTCAAAAACTAATGAAAACATCACTATAGAAAAAGATATGTCTACTCCTCGTAGACTAAAAACAAAAGTGATCCATGATACGCGTGCTAGTAGAGAAAATCTGGTTGCAGAACATATGAAAATTCAAAAGAAAGCTGAAGACGTAATCACACACACACATCATGTCTGTCAGCTTATTTTTTACCGGTATTCGTATAGCCTTAAAAATACATCGTTATGTTCTGTCGGAAATTCAGCAAAAGATTTTGCTAATTTCATTTTATTTTCCCTTTCTTATTCTAATACTATCGTTAATTAAGATCTACTAGTCTAGTGACAATAGCCTAGGTAGGCAAGTAACGATGGCATGTTAGTGCTCAGTGCGCGGGCGCCGGCGTGGGAGGCGTGCATGTTCATAATGTAAGCTCTTGTCGCAGATAAATATAAAGCCATGTGTGTGGATTAAAGGTCAAGGTAAACAATCTGAGAATACTTTTGATTTTAGCATAACGTATAAAAAACTATTTAGGTGTTTAAATATGAAACCCTATTTAACAAAGTTCTCTTTTAAATATGGATACACACTCGGATATTCTTGACACTATCGAAAAATCAGTTTCCTTACAGCATTGGTTTAAGCTGCAAATACCCTTGCTATAGGTATGTGTGATTGTGTGTATGCAAGCCTCTTCCATACTTGTGTGCAAGGTATATGTTTACCGTGCTTTATGAGTAGTGCATCCCTAGCTTAATATTTTACCTTCACGGCTATTTACTATTTACATAGCTAATCTAACAAACAGATTACCAATCCCTTACAATAGCTAATAGAATATTAATTACTCTGACTAATTTAAGTACTAACAAACGAGCCTTAAACAATTTACAAGCATTATTCGATGTGACAATAACTATTATCGTCAAGCTCTGCGCGGGCGCCGACGTGGGCACGCTTCAATAATGTACGAGATTTTGTCATACATGCCAGTTGTGGGCGGATTAACAATAGTCGACATGTCTGCGGAACTGTGCAGCTTCTAAGTATACGTATATTACTAAAGTAATTAAAGGTTGTCTTATTTACTTAAGTTGAATAGATCAACTTTTTAATGATTACATCATTTTCATTGATATATCGTGTTAGTATCCAGTTTAAATAACGCGTACCATCATACTCTGCTAGACGTAGCCCTCTCGTGCGTGATTATCCACAATTTTCTGAAATTCAGTCAGCATGTTCCAATCGATACACATATATGCATAATCCATTAAATACACATAAGGAAAAATGCAACATTTTCAAAAACTTCAGCCCCATCGACGTTTTCCCCCTGAAATCAAGGAGACTTTAATTTTCCATGTGCAATCACTATTCTTACTTAATAAATTCCCAGAAATTAAGACCTTGCTCAAAAAATCTTCGATGAATAATGAAGTGTCTACTACACCAAACACGTCGTGTCACTAGTTTATGAGTTCTGTCTGGATCGACATGAAAAACGTGCAGTATATGCATACATCAGGTGTTCGCAGAATTGAGGAGTCACGGCATGTTCTTATGAGGTGATGCAGAGTATATCGTGATGTTTTCCTTACCACACTATGTGCAAAAAAAGTGATATAGGTACATTTATATTTACCTATAAAGTCAACTCTAATACAAAATGACAAGCACTTCTAATATTTATGAAGTGTTTTTTAAATGTCAAGTTCATATAGAGGTTTTAGTTCTGAGAAACCAGCGGTGATCAATGTGATCATCTTTATCTTTTATTGAATGGTTTACTTTTTACCCGACTACGGCGAAGAAAAAAGGATGGTTATGATTTTGACCGGTATGTATGTATGTATGTATGTTCATCTGTTCCCTCGTATCTTCTAAACAACTCATCACAATTTGACAAATGAGGTATCGTCGAAAGCGTCTTGATGGTCCGCTGGTTATAGGCTATGTGTTGTCACATTAAATTTAAAAAAAAAGTTTAAAAATGGCGCCCTCTAGAGGACATAAAGTCAGGAACTAAAAAAAAAATTGTTTAATCGTACCATGTTGGGTATCAAATGAAAGGGCTTAAGGAGCACATTTCAAATAAATATATATATATATATAATAAAAACTTTTTTTTTATTTTTATTTAATAATTTTTATATATTATTGACATTCAAAATTCACGGTATTAGATTATATCACAATAAACTTCGCTTAATAGACCTAGCAAACACCACCACGACATTTAATTCAATAGACGTGGGTGGCATTTGTGGAACCTCTCAAAATATACAAAGGGTCAGGGGCACTAGACAGAAAGAGACTAAAGTTTACCATCCCTAGTCTTGAACTCAAACTTGATTGATACAGATAACCTCAAATAAACTGCGTCACTATATTATCTAGTCGCGTTTGGCACCATTGGAACTTGCATTACACCTTCATTTTCAATTCCACAGCCGTCCACTCATAAACATACATTTTTATCTAACATGGTAAATCGAACACTTAAGTTTATCACTGGGCCGTCGCTCACAATCAAATTGATGCTCGTATCGGATCGGGACGCCATCGGCATGGCTGATCAGCGCCGATTAGCATGCAAACAACGCAGCAACATTCCAGGAGAAACTGCTTTTTAGCGATTTTTGTGCTTAAATCCCATGTAAATGCTTTACCTACTAATAAAATAATATGCGAAAACTTTTTGATTTCTGAGAAAGGTATACGTACTAGGACATGATCACAGAATGATGTCTTAAACTGCTTTATATTGTATCAGTTTGTAACTACCCCACTGCAAAGAAAATGTTTTTCTCATACCAATAGGGACAATCATTAATAACAGCGCCTGCTCACTTGGATATTGGATCATTTCGCTCCCTTCAAAATGGTTGAGCTGAATGGTGCTGATCCATGCGTCATGTTAGTGAACGGGCGCCGTCAGTTGTGATTGGTCATCTCTTAGCTGCCATGGCTTATTTTAATTTTTGAATTGTTTTTATGTTATAATTGCGGACGCTTTCAACGTGCTTTCTACATTGTTCTCACATGTATATTTCAACAAGAATGATGTAACCAATAATTATATTGTTACAATATTTTGATTTAAAAGAGTGTCCGTGGAGTTTCTTGCCCGTTCTTCTCCATAAGTACCTACTACGCTTTGGAATGGGCAACTAGCTGCATATTTCTGAGTGACTGACTTCTTGACAAGTCAAAAGTGCCTGTAAATGGTTTAATTGAAATAAATGCTTTGAGTTGTAGTTTTGAGTTTCACATATTTACGAACAATTTCTTAGGTTCACTACACATATTTTAAAAAGCAAATATTATTAAGTCGACAAGTGGTCTTCCGTGTTAATAAATCTTAACTAGGTATTATTATCTCTGGCAGTACTGCCTTAGTCCATTAATATAATTAAACATGAAGATAAAGCTATTATTTAAATCTCTAAACAATGAGAGGAAGCTTATGTATTGGCAACAGCCTGATCGATCGGCTGTCAGTCTGCGAGATTTGTACATTAGGTGAACCAAGGTGACCTCTAGAAACATAAAACAATACAACAATTTATAGCACAAGGCAGTCCGTGATGAATATTGTATTGAATATATTCAACTGTGACAAGTGATTAATTACTCATTGCCCACGGAGCTTGATGCAAGAAGCTGTATAATGAAGATGCCTGTTCTGCACAGCCTTAGAAATAAATACTTAACGGTTCCTTGTTTTGTGCCATTATTGAAGTGGCCGTTATAATTATACCTGCAAAGGAGACGCGATCAGTAAAGTTAGATGTTTGCTATTTTGGACCCTTTCTCATAGTACCTACGTCCTACCTACGTATCGTAGGTACTCTCTCTCATAGTATCTATTGGTACATATTCTATGAAAAAATTGTAGCGAAGTCAAACTACAAAAACTGTATCTTAAAAAGAATAATAGCTAGGAGGTAAGGGAAGGAATCTGATGTTGAAAATATATACAGTTTTTAGAATTTTTGTCCGTTTGTTTGTATTTTGGACGCAATTTAGCACACAGATAGTTTATAACATGGATTAACACTTTTAGTCACGGTATTACGTTCCCGTGAGATATTTTAGGACATCCACGCGGGCGAAAGCTATTCAACTATAAAGCCTCTTAAAAAGCGTAACTACGATGAAAGATCTGCAAAGCTTAAGTATCGATTACATGAAATAAGAATACGCCAATCATCCCAATTCCTCGCAAACTTACACTGTAACAGGAGTTAGCCAAAAAGCTAGTGTAAGTCAAGTGCAGCTGAGCAAGCCCCACCACCTCTGTAGCATTAGCCGTGTTTGCCACAAAACGTGCGAAACGTGGATCGAGTTACACACAGGGCTACCACGGACATGTCAAGTCACTGTTTTAAACTCTCATGTTTTAGGTATCACTACACTCACAGTCTCACTTCGTCTCTACCGGGTTCAGGCATGAGCTGTTCTTGTTCATATACCTGCTTAGTATGTGCCGATACGAGAGAAACATAATCTGGGACCGTTGTAGCCTGTGCTGTTGTACTTATCACCTGCATTCATGGTGCATTTTAATTATGCCGATTATTTTGTATTAAATCTTTACTGATAAAATATCATTATCATAAACATCATAATTTACAGGAAGTTACTGTAGTAATCAGTACAATGGAAGATTCGATGGTCATAAAACGATGGACAGGAAAAAATCTAAGCGCAGTGGTTAAAAAGTCGATATTTTGGCTTCTTTTAAAATCTATCCAATATAAGAAAAGCTCCCGTTCACCCCTATTCCGCGGCGTGCCTGTAACACGATAACTGACAATTGCACTACCACTTACCGGCGACGCTCTGCAGACTAGCGCCCGCGCCTACAGACAATATTTACTAGATCGGAGTTCATAATATCCCAATTGTGGGGGATTCGCGATTTTACCCACTGTTTGGATATGAAGGGGACGATAATTAGTTGCATTAGTGAAATGGAAATACGATATGCGCGAAGCGACACAGGACAGAACAATTTTTCATCTATTTTGAGCTAATTTTGAGGGTTTATTTAGTTCACGCGAAGCTTTTCTTTACTGTTGCCACATTTTCTTGACAATCTATTCCGTGGACTATCGCATATTATAAGCAAATCCCTAGTCTTTGCCTGGAACTGTACAAAATACAGCCAGAATAATTTTACCGTCCAGTTATGACTGTCATAAATCGTTCGAAGGATTAAGGTCCAGGTTTCCCCATGCAATAGTTGAACTTAGCTTCAAAGTATAAATTACCGTTTAGAGTATAAAAACTTTACGCCTGACTAACTGTTGTTGTTTTCCTTGTATACCGTTCCCCACAACATGGTTGCAACTGTTAACGTTGCGCCCGCGCATGTTTGCTTAGCGTTTGTTTACAAGCCGCATTGTTTGAGCAACACTGGGGTGGTAATTATAATACTTAGTTGTGTCAGCTTTGTGTGGGTATGAGGTGGTATTGTGGAGGTTAGTGCTTTGAAAGTAAAGACCTGACTTCTCACATAGGTAATGTAGAGGGTTACGAATTGAGTAATGAGCTTTGCTTTAAGATAAGCTGAAATGATCATATGTTCCAGCTGCAGAACTAACTACAGGTCAAAGCTATTCGTGTGTAGCAAAAGACGAAAGAAGACAAAGGTATTGCGTATCGATTAGGACATATTCTAAAGAGACTTGAAATGTGACTTCAGAATAGAACGATTTAACAAAACCGCTTTCTTAATTTGAAAACTACGACATTTGCCAACCTCATCCAGAATCTCTGCTTATACAGCGTGTAACAAAAACCTTGTTCGATCCGTGAGGCTGTTGTTAAGAATCATACTGAGAGTCTATTTATGTGGTTTTTTTTTTAAACGAAAAAAATAACGCGTTTTTTTTCTATCGGGAATTTTACCTATGACCGACATGGGGCGCGGGCGGCTGTCATCTAGCGGGTGTCTACAAGTCAACATATGACCTATGTAGTTTATTTTTTCTTTTATTATTATTGCTTACTTATCGGACAAGGTTTTTTGGTATATGCTGTATAGCCTGTAACAAATAAACATTGACATGAAAACATAATCTCTTTAAATTGAGACAATCAACTACATGATCAGGGTTAAACAACACAGCACCATAACATTGACTAAACAACCTTAACTTTACAACTCCCAAGTAACAGAGAATAAGCGCTCGTCGCCGGCAATATGTCAGCGTCTCCGGTAAATGAGCGCATTATTTTGCACGCTCAGCATATGTACCTAAAGCTACATACATAGATGTATGTTCAGCAAAGTTCCGAGTTCCCGACGTAACTGACTAATGTGGACAAATTTTGAGCCTCGGAGGGGTTTCATAATAAGTTGGAGCAGATATTTGACGCTATTTGTACCAACAATACCTACATTTTAGAAGGAATATAATAAGTCGCAATAGCATAACTCAGTTTAATAAAAAGTTCCTGAGCAAGCCTAAAATACAAATACTTACGTACATAAACTCACACCTTGTTCCTATGGGGGTAGGCAGAAAATATATAAGTATATACATATAGAACGCAACCTAATACGATCTTACATACCTATTCGAGCTCGAGCTTAAAATGAATAAGCTTTATATGTAAGCAGTATAGTCATTTTCGGACATTCATTTTCTTTTTAAAAGGCTTGTACAAAAAGATTTAAAACAACACAGCCTAGCTCGCTAAACAATCATCCCATCAACTTTAGTGGCCTGCCAGCTGTCGTCTCAAAACTCAAACGCAAAGCATTTATAACAATTCAACCATTTATAGGCACTTTTACACGTCATATTAAAAATAAGCTAGATGAGGTCGGCGTTTCCTATCTGACTACTCTGAGAAGAAAGGCCGAAACAAACTCAGAGGTTACAGTCTCTTTTAAAATTTATTATTATGGTGTATGGAGAAGAACCGTCTGGTAGAGTCCATCTGGGTCCTTCGCTGCATTTCCCTATTTCAAGAAAGATCGAAAGCCCAATTTCCCGACCCGAAACAAATCACAAGTTTAATCTAGTTTGATATCTCAGAGCAATTCCGTACATTACCTAACTCTCGTTAACTTGACGAAGGCAATGTCGTCTCGACAGCCTGACAAATGACAAACCTTGCTGTTAAGATTGCCTTGTTCCATTGGACTTGAATAAGGAAATCAGGCTTTAATTCTAATTGTATGTAGGTAAGTTTATCTCGATGCCTGTGTAGAGCAAGTAATCAAGCCTAACATGAACCTAACCTAGTTAGATAATCTGGCAGCGTCGTGACTGTGCTGCGAGAGATTCTTGGCATGCTAGCTAGTGCTGTATGTAAGTGTCAAGTGAACGGGAACTAACTGACTAATCACAGACGACGTGGACAGTGAATGTTATTGTGGTAGCTGGGAATTTATTTGATTGAGATAATATTTGAAAATGTTTAACTGTTTCGCCCAGGGCCGTAGGCAGGGGGGGTGGGGGGGTTCAAACCCCCCCCGAGATCTCTGAAATCAGAAATACTTAATTTCTTCAAAAAAAAGTTGGCAACTATAACCCCCCCCCCGAAATGAATTCCTGGCTACGGTCCTGTTCGCCAATCACAATTAAAATTCTTAGGAGGCAACAATCCGATTCTGAAAAATTGCCAACATTCAATTATTAATGTTATGCGTGCTTTAGATGAGACGTTTGACAGCTCATATCGATCCAGGACTTCGAAGACATTTCATTTCTTGAATAAACAATGTCTGCAAAGATAACTTTGAGTAAACAATGTCTGCAATGATAACTTTGAGTAAACAATGTCTGCAATGATAACTTTGAGTAAACAATGTCTGCAATGATAACTTTGAGTAAACAATGTCTGCAATGATAACTTTGAGGAAGAATATTGTAAACTCGTGTCAGGGGATTCGAATCGAATTTGGAATCACCAGTTTGATTCCTCAACTGTCCATAGCACCATCTGCGTCGTTCAGTTTAATAATCTCCCGAGAGCCCCGACACTCTCGACACTCCTGTCCGTCCCGACATTCCTAGCGTGCTCTCTACAGAGCAATACATAATGTGTCAACGAACAAGCGGTATCACGATGTCCGTGTTATAGTGACAAGTGCCAGCCCTGACAAACGACAAGCGGCGATGTTAAGGTGTGTTCCTAACAGGGTGGATAAAGGCTAGAACAGTATCTGATAAACGTTAAATCGTAAAAAGGTTGGACAGATCGGCGCTCTGTATATACTTATGACACATTGGTTTACGTCAAGCAGGCTGCAGCTGTTGTGGGTAAATAAAATATGTCAATTTGACTGTTTTATAAAGCAAAGCCGATAGTAGTCCAATAAAATATTAATAGCATGAATATAAAGTAATTCTAAGCATTTTATTGTGTTTATTTGCAAAGTAGTAAAACTCCATAACAGGGCATTTTAAATTATCACAGCTTTAAAAACATCAATATTTAAACTATTTAGAAGAATTTATTAGTTACGAAATATGCAAAGTTTCAACTATTACTGTACAAAATGTTCATGAATAATTTATATTATGGCCTTTAGTCCAGTTTTGCGTTAAACGGGGAGTAAATAAATACATAATAATGGCTCTATTAGGCTGTCCCTACAAGCTTATTATTGAGTTAATAATGTTATTAATATTAGTATACGAGTTATATTTCATTCATTAGTCTAATAGTTATTTAGTCCAATCGGCCCTTCACTATTGAAGCTCAAAGCACTATTGAATCGCTAATTATAAGGCTAGTTTTTCAGTGTTAATTTATTCAGAATTTATATTTAGCTTTGTTAATTAATAAAAAATAAAAAAAATAAAAAATAAGCAAAATAAAAAATCACACAAGTTAAGAAAATTAGGTTAAATTCCAACCCGATAAAAAACTCTGTGATATAAAACCAAGCCTCCTTGTTAGGAGTGTGTACCATAAACTCTTTATGTAAATCATTTACATGTGCATAAATTAGCAGCATCATAATTTGCATGTGTTAATTAACTGTACAATAATTATTTACAAATCGTACACAATAACCTACCACATATGCTAAACAAAGTCGCAACAAGTGTGTTCGCGCCCTAACACATGATCCGTAGGGCTGCCACCTGATTTATTATCTCGCAGACAAACACATTATCACAAACTTATATTTACACTAAACAACACATATGCCGCAGGAAAATCAACCTGAAGTAAGGTTGATTTTATAACCACCACAATACCACAACACAATACACCACAAACCACCACAATAAGGCGATTGGTAGTGTTTTATAGAGACGTGAATGGAGATCAGGAGATCATGAATCAGCATCGCCATATTGAATTTTAACAGCAATTGCGAATAAAACCGTCAGCCTGTCAAAATATTTAAAGTTATTTGTGTGCGCAAGAGTGTGAAGAAGCCGGTAGAGGCGGCCTTTGTTTTTTATTTAAATATGGATGCAAAACGTTCGATTTATTTTTTAAACCTTCTAAAGATAAAGCAATCCTAAATAAGTAGGTACTATATTGATGACTACATATTTAATACTGATTAATTTACACAAACAAATGGTTTCATGAATCATTGTTACCACAGCATGTATTTATTAAACGACTTTATAAATCATCGAAGTTCTATTTACGTTAAGGAATATGTACATCTACATATGTATAGTACATAGAATACACCTATAGCGCAATATAATTATATACCTATAGGTACTATACATGAATTCCTATACTAATCACGCTAGACTTATTAAAGCTGCAGATCCATTACTAATAAGCTTGTTTTTTTAGCAGCAGTGGAATGATGCAGGCTAACAGTAATAGTAACTATAAAACCAAGATGGCTTATAGCACTTCCACCATATCCCTCTCAACTTACCCCACACAATACTAACACATACCAAAACATCTAATCAGTATTCGCGTTTCTCCATCGACCCACATTTCGTCACAGAACTGGTTCCAATAATTCAGCTCCGACCACAAATATCGACTAATTAGATATTATTTATTGCCGATAAATTACTATAAATTATACATCGATGCTAACTTGTGTTATTTACAACGTCACAGCCTCGTAACTCTGTACTTAATTATTTAGACAATCGTGCTGGTATATTGAAATGGCAGATTGTGCTTAATTAAATATTGAATTCTGATAGAAGAGATTGTTGGTTTGAGTTGAAAGTGTAACATAGACTAGTTATTAATTAATTTAATGTTCGGCAAGTACATTGTAAGGTGCGTATTGGTTACCTAATACATGTTTATTCAGATTGCTGTATGAAATGTTTTGCTTTACAGTGCTTGTCATAAAGTATAACCACCCTAAATCTGGTAAAAAAATAAAAGCACATTCTCGCTTAAGTAATAACTAATAAAAATAAACCTTTTTTTGTAATTGGTTTAATATTTTTATAAGGTATTACTTAATCCACTTGGGAGTGTAAAACAAACTAAGCGTTCATATTATATCCCAACCGATGTGTCAGTTCTAAAAATCCCCAGTCTACGCTATTTAACATGATTGTATAAAAGGCAACAATTCTTAGAAGAACAATGAACTCGTACATAAGTAAGTGAGCTGCGAAACATCTTGAAAAAAATACGAATCAGAACCTATGATGTGTATTCGGCGACACGTGAGCTTTACCCATAGCACTATATTTCTAAGGTACCATTCCTTCCAATTTTGATGACCTGATTAGCTCCCATCATTTTGATTGTTTTTCAGAAGCTTGTAACAAAATAGCATGCTAAAAATAATAAGCTTTAAATGCCACAAAATCGATCGCTAATCGCATTTGATAAAAGTATTGAGTCTGTATCGGGTCCTTAACCTTACGATATCAATAAAATGAATGTGCCAACATTATACTAAACACACAACTTATCAACATGATTTATTTCATTTTTTATCCTCGGTTTTTAGCACTTGAGGTCTCCATAGAGGTCACTATAATTAGGAATAAATCAAACAAAATGTTTATTTTTATTCGCTTTTATAAACTTAGATAGTTTTATTGCAGAGGTCTAAGTTCAAATGTTTATCTATTCAAAATTAACATCAAACATAATCGGTTTTCGGTTGTAGACAATGACTAACATGTTTTATTTAAGCACTATATAACATGAAATATAACGTTTTTTTTTAAATGTTTCTTGTTAGTTATTTACTCGATTCATAGATGGCGAATGTAGTAGGTTCCTTTGAATAATTGTCATACTTACACACCGTCGCGTCGACCCCATCAGTGAAGAGTGCTCACGAAGATATATCGTGGAATCCAATCGTCAAAAAACCTTCCAACCGTATGGGTTGCGCACCCATCCTCAGTCAGGTTGACAGAAATATTATTTTTCATCCAAAAAAGAACCAAAACAAATATAAAACTGTCGCAACTCTCAGAATACCGAAAAGTCTCCTTACAAATCTTACCCAGTACACAAAACATGTGATCACCATACGTGGAAACAATGTCCCACGATAAATCCGTCGCCGCTCGGCACAATAACGCATGCGCTACAAATTGTAATGCTCGCACGCATCTAAACGTGTCAGCGATGCGCCGGCGACGCCTCTCGTAATGTACGGGAGACATTGCGATGACTACTGCGGATATGGGAATGATAAAACACAGATATGTTTGGCATTTACTGAAAATAATAGCCAAATTCGTATTACCTTATACCACTGCCATCTTGCAAGCTTTGAAATCATCAAATCGAACCTCACCCTTTTAATAATCTGAAATTCTCACATTCCCAGAAAGCACATTTGAAACACACTACTCTACTCTCCTCCTGCGCTACGCGTCACGCACTTCCATGGAAATAAGATAGTTGCTTAGCAGTTACACATAGTGAAGAAAACATGCAACAAGTATAAATAAGATCGTTTAGCTTTTAACAGAAATAGGCCGTGACTTAGACCTACCACTCCTACCAATAACATCACAAAAAAATGCTCAAGCCATGCGGTACGAGCTGCTCGTGATCCACTAAACGTGTCAACGCTGCTCCTGCGACTGTCGACGTAATGACAACGCGACGACTACCACGGATACGGAAAAAATAAAATATGTATGTATTTCTAATAATATTTTTGTATGCGGTGAGAAAATATCGTTAGCAGAGACACTTGTTTTAGCAAGAAATGGGACTAGTTTATGGGATTATATCTGTTCAGTTAATCAACAGGCATTTTCAACTAGTAACGTGAGAATTTCTGCAAAAACGTTGGGATGATATAGCTTTTCACGTAATATTTTGTTTGCATGCTGAAAAAAGTAGGCAAAATATGTGGGATCTTTTATGTACCATATTTTATGCAAAATAAAGATTTTCTATTCTAAACGCAGAATGATTCCTAGATTTGGGCATTTGATGTACACGTAGTTTCACAATAAATCTTAATTTCAATACTTACAAAGAAAAGTAACAGCTCCTTAAATCCTTAGTCTAGGAATAAATTACTTGGATACAACACAAGTTTCATTCAGTGTTATTAAAATGTAAAAACTTCAGCGAACTTCTAATGAATTCAGCCCATTTGAAATTCTACGAAATCTGTTGAAACATGATCGTCTTAATTTCTTGTTATCTAACAGCCATTTCAAAGATATTTGTTTGATGAGAATTTAAACTATTAGTAAATTCCTTGGAATTAATTCAAGAATTAAAACTTCCATTCTTGAAGAGAATGTCTCTAGATCTAAGCCCACTCAAGTTATTCAAAATGAAGAACGTTTTACATAAAGTATTAGTTACTAGCTTATGTACGCGGCTTCGCCCGCGTGAAGGTCGGAAGTTATCCCACGGGAACGTAGTATCGGAATATAGTGTCCTATGTGTTAAGGCGGAGTGGGACTGACGGGAGCCGAGGGGGGTGGTATGACCCCGCGCAATTCGATTGCACTATGTTTACAAATATTTTATTTGTGTTTATATGGAAAAATAAGTCCATAATCCCTTAAAGTATTGAACACGTAGACAAAATTTTATTACAATTGCTTTGATAACAATAGAATGGAATATGTTTTTCTCATTAAAAAAGCAGATTTTAAGGAAACTTTGCGGTTTTTTTGTATCAAGGAAAGTTTTGTCAATCGTGTTTCGGGCCTCATACTTTACTAAAGACACTTCAATTTTCGTAATCTTTTTGCAAGATTGAGTAACAAACATACAAACTTTCACAATTATACAAGGTGACATTTATTCGTTTTAATCTTCTTCAAACTCATCATTATGAACAACTTTCACTATGGGACCAACTCTGAAATCGCGAAATAATTTTTTTTGTTCATAATTAAATGGGGTCGTCATACTAAAAACGTGGTTTTCGGCGTGATTATTTTATATTAACATACATTGTAATAAAAAGAAATCTCGATGGTTTGACAAGTGGTAAAGGCTATGCGAAGCAGCGTCGGCTCACTAGTTCAGAATAAAGTAACGTCTAGATCTTACCAAAACTTGAGTCTCGTTCAATCCTATCTCCAGTACTCACATACAAACGTCCTTGTTTTGTACAGTTACTGAGCTGCAAGCCATAATAGTTGATGTCAGAGGTTATCGCGCTCACCCGGCGCCCGCGCACCCACTGATTTCTGCGAACCCTTATCACTCCGCTTCGTAGTAAATATTTTAAGACGGATAATATTATATCATAACTTGCCTTGTGCTTACAATTAAAACGAAACAGTTTTACTAGATTACATTCTTGGGAGTTGGAGGTCAAGTTGTCTTTCACCTTTGTTAATCTAAGAATTAAACGTGAAAATACTTCATTTTTGGAAACAAGAATAAACTCTAATTGTGTCTCTGGTACTTTTAACAAGAATCGGGGACCTGTAGAGAAATATTCAAAGTTCTTAAGATGATTTAGGCAATTTTGGTACATAGTTGAGAGTCGTACCTAAATGTTCTGCACTGACTGACGACGACAACATTGTACGAAAACTGCCTTGTATTGGTTATCTACCTTGCAGGTAAATACGCAAGTTAACTAAAAAAATATGTTAAAATTATTTTAATTCACAAAGACAGCCAGTCTGTACTAAATAAAATGAACTGCTGCGTGATCTTCCACTTTTTTAACCCCCGACGGAAAAATAGGGGTGGTATAATTTTAACTTTTGTGTATCTGTGTGTCTGTCTGCGCCATCGTAGCTACCAAACGGCTGAACCGATTTTATTTTTTTGGTTTTGTTTGAAAGGTGAATGATCGACAGGGTTCTTAGCTACAACAAAAAAACGTTTATTAGATGCTTTGTTTTAGTCTGGGGTTTTTTAATTTAATTTAACTCGTTATGATATAAAATATCATCTGTCTCCACAACAGCGAGCTGACGGGTGACAGCTCCACATTTACATAAGTTTCTACGGAGACATAGCGCCAACAGCTATAAAAGGGGGTCAGCAGCAAAAACAGAGCAATTACGATAATGAAGTAAGTACCTGTACAGCCAAGGTATAGACAGCAAACAAGTGATGAAATATTTCTGTATTTTTTGGAATTAATTAGCAAATCGTCATTTCATTCCGCGGCATATTTTTTTAAACAATTAATATTATAATCAACAAGTTTTCATTAATAAAACATGTCAGCTATTAACAATCGTCACTAACTTTCTTGCTGCTAGTACCTACATCGTTATTTTTTACACCGTCATTACACAGTTGCTAAATAATTCATTTGGACTATATTTAAACGGACGCCATCTTGAATTAATGGAGCTATGCTAGCTATTCGCTGTGCCCAGGCTTGCCTCGCCATCATCTCGGTTATAATAAACTATGAGCACGGTAATGTGGGCGTTACGATGCAGACTGCAAGCCTACGTGTGTAAGGAGTCTACTAACGACTGTTGCTTCGATTTAATTAACTTTTTTCGTATTTTTATTGGTTGTTAGCAGATAGCGATCGCTAATGAATCCGTACATCGTTATTGAAGGATTACATGGAATAATTTAACGGTTTATAAACCCATTATTTTTCCATTTCTCAAGTTTTCAATCAAGCCAAGCATTTAGCTGGTATCCTTCGAACTGCATGTAGGTACCTACGTCATTTTGGTATGTTAATAGCATAGATAGAAGCATTGCTAATCCTTTCGCTTAGCATGGCGAGTATGGCAACATTCCCTCACAACTTTCCATTAAAACAATCTACGAGAACATTATAATATTTGCCTAGCCTTTCCCCAACAATGTTGGGGTCGGCTTTCAGTCTATCCGGATGCAGCTAAATACCAGTATTTTACATGGAGCTACTGCCTATCTGACCACCACAACCCAGACTTTCGGACTTCTGACGACCCATAACGACTGTCAAAGATCCACGGATGACAGCCGTGACCATCGGCGCAACGTGCTTTCAGAAACACGGAGGAGTCTCGATATGTAAAGGATGGTCACCCATCCACCGACCAACCATGACAAACGTAGCTTAACCTGATGGATCGACCCTTGCGACTGTTTTTACTTAGCCACGAGCTCCTCACTTAAGAACATAATAATATATAGGTAATGTATTCGCTGAACTTTCGACGTTTAGACACCAACCATGACAGTGATATCAAGTTCACCATTCATGGCTACTATTTAACAGAAGCCGTGAGCCACAGACGGACGTGCACGACATGAGTACGTGTAGGTAACAAGGTGTCGTATGTACTAACGCGGGGACGTGAGACACAACATGATACGAGTTTTTCTCGAGAAGTCGCGCAGGCGCAGCTTCCGCCGAGCAGCGCCAAGGGGCTGCACACGCAACTTGCAGGAGAAGATATTGTTCAATTAATAATATCATAGTTTACCAGCCAGTTCTGAACTTAGCACATTCAATATACAAAATGCCTTGCAGAAGTAAGCACCGGAGATTCTCAAACGTAGGCGTCACATGAACAGCGGGCGGATCCTATGTGATGACGATGGCCAGTACTAGGTTGTCCGTTTATTTGACACTTGCTGCTGCCCGTAAAATATCTTGAAACATCCGCGTGAAATATCTTGTTATAGCTGTACCGCGTTACTTCGTTTTCGTTTAACGTTATTTCAGACGTTTTTATTTTTGCTTGGCTCCTTAGCGTCGCATCGTTATGATATTAAGTAAAATCTAAAAAGAAGAGAGTAAGATTTTTTCAAGTCTGACTGGAAGATCCAGAAATTTGCGTGTTCAAACAAAAAAAACATATTCTTCAGCTTTATTATATTGAGTATAGATAGGAGGTAGAGGATCTCTCTTTAAAGTAACTTCCTCGAGCTGATATATCCTTAAACGAAAAATGTTAACAATGACGAAATCATAAATAAAACACCAATGCTCCGTGGACCAACTAATTTGAATAATAAATTAGATATAGATGGCTACTCATCATTAACGTATACACACCTCCTATTCGAAAATAAGGCTGTGTAACTTGCATATAAACTGCTAATTAGCACTCCTCATCGATTCCAATTAGTCTATAATAAACTGGCTGACTAATCAATCGCTAGTATTAATTAAGTTTCCTTGCCAGCCCTGTGGGACGCATGGTCGTCGCCTGCGCAGGTTCCCCGTACGAGGCGAGGCGACACCGGGCATGCGCCGTAGAATCTTAATTACTGTCTTTAGAGTTATGGGACCTGGAAGGAACATCGCGAAAGTGTTACTGAAACTTAATGTATGCGAACGCATGAGGACTCGGGGCAAAATATATGAAAATCTTGAATTAAGACTATGCTTACATTTATACTGAACCTTCCTAGATTATATGTGAATGTCAGGGTCATTTTTTCGTCACTGACGGAACACTGAGCACGGTAGACCCTGACCTGAAGGACCTTACGTAATAATGTTAAGTGGAAAGAGGCCCTGAATATAGAGTCTGTTAATAGTATCTTGAATATAGTATCTTGGCAATTTCCTTCTGAGAATACAGACGGAAAACAGGGAAACAGCTTTCCGGTTTTCCGGTTTATATAGTAACGAGTAGAAGTTCCTTCCAGTTGCTATTACTGTATGTTACTATACCTATCTTTCGCACCATGTCGAGATAACAGGTATATCGTAATTAGATACTTAGTCGCAACACCTATGTATTAGCTGGTATTGGTCAACGATGTAGCTAATAGGCAGAACTACTTAATTAAAACAGCTGTGTTATTGCTAAGAACCTGCTGTTTCCTACTACAGCTTTTACGAGTATTTTTGATGAATCGTTTAGATAAGTTTATGGGGTAACAGGTGTTTGCATGAATATGTATGCCTACTGGGAACTGTTAAATGAAATATGGACATATTAAAAGTTTTACAACTTTAATAATTACAATTTGCACGTAGACTGATCTGAGGTTATGAACTTAGGGTAGAAATCCGGCAACTAAGTAGGGATTTCATTCAACTTACCTACCTTCTTTTTTTAAATAATGTGTAGGTACTACTTATAACACAAAACAATAAGTACTATATAACTTTCAACGTCATAGCTTTCGATACACGAAGATTTTACTGTAAAGTGTCACATAACTTTGTACTTTACTTCTGTAACAACATTTCTTGCTACTTCGTCACTTTATCTCAATTCGTTCACTCTATTACGCGAAATTCTATTTCCCTCTCATTCCTCACCAGTATAACCGTAAAGCTGCTTCAAGCACCCGTATATGAACAGTAAACCATCCACAATTCCTTGTGAACACCTCATCTTGAGCTTCACGAACGACATCTTAAATCTTAAATCGACGCCGAATTTTCCATGTTATGACGTCACACGTTACGCCATACTTACTGATCTTACACAGAAAGAACAGAAGTCTCACTGCAGTTGAGAACAATGGCTTTAGTGTGTTAACTGTTGCCTCAATTGTTTAACCCAATGGTTAATTTTCATCCATAATGAACATCCTAGACGAAGTAGCGTTTGAAAAAAAAATTACATATAGCTTAAGTGTTCCCGTCATCTGGCATCCTAAAACCATTAATATTAGTTGACTATAATGATGGAAATTCAGATACCCGGGTGCAGTGACAATTTTACCTACCCGGTTATACGTGGCATAAGTACAATTTACACATCGATGAAATGTTAACCACTGCCGTCGATATGAATTTCCAGTCGGCACGCGGGACAGCACTTTATGTTAGCCTTCTCCACTTCCCTACCCAGTGTTCTCCACACACAACCCACGAATACCGCATGTGAACAATGCACCGTGATATATTTCCTCATTGTGCGGGACTCAGAGGTTTCCATGAAGCCTGTTATGGAACATTTTCATAGGAATCACTGCCACATACATACATACACGCCGGGATTCGCTTTCTTTTCCCTTTTCTCGGTTATTTATTGTTCACTGACATTCTTCGTATAAATATGATGACAATATTTCTTTGTGACATTGCGTTTTTATTTTGTGTGATTGCCAGAGTGAGATGTGTTCGTCTTGATGAAAAGATTTCGTTTCGCAGACTTGGCTTTTATAAAACTGTGGCGGGAAAAGGTGGTTGTGTGTGTGTAAAAAGGTGGTATTATAGCCAATAATAAATTAAATCCAGATAAAAGTTATTTATTTAACAATTTATTTTATACCACATAAAACAAAACTAAGGGTCTTACTATAAAAACTTAAACACTTTTTCAACGTGTGTCTAATGCCAGTCTGGGGAGAGTGTGCATGAAAGAGCCAGTTTTAAAAAGTATTAAATAAAATCATTTTAGGCTTATTGTTTTTAAATAAAAATACTTTTTTTCAATAATCATTTTAATAGTTATGGTACTGAAATTTAAAAAAAAATGGTAACAATGTAAGAAATCTGAAATATAGCTACTTTAAAAAAAATGGGAAATTGGCTCTTTCAAAACAGCCTGTCAATGAAAGAGCTACCGTGTGCTATGAAAGAGCCAGATTCCACTTTGTACAAACAAACTAGTTTTTAACAATTTTAATATCTCTTAATTATAATATTATAATCATAATTAAACGTAAACTTAATATTATATAAACTTAATATTATAATCATAATTAAACGTAAGTAAAAATCACAGCTTTTGATCAGTCTCAAATAATCATCTTACAATAATCTTAATCATTAATAATACTTTTATAAAACTATGACAAAACAATTAAAAACATTTTTGGCAGAAGAAATCACTCCTTTGTGACCACAAGACTCATGTGTCCACCCTTCACATATTTTGCACTGGTACCATTCTTCTTTGCTCTGAGAATAGTGTCCATTACACACAATACAATTATTTTTATCTTGCTGTAAATTATTCTGTTTCTTGAATTCTAATAAATTTATTTCGTCATCTGAGCTTGTTAATGATGTATCATCGTGCAAAGATATGTTAATGCTAGTGTCACTGGAATCATCCTGTTTTTTAGAATTTAGTTTTCTTATATTTTGTTTTGTAGTCATTTTCTTAACAATAGGTTATCTAGATTTGGCTTTACCTTCTTTTTCTTCTATCTTGTTTTTTTCAGGAGTATCTGTGATTATAGCTGAAGACATTTTACGATTATAGCTTAGTTTTTTTTCTGGGTCCTGATTTTAGGAAAGGTCTTACAACTTCAGGACTTGCAATTTGTTGTAATACTGATGTTGATGGCTGTAAACTTTCTAGCAATGGGATGTTGTCAATCAAACTATCTGTGGGTATGGATCCGACATTTAGAATTCCAGGAGCTTCTGAAGTGTTAATATGAAAAGTGCTGCACTCTGGTGTTCTTGGTCTCACGTTTTCCGGCGTAGAATCATCAAGAGAAACTGGATTAGGTCTGTCGGTCACGTATGATGCAAGAAAATCATCATCGGAAAATGTATTAGAATTCAAAGGATAAATGCCAGTTTTGATGAATCCTTGAGTCACATTTTGCAGACTAAAAGCTGCTAAATAAGCATCTCTAGCAAACTGCGCAACTTGTTACATAATAACAGTTTTACCAGGATTCGAAAGCATCCACTCATTCATAGCTATTCGATATCTGGTTTTGAATGGCCCATATACCGTGACGTCCAGAGGCTGTAGCCTATGACTGCAGTGAGGTGGAAAAGTCAGCATTTTTATAAAATTTTGTCTGGCATATTCTATTACACGGAGATTAACATGGGAGGCATGGTTATCCAATAAAATCAATGCTGGATTTTCTTCTGATGGTTTAACATGAATCACAAAATGTTCCATAGCCTTCATGAAATTATTCTCAGTCATCCAGCCTGAAATATGTGCTAAACCTAGTGCTCCTGAAGGCCCATTATTTAACATATGGTCTTTATAATTCACACGTGGAAAGATAAAGACAGGGGGTATAGTGCCACCTGCGGCATTAATAAAAAACAGAGTGGTTACGAGCGTACCACGCTCGGCTGAAGTAACCTGCCCAATTTGTTTGGAGCCTTTTTCAGCGATGATTTTAGATGGGGCTGAAACAGTGCTGCATCCTGTTTCATCTGTATTAAAGATCATGTGTGGTGGGAAATTATACTTTTCGTAAATGCTGGTCAGCTTTTCAAAGAATATGCCAACATTCGTCTTATTAAAACTTGTCGCCCTGGATAAAGAAGTGCTCTCAGGTTTTCTGACTGACAATGAAACTGATGTCTTGACATGAAGCCTCGGAGCCATTCCACAGATGCAATTTTGTCATTATTCCATTTTTCTGGACAGATAGCATTTGCCTCTGCATACTGGAAAGCTAATTCTCTTGTTTGTTTTTTCGTCAAACCGTGACACATTTTAGATGCAGTTTTAAGATATGAAACCAAGAAGTCTTCTTGAACTTTAGAAAAAATGCGTTTGTTACCTATATTTGGGCGATGCACATACTCCACCTCAGAATTCTTAGCCTTCTTAATAATTTTCGCCAAATATGCTCTTGATATACCAAATGTTAATGCTGTTTTATTTATGGATTGATTTTCCGCAATCACTTCTCGTACAGCCTCTTCTATTACTGCAGTTGTGGGTCTTTGCCGTTTTTTCGGTACTGAGGCTCGCAAAGACATGTTTTTCTAGTCTGAAAGATTAACAGTATTAAATAGGTATAAAAAAGAGGGCAATGTTAAACTAAAAGCTAGTAGTATATTGAAAGAGCCAGTTTTCGTGTCATGAAAGAGCCGGCTCTTTCAAAGAATCGACAATGGCTCTTTCAAAACATTTTGTATTAAAAAATATAACCTCAAATTACAGCCAATTTACCATAACATCATAACAATAATATTTGTGTAAAATAATGCCAACTATATGCATAACAATACAACATATTCGTTTTGTCAACCTATGCTTTACACTTCTTGTCAAAAAAACTTAAGTAAACCCAAAAATACTTACATTTTGCTTCAAAATTTTCAATTCAGTCCTACGACGCCATTTGATTTTGTAGAACTGTCAAATGTCTGTGGGTGGCAGCTGTCCAGTGTTGCCATACAAAGAGTACAATTGAATTATGGTAAGATTTTGTTAAGTGGAAGATAATCGCATCGGCTCTTTCAAAGCTTGGCTCTTTCATACACACTCTCCCCCATCAAAGTCCATGTTAAAATGTCGTGTGTAAATGGTGTTTAGGCTAAACAACCGATAAACACTGTTTTGTGTACAACACTACTCACAATACAGATAATACTACTGTATTGTTACAACAAACAATCATTTTTAGTCAAATATTTAGTCAGTCACCCTTCCAATCAAACACAGAAAGTAATAAATCAATTAAACATTGACCAATTACAATCGATGACGTACAGCGGCGCGGGCGCAGCGTCCGGTGCGATTTACAACCGTTACAATACACACTGACACACTCACCAACCTTGTCAAAATGTTATTTATATCAATTCTTAGATAAGGTATACCGGGGTGATAAGCGACAGCGATGTCGATGTGAGACGAGACAAAATAATGATGCGGCATTCCTGACGGACGAGAAATGGCTTTTCCGTTTATAAATGGACTCTGGAACAGACCTTGGACCTCTTTAATCATTAACACGGGCCCGAGGCAGCAGAAGAAAAAAATATAAGTAGAGTAGACCATGGATATTACGGAAGACGTAGAACATTACGCAAGTAAATTGTCTTTGGCCTCTCATCCACAGATAACTATTTATTGCTCTCATCAAGCAATAGACTAGGTACTACTAGAATAGCAATTGTCGAACTTGTATAATTTTCTGTATTAAATATGAGGCTTTTGGCTAGTTTGTACATATAGTGAATGTCACTCATTATTTTGTATTGTGCGTTTAGTTTGTGCAGAATAAACAATTTTTCTTTCTTTCTTTTCTTTCTAACAGCTTCTCGCTACCGCTCACGCTTTGCTCTTACCCTAACCAAGCAACATCCAATAAATTTGTAATTAATAACAATAACGCTAGACAGACCGCCGTTACTCAATCACTGCGGGTCTCTCGCAGTAACACAATATATTCACCCTGCACGACTATTAAGAGAACAGCGGAATTAGGATTTATGAAAGTTGCAGATAATTAAGTTATTTTGGTAATATAATTAACAATCTATCTGGTAAACTTAATTGTTTTTGTGATATCTTCACAACCATTCGTTACAGCAGAGAGAAATCAATTAGAGCATCTCGCTAGACAAACAGATTCAGATTTTTAGACAATACCTATTGTATTTCAAAAGACTGTTAAGGGTCCTCGGGAATCCCTAGAGATTTTCTAATGACACCCGCTTTGTTTAAAAGTCTGTAACTTATCTAAAAATAGATGTTTATTCAAGCTCTACATCAACAGGCTTACTGTCACCCGATACCACCATTTCTCAAACTTTCCTACATTATCTCGAAAACGTTAAAATTAAGTAAAACAGAGCCGCTTAAGGTAAGCGACACGCTTGCTTCCGGCTGAAGCGTTCCGTTTCAGGCGTTAATTACTGAACATTTACAATGCCACTGAAAAGTGTCGGGTACGCCTCGTTTCTCAGCTTAATTTTGTGTCATTTATCTACTGTTTTCGAATTTTTAAAACAATGAAATGCATTTATTTTTACAGAGCTTTCGTGTGTCGAGTCGATACTCCGTAATCAATTACCACTATACCTAAAATAAAAATCTTAAACCTTTGGAGATGTCAACGTAGCGAAAGACCATGTATCAGGCGGCATCAGGCGGCATGGTAAATTAGGAAACTGCATTATGTCAACAAAATCAGATCAGATTACACACTCGTATTATTTAAGTCACTCCTAAAATCATCCCTAGGACACAATGACGTGGCCTATTATTTGTTAGCACAGAAACTACTCATCCGAACGAAAATCATGACTAATACATAGAGTAACCCAAAACAAACTGAAATAGAAACACTTCTCAGTGTGCAAAACAGTTTTGAAACACCTTTTACGTTGTAGTGTTGACTTTCTGGCCTAAATATTATTTCCAAGCTATTCATTTATTTCGGTAATAGTTTTAGATTCGCCCTTCATACACTTCTAACGCAAACGATATTGTTTCGTTTGAGAAAGTCTATTGAATTTTGAATTCAAATTCAATAGACTTTACTAAGACTCAATTTATTCAAATAAAATATCTTTTACTTGGAATAATTGAATCGAATGTCAGGTTCTTAGGTAGGTAGTAAATATTGTTATCATAATCAGCCTGTAATGTGCCCACTGCTGGGACAAAGGCCTCCTCTGTGAGAGGGAGCGGGCCGTAATCCACCACGCGGGCCCAGTGCGGGTTGGTAGATGTCACATGTCTTCGAATTTCCGGTTCTAGGACAAGCCGGTTTCCTCACGATGTTTTCCTTCACCGTTTTGAGAACAGTGGTGATGAAATTATTTACACAAAGTAAAGCGCCTGCCGGGGTTCGAACCTACGACCTACAACTCGTAAATCGCGGCCGTTACCACTGGGCCACCACTGCTCTCAAAATCTAAATATTGTTATAAGAAGTACTAAAAGGACTGAAATATCCTTTTGTTAAATACAAGCAGTTTACATAAGTGTTAAAGCTCGTGCAAACTGGCCAGTTTGTGGGAGCCTTTATTAATATTTGAAATGAATGAATTTATAGAATCATAAAGTGAAATAAAATAATGTTCTGTGGGTACGAAACCGCGTTTTCCATTTTAGTGATAGTTTTTACTAATCTATCTACTAACTAATCTATCACTAAAATGGAAAACGCGGTACATAGAAAGTTATGTATCTCCCTTAACCTTGGAATACAATGGAAACCATTATAATAATACAATATCCCTTTATCTACTAATATTTTGCCACTAGCTGTTCGCCTGCCACATTACAGGAACCACAAATGTGTCAGACTCTTGAAATAACATGTTTAACTTCTATCTTAACTGCATCAAAGTCAAAGTTACTGAATGTAACCGATCCTGAAATAATAGTGTGATAACTGCGATAAGTGGCACCGTAGGAGTGCCGTGGTGCCGGAGTGCCGGAGTGCCGGAGTGCCGTAGGAGTGCAGTTAAACTGTTTATCGTGCTGTCGAAAACTTTCAGTTTGTAGTGCTGCACCCCTAGTTGCTAAGTTTCGTAGACAAGTTGGCTGATAACACAAGACCTGCGGTTTTAAATGTGTATGTTATAGCCGTTTATATGTACGTATTTTAGGTTAAGTATATAAGTTAATTATGT
This sequence comes from Lithophane ornitopus, assembly GCA_948473465.1. Classification (NCBI taxonomy): domain Eukaryota; kingdom Metazoa; phylum Arthropoda; class Insecta; order Lepidoptera; family Noctuidae; genus Lithophane; species Lithophane ornitopus. Next base: position 16,148,244 of record OX419627.1, on the reverse strand, counting down.
AATTCAGAAAATAGTTCAAAGGCAATCTAACAATAAAAATCTTTGTTTCATAATTCTTTTCATTTTTGCGCATAATTTCATAAAATACTGAAAATAAACCATTCCGTTCTAAAAGAATCTTTTAGAAGGGAATGGTTTATTTTCAGTTATTTCAGTTACATCTGATGTAACTGAAATAACTGAAAACCTCTAAAGGGGTCGTTGTACTCATCATCATGAAAAACTTTCACTAATGGTGAGTATAATGAACCCTTGTTCAGGCTTTCAGTTAAGTACGACAAAGAATTAATAATTGCGAAATGTGATTTAGTCTGTAGCACTGGCCATGATAATGATCACGTCCACTTGAAGTGAATTAAGCTATATAGGCCCAACTCTAATAGTTGAAGGAACATAATAACTATCATGAGTCATTTTAAAGACTGATGTTATTCCAGTCAGCATCACTATTGTGGCTGTTAAAAAGTTCCTCCTCGGTATTTTCTATAAATAAGTAAAGCAGCCACGTGTACTGACAACTGCAGTGTTCGGTTCCGCGGTAATGTGTGTAACTCAATATACTGATGTGTTACCGACAGGAATTCTGCCCTAAATATATCGGGGATATCTACTAAATATGTTGGGATTCGTGGTGTTTAGCTGTGTTTCCGTTTAAATTTATTTTATCTGTAGGATGAGCTGCTAACATCATCACTAGAGTGCGTTTCATCAAATAGTTCTTTTGTCGTAATGTTGACCACATTGTAAATTTAAAAAAAACGGACCTATTAGGTAGCGCCTTAGCGGCGTAGCGTATTCGTATTGGTCCTACAACAATAGAGCCAACATTACGACATAGGAACAATTTGATGAAACGCAGTCTACAGCCCTAGGGATGATCAATCGCTGCATGCAGTGTTGCCTGACCACATTAACTCTATTCAAAAGCCTTTCGTATGGTCACAGAATATTTTATAAAAGCAGCCAGTTTTAGTGGGACTGACTGCCTGACTGGGTATAAGGTAGGTACTATTAATAAATATAAATATTAAACATTCGACCCACTTCAATACGTTTCCTTAAATCTCGTGTTAAGTCTGGTGTACCAATCAATTCATTTTACTGTACACATTCCGTTCACATTTTCAAATCGTAAATTAAAACATTATCACCAAATGACCGGCGACATTTATTTTAGCGCGCAAAATGGCGTCGCATTGTCGGCTAAAATGCGCTCTGGCCGGACTCCAACAGGAGTGGTCCGAAATAAGGCCACTCGATGCCTGCTCGAAAACACCCTGGATTTTCTTTATTGCTCGTTTTTATGAGTAAGTAATATCCTGTATTATTCATAAACTCGTACACTAGAAAACTCCTATACTTTTCTAAACACAAAAATCTTACACCGTACACCATTTCCTTTGTTTTTGTACCTTTGTTAGGTACTAAAATCTTAAAAGAAAGTTGTTTTAACCAATTCAATTCAGAATGGAATAAAAATGTGAAAAGGCATAAAATCAATGAAGCACTTTCTGAACTGTTATTAAAGGAATTTGGAAACTGAAAAAAGTTAATCAGAATCTAAAAAAAAGAATATAACTGACTTAAAGAGATTTGGTTACTCCAAATCTCTTTAAGTTGGCTGGGAACTTTTAAAATGAAAAGATAACATTTTTAACGTTTCTTAATAACGATAAGTTTAGGTACGGTTTATTAAATCCTTATGTAAAATGTCTGTAAAGTTTCATCAACTCAACAATCGATACATTTCATTCGTCGTGAACGTTACTTAAGGCTCAAGTCACGACAATGGCGACTCAGTACGAATCACATCTCGCTGACAATATCCACTAATCCGATTATGTAGCGAGATTAGAATCGAATGATTCGTATCGTTATTAAATCGATAACGAGGTGAATACACGTGGCGGGATTCTTTAGTCTAGCTGTAGGGTTGCCAAATATTAGAGATTGTGTTGCAAATGAGTTTGAAAACAGCTGCAGAAGAATAATCCTTTGATAAAAGAAATCGTTACTTGCCAATTCTAAGCAGTGTTATTTAGTAAGTATTTTTACTGTGATGGAGATATAAATACATACAGACATAAAATGATACTATTATTTAAAGATTAGGTAGTTATGATTCTGACCTCATTAGTGATTTAATTTTCACGAAACAGTTTATTTTGAAAACGATAGTTGATAACCTTATTTCAAGTTTTCACAAAATAATGAAAATAATATCTGCGCAGTACTAACTGTACTGCACAGATATTATTTTCATAATTCGATTCCATTTTAATAACCCTGCCATTCACGTTCCAACTTTTCGCCGCGACATATTCACAAAAAGACATCGATATCAATCACATGGAGTCAAAAGGTATAAAGAAATCCTCTCACGTGAAAATATTCATTCGACTGTGACAAGTCAAAGCGACAATTATATGGAAATTCAAAGAAACGTAATCGGATTATTTTGAGGCGAATGCGACAGACTGCGACAACCTGCGACACATATTGACGAGCTACATTTTAAAAGCAAGATGACGCGACAAGTCTTTTAATCGCTTCTTGTGACATAGATGTGTATCGGTTGTAGATGCATCAGCTCCGATTACCTCTTCATTGAAACAGAACATCTCAACAGAGATCGCTGGTTGTGATAAAAGCGCTCATTGTTCTTTTTATTTCGATGTAGGTACCACTTACGTATTTCGCTGTAACTTTGTGATCTATATCCGTCTTCACCAAGTAAAGCAATGGGATTTATGACTGCACAGACCTTTCCCATTTCCTTTTGTTTGTTTTTCATCAGTGCTCTCAAATTTTCTAGGCTCTGCAGCCGTTACATATTTATGATGTATCATCATGTTGAACATGATGATACATCATAAATATGTAACGGCTGAGAGTTAGCTCGTTCTTTCTCAAATCAACTTAAAGTGGACATTTTATTCCAATCAGATACGTATTCTCTATCTAAACGGCCTTTTTAACATCAACACACGATTCCTTTTCCCTACATTTTCTTTAGAGCCACAATAAGTGCGCGTCCCTACACTTAGTCGTCTCATAGCCGATAACATCAACATATAAACAGCAATTATCATGACCATTACATTGTCGCAATGAGAGCTTTCTTCTACAGCCAATGATAAAGTTATTGCCGCGTTCGGTTACAAGATGCTATCTTTAATCTTTTACTTTGTTGTGTAATGTTCTTGTATAGGCTATCTGTAGTGTCTAGGTGTGATATATTTTAATATTCTTATCTGATCTGTTTGGATAGTTATTTAGTTTAGTTTATGTTGCTTTCTTGCTAAGAATGGGTGAGAACGTTTAAGTAAGAGATGATTGTATAACCTTTAAGGGCACTCGGAAAGTCTTACAGTAAAAGGGCAATTAAATAAATTGAAGGTTAGAATAAATAACGAATTGATGTTTATTTCGCTATCCAGTAAACAATTGAGTCTATGAAAATGAAAACAATCGCATAATGGGTGAAAAGTGACCTGTATAAAATCTTGATTTAGATTAACACTTTCATGTCCCAACTAAAGACTTGCGATTTGATTTGTCCCTGCTGACGAGGATCAAACAGAGCTACTCAATTAAATCATCCATCAAAAAAGTAACTTTCCAGAAACAATTTCAACGCAACATCAGAAGTAGCAACAAGCAATTCTTTCGTCCGACCTCAAGGCGGCCATTACGGCAATGTCGTCGAATTACGCCGTGATTGCGCAGGCGCAGTGATCCCGCTGTACGACTGAACAGTGGCGTTCAGTCGGTCAGTGGCTGTTATCTCTATCTTAATGCTGCGCCCCAGGACTTGTGACCTGATGCTCTCAGTCCGATAACTGGCGACGACAAAGACGAAAGCAATAAACGGACAGGTCATCTTTAAAAAAAGAATATCATTGGATTGGTAAAACAATTTTTTAGGGTAGGTATATCTTCATCAATTTAAGTCATATGGTAATTCAAATTACCTTAGAGATTATTCGCAACTTACTATTATGTAGTCTAAATAAACATAAGTGATACAAGACTCTTCAGCATTAGCTCTTTGCCACGGTTATGTGACTCATAGCTACTTTCATCACAAAATAGATGTCAGATCCGTTACATATACACTGCTGAATATACTTGCTTTTTTTTTAAATTGAGTTATGGTACTGCTTACTGTATTGCTTCCACTACACTACTCTCCACCTACGATACAGTTCAATCCATTTGGTCTAGAGACAAGTATGTCGTGTCTGTAACACACTCCATGGCACAGGAGTCTGCACAGTGGTCGTTGGGAGCTATCTACTGAAGGTATCGCCACCGCTACGTACAATTCACGCTACAGCAGTTTTATTTAAATACTATACAATGTTGATTATTTGTGCATCACTCTTGCAAAATGTAGCTTCGTAAAAAACATAGGAATGATTTATTCATTTGTTCAATTTATTCAATTTTGACATTGTTCTGCGTACTTATATCAACCTTATAAACGCTCCTCTGGCAAAAGCAATAAAGAAGATGAAATATATTATTAATTAAGGTGAAAGACGTATTACGTTGACCATGAAAGATGGTCCCATTAACCACTGAATTCCATTTGCATACTTATAAATAATAGCTATAAATAACACCGTTATCCACACAAATTGCTTAATTTCATCAACTCAATCAGCGTTCGGCACTAAAATAAACTAAAAGTAAACAAGCAACAAATGTTAGCTAAAACATTCCTACAATAAACTGGATTTGCATGTTAATGTTATTTAGAGCTAAACAAACTTGTTTTACTAATTATTTGAAACGCGTGGCGTCAATCTGAGACAATCGAAACAATTAGCTATGCAAATGAACACATTTAAATATAACTTACAGAAAATTTATTCCGTAGAATGTCCACTTAGGCCCGCGTGCACCACAAAACACTAAGGGCGAATTTCACCAATAACACTGAAGGCGATCAGCACATTCAAACTGCGTTCAAGAGCTGTCAGTGTCAATATTCCAACAATAATTACGGTGACGCTCTCTTGAACGTGGTTTAGGTATTGTGCTGATCGCGTTCAGTTTAATTGGTAAAATTCGCCTCTAATATGTTCAGCGCTAAACGAATTTAAAATATCTTTCTTTTTCTGTCAATCGTTTGAAGATCAGAAAGACGTGCTTAATTCGTTTAGCGTTAGCGTTTAGCGTTAGCGTTTAGCATTAGCGTTTAGCGATAGCGTTTAGCGATAGCGTTTAGCGTAAGCATATAGCGTTTAGCTTTAGCATTAGCGTTAGCATTAATGTTAGCGTTTGGCGTTTGCATTTAGCGTCAGCGCTTAGCGTCCGCGTTTAGCGTCAGCGTTTAGCGTCGGCGTTTAGCGTCAGCGTTTAGCATCAGCGTTTAGCGTCAGCGATTAGCGTCAGCGTTTGGCGTCAGCGTTTAGCGTCAGCGTTTAGCGTCAGCGTTTAGCGTCAGCGTTTAGCGTCAGCGTTTAGCGTCAGCGTTTAGCGTCAGCGTTTAGCGTCAGCGTTTAGCGTCAGCGTTTAGAGTCAGCGTTTAGCGTTAGCGTTTAGCGTTTAATGGACTTTGCTTTAAGCCCAATCTTTCCTGCCCGATGATTTAATAAAATGTGACATGCGTCCTGTCAACTGCCAAAGGATTACTTTTTCCTTCGACTCGTCTGACGACTAGATCCCACAGAAGACATTATCACGTTGATTAAATGAATAAATTAGAAGATTTATCACTAACCTCTATGTTAACCCTCTGAACCTTTTCCTTATATTGTCCGTAGCCTAAATGTTAGCGAAGTGATCAAGATCTATAAATCTGTGATAATGGAGTAAGTATTTAAGTTTAATTGCGTGTGTCCGTGTGGAACTACTGAGATCCGAGTCGAGTCGGTTACGAGTGCGTGCTGCCGACTAGATTAATGTGGGCAGATAGCACTTTGTTAAGTACGAGGTGATATACTGATGTCCAGTAGCGTTTGTTTATTGAACTAGTAAGTAGTTAACCTTCACAATCCCTGGATGTAATTAACACAACGATGAAACTGCATTTTAACATGCAATTTACGCGAAAGAGCGTTTTTTCTTTTCTCTCGTTCAGCTTCCTTCCTCTACCTAATCATCTATTGCCAAACTCGTTTCTTGCGGGCACGGTATTCATTGTAGAAGTCTGTCTAATATTGGCTTTTCCTTGAGATATTTCGTGGTGATAATAACCATTCTGTCCATTTTCAGAATCAAACTTTTCCCATCTTTTCGGCTGATCCGATGACGATATTGTAAAAAATTCTAAGTAGTTTTTCTATCATATATCAACATTAGAAAATGTACAGAATCATGTAAGTTTAAGAATACAAATCGTAAAGTAAGTGCGACTTTTGACAGTAATATGTTCTTTATTTTGCAAGCTCACGCTTCGGAGTTTGTTCTTAATTAGCGATACACTGAGATTTTTCTGATGGCTCATGATTGTTTAGTTGGTTATCTTGTGTTTCCTAAATATTAGCGTTTCATTATCATATCAGTTTCCTAAGGTTCAAACTCTGTAGATACTTATAAAACATCTTACTTAACAACACTTGAAAACAAATAATGTAACCAATTGTGTACACTTACATGTTAACTTTCTAATATTAGCATTACTGGCAGATAAGGTTAACATAGCCCAAAACCATATATTTTATCGAAAGTGCACTGAATTATAATTGTCTCAGTACACATCAAGCACTGCACCCAAAAATAATGTACTTATTTAAACACATAATTTCACAACTTCACTTACATAATAAAGAACCATACAAATTAATTCAAACGATGACAATCAACTATTAAGATTACAATCAATCCATCCCCACTTAATTGGTTCCATTCTTCTCTACAATCTATTCACTATTCACAAATTCTTCACAATGCGCATCACTATTATAAGCCCGGGGACACACTACTATCTCTATCTGTGCTGTGAACAAAGGAATGTCAAAACTATTCGTTTGACAATACAAATGTCACCGATTGTTAGACACACAAACGACTGGTAATGTCAAAATATTTGACACGTTTGGCCTTACCTGAGATTATACCGATTTGAGCAAAATCCATTGAACATTTTTCAATGGATTTTGCTTAAATGTTTAGCATTTCATGATTTTAGAGACTGGTTGGTGAATTGTGGCCCAATTTCCCGCAGCTTACTTGGCAGTTTATTGGAACGGACCTAACGCGGAATGCGTGGAATATATTTTTGACTAAGCTGCTTGCTTCTGAAGTCCTAATTTGCTGGTATTCTATTAGATCGGATTTGCTGATTAGGATACGGTCTACGTTTGAATTTTCGCCAATTCACTGGTTCGACAAGACCAAGAAATTGCTCTGATGATATTAGAAGGTTTATTTATTAATTTAAACTACCAAGCACCTAAGGAATTACAAGTTTCATGGAAAACCATAAACACGAAAACCAGCTTAAACACTCTACTTGCAAAAGTTCTCACTAAAAAGTTAATACTCCTTTACTGTTGTTCAAAAACCTTAATTCTTTACCATTGCATCTTTTATTTACATTCAAATATAAATCTGTACATTGTAATCCTCACTGAACAGATCATAGGCTCCTTATCGCCTGTCACAGTTTTTCGTCCATTTTTTGTGACCATAGATTATCAGCCGAGGTCTATTCGAGTTGACTTGTGACTGCTGTGACCACGTTGCTCTTTTGCCCTTTTTGTAACATCCGGATTATAGTTTTTGCGATAAAAGTTGGACTGATAAAGTTTTAAGATAAAAGTTTGTAGTTGTGTTGGTTAAAAGGATGTTGAAATAAGAAAAGGTGCTGTGCAAACTGCAATAAACTTAAATAAATACAAATTGTGCATGCTAAAAGCTACGTGCAAGTTAAGTAAACGACTTATACACTTATTTTTATTTTGAAATCCACTTAGGAGAAAATACAGTATGAATTTTGAATTTATTTCAATTTCGCTATTTATTTATCACCTAGTTTCAATTTTAATAAAAAGTTAATGGATTCGGTAAACTTGTTCAATATTTTCATTATAATTTCAGTCTCAAGATGAATCTCATTCGTGCCAATAACCTAGTTCCATGTTTTTAATTAGCCTCATTTTTTCCGATACTGAAATGAAAGTCACGCCTTTTACAGAAGCTGTGAAAGAGGGCTTGATGAAAAAACAACACAAGACGAGAAATATTTGCATTTTTCTTCTTTTTAATTTTTGCTAAATGATTTGACGAGAAAATTCCTGAAACACGATGTGGAAGCTACTTGGGCAATTTTAAAAACAACTTGATAGGTCAAAGGAATGTCATTCAAAATAAGAGAACTTACTAACACCTGAAGGTAAATAAACTTTCCATAAAAGTTAAATTAAAAATTTAAAAACCCCCGACAAAAACAAAGCATTTAAAAAGTAAAAAAAATAATATGTATTGGCCCTTTAAGTTCAATATAAAAGTTGTAGGTAATATTTTGATCCCAGCGTCGTTGCGTCGGGGGACGGCTCATGAAAATAGGACATTAACAGCAGCTATCCTTTCTACAATAGCATATATTCATTATTCCTAGTGTATGTTGGCGTTTTCATTAGCCGTCCCCCGACGCGACGACGCTTGGATCAAAATATTACCTACAACTTTTATATTAAACTTAAAGGGCCAATACATATTATTTTTTTTACTTTTTAAATGCTTTGTTTTTGTCGGGGGTTTTTTAAATTTTTAATTTAACTTTTATTTCCAGCTTTTTAAATTTCATATTATATTACTAGTAGAAACGCTATGATCAACCCGCGGCTCGCCGAAATCTGCGTAGCTGTACGTACTTTTGCCACATTGAAGCTAGTTTCTAATTTAGTCTCATTTCTCTTTCCTACTCCATCATCAGACCCTGATCAAAATCCATCTGTAACCTATTTTTTGAGACCTTTCTAATGAGCCCAAACACGATACCTCTGCTGTAAGTTGGTGAGGGCGTTGGGTATCCTGCATCCAGGTGATGCTGCAGCATCAGTTCAAGGTTACTATATTCTTCTAATATCATTGAAGTAACAGAATTCTAAATTTCCAATCGATTAGCCCTGTGAAAGATGCTCACATCCATTCATCAACTAGAAAAGAGCTGATAATTTTCAAACGGCTGAACCGATTTTCTTGAATAATAGCTAAGAACACTCTCGATCAAGTCACCTTTCAAACAAAACAAAAAAAAACAAAATCGGTTCAGCGGTTTGGCAGCTACGATGGAACAGACAGACACACAGATACACAGATACACAGATACACAGATACACAGATACACCGATACACAGATACACAGATACACAGATACACACGTTAAACTTATAACACCCCTCTTTTTCAGTCGGGGGTTAAAAATAGACTCAATATACAGTTGCCTAATCCGATTCTTTGGTCCGGAAATCCTCCGACAATTCCGCAGTCGGAGGCGTCATTCGCGAAGATGTACGGCGCAATACATCGGCGTCTAGACACGGAGCTATGTGCTAATATACACGCTACTACATCACGAGAACTCCCTGAGATAAGCTGTAAGGATGTGTGCTGTGTGTAAGGATACGGCTGGATTATTTGTTACAGGCACCTAATATCGGTGATGGAAGATGTTTACACGAAATATTGGCATTTATGTTAAACCTCTTGCCCCGCCAATTTAGGTAAATCTCGATAGCCGTCACCCCAGAGTTTACTTACTTAGTTCCCATCACAAGAACGATAGTATAACTAAATACTTGAAAAAGAGCTAGATAAATCTTTGTTACAAGCTTTCCTCAACAAGTTCTTATCATTTACCAAAGGCCTAACCCTATTTAGTATTCTTCTTATAAAATAAGCAAAAAAAAAGAGGTTCGCGAAATAGGGTTTTACTTTTAGCAAAATACTAATGAGATTCTCTTATACACTGAAATACATTTTCTACACAACAACAAAATGTTTGCATCAAACCTCACCTACACAACCTCATTTCTAGCTCTCTGAGGAAAATTGCGAATTTGCCCACGAATTTAGATCATGACCGATACAAAAGTCCTCAGACGACGAAACACGAGAAATTGGACATTTACAGAGCATACAGATACCTACAGTTTATCTTATTGAAGGTATCGCCAAATCTACAGTGTGCCACGTAGACAAACTTGTGAAGGTTGTCGAGTGTCCTACACACGACCCTCCAGTTTGAGCGTATGCAATCAGGTATAGAGCGCTTGTGTAGTTGGCCAAACAAAACGGAGGGAAATAGGTGGTAAAACTACATATTGTAGTATTTTTTTTAATAAGAAAAGCGACTCGGCAAACATTCATAATTTTATGGATTAACGCAAGTTTTGTTAGCAACCACGACCATGCTGGGAAAATCGGTTTGAAAACCTTTTTCATACATGATACATGAAATAAAATTCTTCGTATACTTATATCTTCCTTTTAACCAAAAATGCTGCCACACAGTTCACTACACTCGCTTTATTCATACCCTAAGTGAGTCCTAAGCTTCCAACCCACTTGCTAAACAAAAAAAGGAAATGTACGAATCTTGTATACTCAGTGAATATAAATCAGTTTGCCGCAGGGGAACGTTATCGATCTCTAGATGAATCGATGCTACTTTTCGGAAGGGAACACTATATTTTATCTGCTGACAGGTTGGTTAGCATTATTAAAATGGCGAACTATTGCAGGTTTTAATTGAATATATCGACTTCAAATACCATTTCATTTTAAAAACTCCGTTATTGGTTTTCCTTAAGTCTATAAGATTAATAAGTTTTAAGCTTAGCTTAGTTAGAGTTGCATTGATTAATTTGAGCAGAGGATTGGCAACACTTCCTTGGGATTCACATACTCAATTATAAAGTGAGGTCACGTTACGTCAAAGTAAAAGACGAATTTCAATGAAAACACTAAAAAATCCCTCCGATTAATTATAAAATATCAAATGAATGAAACCACTATCAGGTTGTTTCCTAATCTAGTTTAACTCCAACACTTAGGGATACCCTGTTCCTATTTCCAGATGAATCATGATCATGTAGGAAATATCCACTTTCCACACGAGCTTCTAAAAAAAGCTCCACACAATACATCTAGTAAGGAATGTTGACGCAATTTGCGCCGGGCTACAATGGAGCAATAATTGCGCAACTGTCGCCCGACTGCATGCTAAGTTACACGGATATCTATTTAAGTTCATATTGTTTGTTTGTTATTGAATTGTTTCAAGAATTCTGGAGCTGGTTGGTTGAATAATGGATTGGTGAGTCACATAGTTATTAGAGAGCAGTGAAGAATTAGATAAGAGGAGGCATTTTAGAGGCAATAGTGGCTCCTGTGCTCGAGGGCTTATTCGGAAAATGTTTGATTTGTTATCCAACAGTGGCTTAGCTTTTTAGACATAGATTGCCAGTTACAGTTGGTCTACAACCTACAAACAGCTAGCTTCGGCTAGCTGTTTGCTGAGCCTAAGTTTTATATTAAATTGTATCTCCTTTTTTGGGTTTGTCTTTCTTTCATTTTCGTGTAGTTAGTGACTAACCTTGGCTTCACATGCCGTCGAGAAATATTAATCTCAGACATGCCAGTTTCCTCACGATGTTTTCATTCACCGTTTTTGAAGCAAGTATCCGAAAAGTCAGAGGTGCATGCCTTGGGTTCAAACTAGAGACCTATGACTTGGCAGTCCGATTGTCGCACGTTATTAAGTGCGCGTGCGATCAGTTAGCGCCTATTTCCTGTCCATATTTTCCCGGTATGGTTCCGTAGTTTCAACACATTGTGTTTTGCATACCAAAAGTTCAGGATACTGTGGTTGCATAGACCACCAGGATTGACGCAAACGTTAATGTGAGATTGTATCCGTCCAACAGCAGCGTTAAATGGTGGCAACAGACAGATCATGTTTTCAGCTAATAAGAGCCACGTTCTCGATATACCACGTTCCTTAAGAAAATCACTTCCAACTACTATTTTTTTTATGAAACAGTATGTTATTTCTACAAAGGTTTTAGGTGTATTAAAAATTACTTTCCCTTCAGTCAAACATTTCTTATGTCCTCAATCAAACAACAATGAAAGAAAGCATACCTATGTTTGTAACAGTATTTAAATTCTACTACCCACATAATACGTTACCAGAAGTAGCAACACTGCACCGTTGTTCAACATAGTGTCAAGTGTCACACAACATATCGTACTACGAAGTGACTGGTACCTCTTATAGTCGAAACAACACTCACTTGCAATTGGAACTTCGGAAGTAAGTAATTACTGGTACTCAACCTTATCTTAACCTTATTATAACGTACATATTACGTGTTAGAATGTTTTATCCAAGTTATTACTATAATCTACCGGCTTCCTCTTGAACCATCAAGAAACGATGTTAAGCTCCAAATACATAAACACTAAGCAAATATCCTGAAGCCGAGACCCAGCACATAAATCAATTGCAACTACAAATCTGTATACAAACACTCAATACAAATACACAAACACTCAATTTACAAACAAACAACAGTAGCTACACCCGGTAGCAGCCCGATATCTGCGCATGATTCACTGCCGTAACGAGAACTCCGGAGTTTCCTCAGCAAGACAACAATGCCATTTTATAGCGTTCTGTTATCAGTGACAATGATATCAGTGTTGTTTGTGGACCTTACAAGAAGTTAGTTGTCGCACCTGGTGGGAATATGGACTGCAGGCTCTGACCAAGGATGTAACTGCAAGGCTGTATTACGTTTAAAGTATTATTTACCTAAAAATCAACATAATCAGACTGAAAAAGATGCAAAGTGAGTAGCTGGCTGATTTATCTGGTAATGACTAACTTCGGATCATAAAGTAACTTTAACTAGTTATTAAGTCCGTATAAGATAACATGCGAGGTTTTAAATTTTTCGAGTGTATATTTCCTATGATCTAATCAGTAAACCAGCATTGCCATCCAACGTGGCAATGCTGCCAGCCTTTTGGGCACTTTTCCCACGCCTTTTGACGCCCTATGAGCCCTTCCTTTATATATATTTTTTCCCTTTGTACATATTGTTAGATTAGATTGTATATTTTATTTAAAATTGTAAATATAAAAACAAAATTTAAAAAAAGTAAACCATTCACACTCTTCCTGAGGATTTATCAAGATGCAACATATTAGAATTAAATTTGTGCTATAGGTATATATAGAAACCCCATTATAAGTACAGACCCATACTGATAACAAACGCTATGAAAAGCCTGAAAGGTCGCATTACTTTAATTAACCTTTTAACTTTTAATCTAATTTACTCTATAGAACGAGGCGATGTAATCCCTCTTTTTAAAATGATTAAGGATTAAGAAATGTATTTCAGCTCCGCCAGCTCTGAGTAAAAATAAATGCACCACCTCTTGGGATCTAAACACGCGACGCAGGGTTGCCTGATCACTCGCTGGATTAATATACGAGATTTTAAAACTAAATGTCACATATAACCACCACGCCTTGTTACCCCGAAGAGTTGTGCAGAGGTGTACCGAATACTACACCCACATTCCGTCAGTTATGTTTAAATCCCATTTGCCAATTGCCATCAACCGGGCACAATTCCAAAATTACAGAGAAATTCCTGATGGAAAAACCCAACAACACTTTGCCTGACCTAGGAATCAAACCCAGGACCTCATGGTTTTTTTTATTTAATTAGTTGTAGATCTGAAAAATCCTATAGAAATTAAAAGAGGATTAATTAAACGTACCCGTTAAAAAGATTAGTTGTGCAAGCTTTCATCTCTTTTCGAGTGAATAAATGATAAAGCCAGAGACAGCACATAAATTCTATGATTATACAATTTTGTAGCTTCGTATAGGACTATTATCATAGTGTTCATTCAGAAACCACAATCCATTACTCTATCTCAAACAGATAATTCAACAACTTTGTATCTTACTAAATCTTTGTACATCAAAGAACTTTCAATCAATATTCAACCACACCACTAAATGTCTTCGGCAGCCCTACGGTAAGTCCTTCATAAAAGGCCGTATGAAAGGGCCAGTTTAATAACTAGAAGCTCATTAGTTAGAGAGGCTCTAACGATAGGCAGGGCCGAATGTTGCGCCTAATTACGGCCATTCATACGTGCCGGAGATAGGACATGTGCCTCTATCCGATAAGCTGTCTAGACTTAGTTTTTAGAAATTATACCTTTTTGGCCCGGACTTTTATAGTTTTTTAATTATTAAGCTGTTGGCATAAAGACTACAGAGGGATATAGGAATTATTGTGTTGTTTCCAAAGTAAGCTTCTAACAAAAATGTTAGTTTAAACTTTCACATATCGTCCCTCAGAGGGGCTAAAGCACTACTCGAGTTTTGAAAGTTTGCACTTGTATAACTTTAACTTGATTTATTTGCAAAAAAGTGAAAGTGAATCTTAAAACTTTTATTGATATCGTTTCATTATATTACTTTTTCATTACATTTAAATTAAATTAATACAATAAAATATAGTCATAAAATCTGTAGTCAATAAATAATGTGTTATTAATGCCAACGTTTCACAGTAAATTACTTTTCAACATAATGTTATACAATACGTACATATGATTTACCTACAAAGTAAACAGACATCTTGCTAACAAAATTAATTGAGACAACGCAAACGGAAAAACATGAACAATGTATCAACCCACATGGAGAAACGTCACTTAACTAATATAAAAATATTAATAAAAAACGCACGAACAAACGTACCGATGGTATCGCGTGATATATAGCGACAACCCGCTGACTAATGTCACTACAAAAACATTTCAACCTCACCATGAAACAACTGAACAAATCGCTTAAAAGCTTATTCCGATAACCATCTCTGTTTTTGTACCAGACAATTTTAATAAAGACAATAGTGATGCAGCAATGGATTGGTCATTTAGCGATAGTATGTTCATATATCTTATGTATGCTTGTCGTAATGTGACACCCAGTGATGTCCAGTAGTATGAGCATTGATCTCACGATAATATCGACATACGATCGCCTGCACCGGAGTTTTTATAGCTCATCATTTTCTTTTTTAGCCCGCTCCGTTGTTTTGACAGTGTCGTTAAATGTTTATGCGTTTTATTACACGTGTAGGTATCGATGCAGTTAAAG
Organism: Lithophane ornitopus; assembly: GCA_948473465.1. Classification (NCBI taxonomy): domain Eukaryota; kingdom Metazoa; phylum Arthropoda; class Insecta; order Lepidoptera; family Noctuidae; genus Lithophane; species Lithophane ornitopus. The sequence continues at coordinate 16,133,090 of OX419627.1, read as the reverse complement.
TATCGATATCTGCCTTTCGATTAAAAAATATTCGGTTTCGAAATCTCGGTAGCTAGTTTAAGCTGCTATAAAAGACAGCATTTAACTGTATAGGCCGTTACATAAACAATAAACATAAGTTAGTTATGAACTAGCGGTTTGACAGGAATATTTCTAAACAAATGGTTAAAGTTATAGAGACAACTGTTCCTAAATCCTTTTCGTGGCTTACCGACAAAACAACAATTCCTTTATCCTTGTAGCATATAGACAGTCAGGCTCAAGAACTTTATGTCGGTGCGGTTGTTCACTTTCTTGTTTAGCTTTCCATAGTTTTATTTTAAGCTTGAGTTCTATAGAATCTGCTGCATCCCGTCCATCAGTAGTCTCAACATTTTCGATTTTAATCATTTTCACAACTTCTTCTAACGGAAATTGTTAATCGACTTCTGCCGATTCCATCTAATGAATGCAATAGATCTTCGCCTAAACCTTTGTATTTAAAAACAATTAAATTCCTTCGTTTTTCCTCAACATACCTACGTCTTAATTAAGCCACAAATACATAATTAAAGTTCGACAGCGGTGTGGAGACATTAATTAGAAATAGTAGGAAAGCGGAGCTCAATTACTGGAATATTAATGAGCAATGAGACCCTTGAGGTACACCTCTAATTATGCGCTGAGCCGCTGAGCCCGCTCCCGAATTACTTCAGCTAACTTACGAATACGATAATTTTTAGTCTTGCATTTTTATTGATGCAGATCATGGTAATAGGGAGACGAAAAATAGGGAAGTTAAATTGAAAATAGCTAGTAATATACACACTTATAAACTTAGAACCAATTAAAGACGATTAAAAACATTTCATGTTCGTTAGTGGTGGTGGTGTTTCATTGGTTTTTGACGTCTCTGAGTATGGAATGTGTGAATGTATTGGGTGACCTGTAAAAACGAATGTAAGTGGTAAGAGTAAATAAATAAATAAACGTGATCATAATAAGGCCTTTTTATAACGTTTCAATAGTAGTTATCTAGTAAGGAATTGAAAGCTAAAGTCTAATTGGCAATTTAAGAATCATTAGCATTACACAAAATCCAATAATGATTCAAGAATGACTAATTCATTAAAACATTAATTATTCTTTTATTGGGTTCACAACAGTAACATGCCTTGGTGACTGTCAACGATCCGTTTAGCCTTGATTCCTAAACGAGACAATTATTTATCATTTAACATAATCCTCGCGGCTCGTTCTAACTATTATACTAACATGAATCACATTTTAACTACCTATTCATCTAACTCTTGTCTCATACTTAACCTAGGTTTCAACACTTTAGATTTCCCTATATCTTCTGCTGCCAATACAAATTGAACTCTAAACCCATCGTAATAAATGTTTACATCAATTGACACCAAACTGCATTTGAAAACTAGAAATCCAAACCCTTATCTAAATACAGCTTTAGCAGCAAATAAATAAAGTTCAGATTCAAATGCTGTTAAGTCTTGTGATTATTAAGTATAAGACGAGGCTAGTAATCCAGAGGTCGGTGACAGAATTAGTTCCTAATCAGTTGATTTAATCTTAGTCGAGCGGCGGCTCGTTAGCGCGTGGGTTATGTAATGTGACTGCGACTAATTGCATAGCAGTCGCTTTGCTGTCAGAACTACAATTTGGACTGTCTAAATGTTTGTAAACATCAGTTAGTAGTTTAGAATTTGTAGTTTGTTTAACAGGTCATTTTTTAATGTTGTTATTTTCATTAAGATGTGGAAAATAAAGACAAGAATTAAATCAATCTGCGTGATGTTTTCTAAATCAACGTTAATTTATTGATAACATTATAATATTTTTTTTCTACTTCATCTTTAACATTATACAGATCGATAGCCCAAGTAATATTCATGATTCAAGATTTAACATCTCGCTACTCAATTCTACGATTTTACTCCTTTAGATCCTTTGACAAATATGTACCCTTCTCCAGCAAACTGCTCGTAGGCTCCCATCCTTTTTCGTCCTTGTTAAAAAATACCACCATCGTATACGGTGACAAATTCCTTGTCAATCACTTCGACCCGTTTCCCTCAACCTCCTGGTCCGGAATTTTAAACAGCGCATACTTACGTTTGCTCCAAGTCTAAATCAATTCAGAAATGCCTCTAGTCAGAGTAATAAATCTAGAAACATTTCCTGTTACATTTAAAGCGAGGTATATGAATACGCTATCTTATGTGGTGAAGGCGCCGCCTGACCTGAGATACGGAGTGTACGTCACATGTCTTATGTAGGATACCTAATACACAGACCTATTTGAGATACTACAAGTGTATCAGCAGGTCAGAGTACTGATAAACGGAATATTTTTGACGCAATTGACGAATCGAGAAACATACAAAGTAATAAAATGTTGAATGTTATGATAATTGGTCGAGCCAAATCAATACAATAAAAAATGTATAGTCAGACTGACAAATGAGCGTGATTGATAAAAGCTTTTAACTAATACGTTCTGTTATCAAACAAGGTGTTAAAGTATTATAAGTATTAATAGGTATTTGTAAATCAATATCAATGTGATGTCAATAAAAAGGGCATTGGTACCACTTACGTTTAAGTTTTATTTATTGTATTGGATTCCCGTTTTGATGATCTTAGTATTCATTAGTTATGTTATTGAGTAACTAGTATTCAGTAGACTGTCAAAAGTTTTTAAAATATAATTTAGTTCTCTATGCAACTAGGTATACCTAGTAATTATATATTACGCGTGTGGATTGAAAAGTTTTAAGTTTTGTGTTCTTAATGTTATTTGCGTACGAAATGAAATGTGAAATCCTTGTAATATCTTGTTATAAGAAATAAATTTCCTTATCCGTAATAAACGAAAATAAATAATAGAAATGTAAATATAACGACACACAGAAAGTCAGAGAAATATGTATAACAGGATAAAGGGAAAACATTTTAAACCAATTTGTTTTGAAAGAATTAAAACCAATAAAGATAGAAGAACGAGTTAATGTTTTAAAACATTAAAGTAATTATAAAAACATTACACTAATTAGACTATAGATGGTAATAACTGATCTTCTTAAACAAGGCACTTTCAAGAATGCAGACGCGGGACTGGTATTCAAAACATATTAATTTATGTTATCAAAATATTCATCTTATTATAATGTCGTCGCTCTGGGAGCTAAATTCCACGCGGTATTCTTAGAAGATATTGATACTATGGAATTTAAATATTCTTTAATAAACGACCCGGCGTTATTGGCTTTAGATATGATATTATAATCATTATGAAAACTATTTGACCATCGTAAGTGTAAAAGTTAATGAATTGATGCTCTCTTTATCACGCATTATCATTAGAAGTCTCAAAGTACTCAACCCTGCGACAAACTTAAACAAATGACCCGAATGACATCAATAAGATAACTAAAGTCATTGGAATTAAGTTTATAAAGTTAAAATCACTAACGGCCATCCTGAGCCCATCCAATAGATTTAAAGCTAATTGTGTTGGCACAGCTAAGTGTTCGGAATCGCTCCGATAGCCGGCTTTACTCGACCAATTACTTACCACTCCGAACATTTCAACTTGTCTGGCCGACACTTAAACTTTAACTATTAAGTCATTAATATTATGTACTTCCGAACGGCCGCAGTTCCAAGTCCCCAGTTATTACGCGCAAACAATAAAATCTTATTTTTAAACCATGCTAAGATTGCACGTTTTATAGCCAACTATTATATTTTAAACATTCAAAACTTGTTTAGCTTTCTTTATAGTGTTTGTGTGTATTAAACCTCGCAGTAAGTACTGAATAAAATGATCCAACATTTTACGACTGCATTCTTTTTCTTCATTTACATGCGCGTGTGTACTTCAGTTCGCAACACTAAAATTATTTGACTTTTAAACCCAAACAATAAATAAAGTAACATTACGAGTTAAATACATTATAAATCACACCTTTACGACTCATTCACCAGCATAATAGATTATTTGCAAAAGGAAAAGGAAGTGGTCCCAAATGCGTGCCCTGCGAGACACCACGACTTGTGACGCCTAAATAAATACGAATGCGTTTTGTTGGATTGTGAGAATTGATATTTATGGTCGAAAAAATGGCGTCCCGCAGCGGGACAGCTGCTCGAGGCAGGGGGATAATGGAGGGCCTTTAGAAATTATGCTTTCGAAGTCGAACGACGCACTCGGAATCAAAACGATAAAGTATACGTTTAGGAATTTATACAGCAAAGATTATTTCGTATTTACGATAATTTAATCGCTTGAGGATAATGTTTCAATGTTTGAGATTGGAGTTACAAGAACGAGATCGTTGTTTTCGCAATTGGCTGGAATTACGATAAACATAGATCTTGCTTTAAAACGTTTAGTTACCATTACATATAAATCAGAATGTTTATGTTACAATCGATACATGTTTGTGAATGTTGACTGCTTTACTGCTTTGCCATTAACATGTCAGATCACAGAGGAAACTGAAAACATCTGTATTTTCAAGTTATAAAATGATCGTGCTTCATACATCATAATATTATGTTAATCTGATTCACCCATTCGATACGTGATACGATGGAATTTTATTTACTGACTACTTAAAACATACGTGCAGTGATATTAATTGTCTACATAAAGTACTGTAGCATTTATGATATTTCATGCTTCCCCGATAAGTATTAAAACATTATAATCACATGATAAATCCGAAACAAACTCCACCGCATTATTTCATTCAATTCACTGCCTCCCGCGGAGAGTCTGCATAATTTGAAAGCGGCAAATATTTAATAAAATAATATCAACGTGTATCACTTGCAAACTGTATCGAAATACTTTTTTTTGTTCACAGATCGAAAGCTGCTCTTGTTTCTGACCGTGATTCATAATGTAAGTAGAACTTAGTTTAAGTACTCTAGTAATACTATAATGGTTTCATCTCCAGAACAAGCACATGCATCAACTTTAGTATTGATTTCTAATAATACGAACGCAAACACATTTGCAATGTAACATAGGTAGCTATGTTACATTGCAAATGTGTTTGCGTTCTTTTCTATAAAAACAATCGAAGTAGGTATTTAGGCCAGGTAATTATGTTTTGATTTATTAATGCATCACGCCACATAAATCCAGTTCTCACTCCCACATTACGGAAACGTACCTATTCTTTAATTAACTGTTTATAAACATCCTATCGACGATATAGCTAATTAATGCTATCATTCACACTACTAGTAATAGCAGTGAATGCAATTATCAGAGAAGCTTGAATTTCGTTAGTGACACTGCGACCTTTGATTCGGACTTGCAGCAAATTAATAAAATCACCTCGTTACTACATCTATACCTACGTGGAATACTTTAATCTGCATGCAAATGAATGCCGCCAATACTAATAGACCCCATACTATGGAAGCTTGGCTTCGTTTAATTTTATGCCGGTATAGGGTTCGATATTACCATCAATGTATAAGAGAATTTTGCACGTGTTCCGTACCGTGTATCAACGATAATTATCAGCGTTTTTATCTTCTAGCTAGAACAGGTCTCGAATATTCAATGTGTGCTTGTGAAACTAGATATTTCATTTTTACTAAAATATTGATTTCCATCTTTTCCAATTTAATTACGGTTCGTCCTCTTCTATGTTATCGTAAAATTCTAAAATAACTGTGTATTCGATGAAACAATCAAAGTTACAGTCACATTAGCATGTATGTAAGTAGGACAAAGAGAAGACTATACAAAGATTATAGTCATTACCGATCGATTCTCTCAGCAACTAGCCCAAGGATGGTGCATAGGCTTGCATGTATAATCAATACCACACGACCTTCCTCCAAGGTCTTGTGGTATTGATGATGTATGGGGTTCTGTATGAGTCAGTGGTAGCTTCGCCCTCTATTGTCGGATATTAATGATTCTATTAAACTGAGCCTGAGCGGCTCCGGGCCAGCCGAAATTTATAACATCCGTAAGTTTTACTAATAACTCGTCTACCTGACCATAAACCCGCGGTTTGATTTAGTGATTCGTTTGTTTTAAGCCGTACCTTTTAATAAAACATCATTTAAGTTTTTTTTTAGATTAAATTCTAGAGATGTGACTGTTGCCTCGTTATGCGCTTTTCGTTCGGCTATTCAAGTTATTTTGTCACGTCACCTCTTGTATTTGGAAGTTGTGACAAGGGTCGTCAATTAATTTAACATACAATAACTAAGAACTTTACATAATAGGAACCTGTCCCAAAACAAATATTCTAGGAAACCCGAGCATGTAAGTAATATCTGTGTAACATAATTGATTTAAAAACTACACGTTAATATCAATGAATTTTGTAGATTTCCATACCGACTTCATAAAACGACAATCCAACGACGGACAAAACATAACAATTTTTTTTTTTTTAAGGAATACCTACTTGTCAACTCTCATGACTTTGACAAAATACACTTAAAGTTAACAATCCCACATGTGATATCCGATTTCATTCGATTATATCAAATCTTGAGCAGAACCGAGTTAAACCGAGTCGGACAATGAGTAAACACGTCAGGAAAGGGTGGTGTCACTCGGAGCCATGACGAATGCGTTTACGAACAAAACAAACAAACACGACGACATTTTGTTTTCTAACTACGACGAGGATGCGGGCGGTGGACATTATATTTTAAAACGTTCAAATGTTACAAATGTATGTGGGATACTGTGCGACGTTATCTCATAATCTTTTCATATCTCATAATCGAATGGAGCTTTTGTCATAGCGAGTTTTGTTCCCGCTGTGATAATTAATTACCTTAATTAATTGAACGTATGTATTTCGGTATTTCGGTCTCCTCCCTTGATGAAGAAAATGTTTAAATTAAAACGATATGATGTCCTTTATCCGTAAAGAAATCTATGTTTTGGTACCTACATCATTGAATACACAATTGAAATTCCCAAAAATAAACTCATAGATTCTTTATGTTCAAATTCTTCTCGAGTTGAAGCTAAAAAACGCAATTTCTAAGTAAATTGACGAAACAATAGTAGAGCTTTGAACAGCGACAATGACAATCGATATCTGAAGGGGACGATGTTTGGGATATAGAAATAGTTAGGATTGCGCCACCCACTGGCCCCGCGGCCGACTGCCAACCAGATGTACACTATATTATGGTAAAACATTCTCCCAATGACTTGCTTACTGACATAAATGACAGCAGAAAGGAAACTGTTTTTATAAGGAATGACATAATAAGTTCGCTTTTTACTTGACTCGCTCGGATGATGGAAAAAGTATGAGATACGATGTAGAAGTCAATGTGTGGGAGAAAAAGATGGACTTTAGAAATAATGAAGATCGTGGGATAGCTGTAGATGAAATTGTTAGTGGTGATAGTTTTTGGACTAGGAAAGGTCATTATCAATCGGTAGATATCGACTCTATAGCCGGACTATTGTCTTGGTAATAGTGTGTCCTAACCTAACATCATCTTTAGGCTAAGCTGGTCGTGATCAATGATACTGAATCCTTACTTATCCATAAATACTTCTTTCTTTAAATAAAGCAGTACAATTTTATTGAACGTCTTTGTTTTATGTCTCTCGGGGTGACAGGAGGCTAACCCGCACTAACACGGAGCGGTGTTCACAAAGAGCAGCATCTATAACAGCGGGTTCAGATGTCGCTATAATGTTCAGTATATTGGCTACGCCTACATTTGGATAAACTATTTCCTTGGTTCGCACTTCACTTTAGTGTCGAACCTCTACGTTACAGGAAAGAGTTAAAAACTGTAGTTTACAACATTATTTCCTCATTCTACACAAAAATGTATAGAGCATGCATTTTCGGAATTATCCAAGTATTCAATTTCACTGGAAACGTGAATATATTAAGCCTCGTTCCATTTCTTTTTTCAATTCAATAAAGTTTTACTAGTGAATTGTCTGTATCAAAAACTACTAAGCTATAACAAAATAAAGTTATATTCCTGTACAATAATTTAATAATATACATCTAACACTAAAATAATAATAATATCTACGATTTTATAAAAAAGGGGGGGGAAATAATCATTATAAAACATCAAAAAAATTGTCCGTATCACTGTGGAAAAGTGCCCAAAAAGCTGGCAGCATTGCCCCTTTCCAAATTGATTTAATTCACAGATTGCCCACTAAATATTTATAACATGCTCGTTATTGATAAAATATCACATGTCAACCGTTTAATTTAAAAAACACACAAGCCGTCCATCATGCGGCACTAATCACCGCCGAGGCGTTGTTACGATCGTTTCGACTATTTATAATTTTTAATCTATAATGAAATCTGCATGCATAATGTACGTCATAAAAACAGTGAGGTGAGACTCGAGGCTGCGAGCGCACCCGTGTGCCCACGCGCACCTATTGTAACCACCCACACCACGTCCAAACGCACCAACTTAGCATTTACCGTCGCAGCACACGATCTCCCTTATACACAGTTATTTTTCCAACGAAAAGCGACCGCAAACCTAATTTTGTTAACTTGGAAAGAACAATCTTACACATGCCGACAATTTGGCCAGTTTCAACCCTACTGCGTTCGAACATGGTGTAGTGGACTACATTTGTGAAGTAAGCAAGTAATGTAAACTAAAAGGAACAGACACCATTCACGTCCTGTCGCGGCCGTACATAAATATCGCGTTAAATAAATCATCGGCGACATGTTTTGTGACGTTTGTATTTTTAGCTTTCGATTGTAAATTGTCAGTGCCGTGTTTATTTTATGGGAGGTAAAAAATGATAGATTCTTCGGTTGAGGCGCTTTGTCATGCGGACACTCGTATGAACTCGTATTTATGAACTGGTCGTGTTGTTAGGACTAATTAAGCAGACAATGTTATATGTAAATAAGGCTGGGATACTGCAGTAACATTAACGAGGAACTAGATTTTAAACCAGTACTGAAACGGTCTATTACTTTATCCTAACCGTTTTAGTTAACAATCTCGAACTAAAAAGATATAAAATAAAAGTTATTTTATAGGCTAGCTTTATATTCGTTGAAACAAACAATCCAGCAGTCGACACCACTTAAGCGGCTATTATTATCAGCTAATCGCTCAATAAACTTCTGCTAATTAGCTGATTTAACGGCCGCAATCAAATCCCGACACGCTACTAAGCCAAATGTACCAGCACCTACATAAAGCGTCTCGTCTACGACCAATCGTAAAACAGATTTAAACAAACGGACCACAGTGACCGCTCACCATACGGCACCATTTTTTGCCCAGGAAACCCTCGTCTTGTATTTTTTTTCGTATAGCAACACTGCCTTTTTCTCTCGTGTATTTATTGTTCCTTTTGTCTCATTTCTATTGGACGGGCAGACTGGCTGCAGAGAAATAGAATTCAAAGCGGATTATCTGCCCGCATAAGTCAAAATATTGAAAAGTTGTGGTTACAGGGGATTAGTTGACATTCTTTGTGAATAATGCGTTATTGTTTTCTATCAGGAGGGTTTATTCACATTGAATTAATCTTCTTAGTCTGTTATATTTTATGGCCAATAAAAAAAGTTCCTTCGTCCTCAAGATATCACTAAAAGATCATTTCAATGCTGGTGCTAACACGATCTTTTTCTTCTTAGCAAGTCGATGGCAATCTAAATTGACTCGGCCCAGAATTCGGCTGCGTGTTTGACCGTTTGGCGCCATCAGTTCCTGTATCGCGACTACAGGATACGCAGGATTAAGGGTCCCATCGTTTGTGGAACAGCACCACATTTACACTACACGGCGGAGTCGTCCATGAATCTCCTCTTGAAAAGGTTTTCCATGCTTCGGCCAACCCGAGTCCGGTCCAGCCTAGGTTAGTCAAAGTAACTCATGTGCAGGTTCAGCAGGTGGAACGAATAATAGGGGTAAGGAAGCAATTTTTCGACACGATCTTAGGTACAAATTACTATCTTAGCTCATTATTATTTAATTGGTAGAGTCGCCTCTCTACCAATTAGACTGGAAAAACGCAAGGAAAAGTAAGCAACAAGAAAGCTATTCTTCTCACCATAAAGTTTTGCCTGCCTGCGTAAACCTCCGCGACATACCGTCCAACAGCGATACAGTCATTTTGGCGCGCGGGCCACAAAATGGCGACGAGATGGAGACGAGAGATAGTGGATGCAAAACCGGATTGATAGTGCTAGGTAGTGCGTCCCGTGACGTTTATTGCCATCCGGGGGCAAGAGTTATGGCCTGCCCGCACTCGTGGAAAGTTCGCTCCAAACTATTTATTGGCAACACTCCAGCGAAGGAAGCGACGACTACCCCACGATATTAATTCATTCGTTGCTCAGCTAAAAAACATCATATTTTTTCGATAATGGCATATGTTGGTGCCAGCCGTAATGTTTGCATGCAAAACAGATAACATCACACTCCGATATTCCTTAAAGCTGCGTCTTTCACACGATGCATTAAATGAATGCAATTATATTTTATTGCGATATTATTTTACTTTATTTATGGGCCTCAGCTCTATCTCTGCCAATGCGTTGATTTATTGATTGAGTATGTTTACAAATAAACCGTTTTCTCTGCGTTGCCCCCGGACTCTGTTTAACTTCGTGATCTCTGCAGCAGTGACAGGATTATCTAAATCTTTCGACTGGCAACTAACGTCTCGTCTTTCGAAATATAACGTTAACTTTCTAAAACGAAAATGTATAACTAATTTAGATTTATTACTCCAAATATTTTATACAAAAAAACAGAAACATTTTGACAACTCTATTACCTACCCAATGCAATTATAAACAAAAGAATTCGTAAAGCGCGCGAATCCCACAAACCATAATAAAGCATTTCTAAAGAGATTCGCAAAAAAACGTTCCTGATGGTGAGCTTGCTTGTTGTGTAAACATCCGCTGGTGAATCCGAACGAATTCGTAGGATGCCATCTTTTTTCTCCCAGTTTGGCGGGAAGATTTATGGGCAGTGACAAAGTCAATTTCATGGCACGACGCGGCGGCGATACGGCACGCCTCGGATGCCTTTATGATGGAATTTGGCATGGGCTTTTAACTGTAATTGTTCTTAAGTAAACATTTTACCTGCCAATTTGATGAATCGCCTCGGTCGTTGTGAGGAGATGCTTTGTGCCCCTAACAATTCAATTTGTAGAGATTTTCACGGAAGTAAGTTTAAATGGGTGATATTGTCGAGTTACTCAGTAGGAGGCTGTGCAAATGATACATTAGTTATCTGGCAGTCGCATACATATTTGTTATTTACCACGGGAAATCTGTTACATAGTCCCTTCTATTGCAAATTGATATTTTAGTAAAATAAATAGTTAATTATTCGAAGGAAATAGAACCTTATTTATGTAAATAGAATCGCTAAATGCTAAAAGGACATGTCAATTGGCAAGCTATGTCTTTAGTATAAATTGGGAATGATATCCAATAATCATAAATAAGTCAAAATGGCGCTGTTTTCTGAACTAAAACTTTATTTCGAAATGGAAACTATCAGGGATTTTAAACTATCTGTCTTCCACAAAGCATTGATGCAAGAAAATTCGTGCATGAAAGTCAGTACCTCTTTCAGTCACACCTAAACCTTTCAAGAATGTGTTAATTCAGTTATTTATATGACGTAATATATTATACCAGTTTAAACACAAGTCCCATCAATAAATATTCAACGTGTTTTGATAATAAAATTCGACTAAACGGATCTTCAACTGTCGCCATATTGATTGCTTCGACAATTTTATCGTTTGTTACGCAAAGCTGTCAAATGGAATGGGATTTTTTGAATTCGAATTCCGAACACGCGATCGACGCTTGGTATTTTTTTTCGAATGAAGAACTCACTTTACTTCGTGCGTGTGAAAAAGTTTTACCTTAAATAGGTAGAAACACCAAAAGTGGGATGTTTGTTTGACAGTTGAATAAAATAATATTATTTATGAGAAATTATGCTCATATTCCAGTAGGTCATCATTAGTCATTGTACCTATAAATATTTTTTTAACCATGTTCTCTTATAAATCAGATCTACTGGTCGAAATTAATTAGCGACAGATCCCTTTTGGGGATCAGGCTAAAAAAATCACCTTTCGAGCGAAAAGCTTATCACATAGTTCTTAAAGTTGTTCCGTACTGTCTACTGACTTGTACTAAGTTACAAATACTAAGCCTAACTGGTGGAAAATGGATTATGGGTTCAATCAAAAGCAACAACAGCGTTACGCGGTGTGTATGCGTTTTGTATTTATTCAGCACCTCCGTGATACTAATAGGATATCAGTAGCTGAGCTCGGCGCGGACATCTCTCTCTATTAATATGTCACCAACGAACCCTCCCAGAAACGCCACGGTTCACGGAACTGCACCGCAGACCTAATATTATCACTACAAATATCTCACGTCTCCGCTACCGATTCCCAGAAAAATACAGTTTTTTTTCATCACCAGCTATCCTGTCATTTTTATCCGTTCGAGCATTTTTCATTCGCCCCGCTTATTACGTGTCTAAATATCAAGTTACACGCCACACCTGTTGGCGACGAGCTTCGCTTTATAACCGAAAACAGCGCTTATGATAAATGTCATATTATTTTTGGTGCGAACCATGCATCGCTCGCGGTGTTCCCCATCAATTCCAGTGGTAATGAGAAGATGCGCTGATACTGACAGGTCTGGCCGCACGGCGCCTGACAGCAGGCGTGGCCAGCTAACGAGCCATGTCCCTCCACTCAAAAAAAAATAACACCGTCTTATTCAAGATATTTGTCGATCCTCGCAGTGTTTTCGTTCCAATTAATGTATCGAGAGCGCACGAACCGAGCGTAATCGATTTTGAATCTGTCACGAACTCGACTACACGTTCGCTACGACAAGAAATCGATTATAGATTAACTGAATCGACTGGTTTTTGGAGCTCAATTATTTACATTTAGTCGCATTTCTCTTTTATCTTTTGTTTTACAGATGATCGCAGCCAGACGATCGAGGGAACGTGTTCATTTGTCCCCTGCGTCACATTTAATTTGAACGTGACATAAAATCTCTCTCGGATTAATCAACGCTTTATTTATGCCCAGTAAAGTTTATAAGTGTGAGAAGCCTACGCGCAGCAGTAGGTGGTCACGCACGTGTGTGGATATACGCGCAGCTTCTCAACATTAATAAAGTCCACTACTTTTCATGCTTTTTACTGCTTTACATGACGGGTATTAATTTCGAATGATTTGTGTCAACCATAAAACTAACGTTAGACGCCATTAAATATGTTGTAGGATGTCGTATAGAATAACACGTCGTTCGATCATAAACGTGCCTCGCTCACCGGACTCACCGGTCCACTCGATCTTGTCGATGCGATCTCGCTCGTTACCCGTGGACGATACGACAAACGCCATTATTTCCTTCGTTGTGACAGCGAGGCACTTTATACAAGTCGCCAAGCGTAGGTGGTCCCTATCTCGGACGCTCCCGGACTCGACTTCCTAAGTCAACAGTTCTCGCTGTGCTTTTGTTGTCACTACACTATTGTCCTTACGAAACAGAGCCAGCAACAGACCTCCGACGCTCGCCACACAGACGTTCCAATAAAATCTCTAAGGCTCCTTTAAAATTAAAAGCGATCGTAAAATGTTTCAATAAAGATCTGTTTTCACAAACATTAGGAAAACATATTTCGTTGGAAGCTTTTACGACTCCATTATCATATAGATGCGTGTGTGGGGGGCGTTATTAAAAAAATATTGGTGTGTGTGGCCGGTGCCGACCACTCGCTACAAAACGCCATTTGCACAATCTCCCGGTTAAATGTAATATTGTTTGCATTATGAAAGCTTTTTCGTGCCATATTTGAATTTATATTGTGCGTTTTGTGTCTGCATTGGAAATGTGCTGCCTACGCGTTGTTTCCGTGTAGTGTTTATATCTCACAGATTTATTGCGCTATAAACTTGCATACTTATTACGTAGCGTTTTAGGATAGCTTTGAATATTAAGATTTCGTTTACGAAAAAGGAACTCCAACTTGTGAAATCAAATGAGTCACACGTTTAAGCAACGCGTGAATACCGACACAAAAGGATCAACATTTTAATTGATCAATTATCAAGATGAAGAAAGATTAGTGCTATTACAAAGACGTTTGAATACAACAGTTATATTGAACAGTTTACTCGTGAACCTATAATCAAATTACAGGATGATGATACTAAATTCTCAGAAAAAAATAATATGTAAAAATAGGTTTTCTTCTGTCATACTTTAACACATTTGAAATCACAAAGGGAGTGTAACATACGATATCAATATCCGGCTGTATCAAGCCAATACCCTATTAATAGTCCTCACGAAGTTCGCATACCCACGCAGCAGCTTACAAGTTACAATGATTTACCATAAAAAACACATTATTTACTTACGGTACGCTATAGATTGTCGCGAACATCATGCTTGCACACCACGTCACGTTCACCACCACCAATCGAATACTAATTACCATTACAAAAGTGAATAATTCATTTGTCGTGTGCATAATCAGCCACCAATCTTCCCTGAGCCCTACGAACCAGTTTATCTTAAAAAGGGAGGGTCTACTTACGCTGGTCGGTTAGATTGAAAGCCAACATCGTACGCATCTGTATTTTACTACGAAACTCGTTATAAACGCGAAAGTGAATGAAGTATACGTGTCGAATGCTGAATAATCATTGACGGTAATGTTTCCCGTTTCAGTGATGTGGAGGTTTTACTGGCACATTAATTCAACTGGTTTTTTACTGATTCTGATTGCAACGACAGGTAAAGGACACTCTGGTCCTGGCGCAAGGGAGGTCGCACCAGGCGGCGGCCGAACTCGCGACATGCGGGGTTGCGACAATCGTCAAGAGAATCCGGCAATTGGGACTCGAGGTGGCCTTGCACAAGTCCGAGGTCATGTGTTTTCATGGCCCTCGGAACGCGCCACCGTCGGGTTCCCAAATCACGGTAGGAGGGGTTCACATCGGCGTCGAGTCGACGATGAAGTACCCAGGACTCGTCCTCGACAGCCGGTGGAACTTCGTGGAGCATTTCCGATGTTTGGCTCCCGGGCTGGACCGGGCTGGGGCCGCCTTGGGGCGGCGCCTGCCCAATCTTGGGGGGCGCCTCCTGCCGGAGGCTCTACGCGGGGGTCGTGCGGTCCATGGCTCTTTACGGGGCACCGGTGTGGGCGCGTTCCATTAGGCTGCGGCCAGCGGGAACGCGCCCTAAAGTAGCATGGCCATACGGCTGGCCCGGGGATAACGCACGGTCTCTCGTGAGGCGGTGAGCCTCCTTGCGGGATTACCGCCATGGGATCTGGAGGCGAAGGTCCTCGCGCACATCTGGGAGTGGCGCAAGGAGATGAAGCGCCGGGGCGTAACTCCGCTGCCGCGAGAAATCGCGGCACAGCGGACAGAGCTCCGGCAGGATCTCATGGCGGCATGGAGAGTGCGATTGTCGCAACCCAGTGCTGGGCACGCCACAATTGCGGCGATAAGTCCCCTCTTTGAGGAGTGGCTGGAGAGGCGCCACGGCGTCCTCACCTTCCGTCTGACGCAGGTCCTCACCGGACATGGCAGCTTCGGGAGGTACCTGTGTAGGATTAGGCGGGAGGAAACGCCCGGGTGTCACCACTGTGCGAATCGTCCGGAGGACACGGTAGAGCATACGGTGGAGGTGTGCCCTGCTTGGGCGGAGCACCGCCGTGTCCTCGTGGAGGCGAATGGCGGCAATGACCTCTCACATCCGGCCATGGTCCAAGCGATGGTACGGAGCGAGAGGGCATAGGAAGCAGTCACCTCCTTCTGCGAAGCAGTAATGCTCGCGAAGGAGGAGGCGGAACGCGCGAGGGAGAGGCAAAGTTTGCGCTCTCACGCCCCACCGCCGCCGCTGGAGACACACTGGGCGTCGGGAATCCCAGGCGGATTCCCGGCCACCATAGGCGCGGGCTTGCGGACGGCGAGCAATGGGTAGCTCGCCGTCCGATAAGGACCAGGCCCGGGTCGAAGGCGCGTCATGTTCCACGCGCGCCTCAAAGAGATGTCAGCACACCTGGTGGAATAGTCCGAAAGGGATACCGGGACCCTGGCAACAGGCAACTGAAGGAACACGCGTGGGTTTTAGTCAGTAAAAGTCTGACATGCCCTTCCGCTCCGCCCAGAGCGGGAGAAGTCATTTGATGACTTCCAACCCAAAAAAAAAAAAAAAGTAAAGGAGCTGGATTTATTAAGTCTGTCTATGATTTTACTTTGAAACTTGCATTGCATTGCTTACTAATTCCGTTCTTCCATTTCATCCTTTCATCTCAATGTAACATCATTTCATCCCAACTTTACTATTCTTTCATGCATCATCATCATCATCATCATCATCATTTCAGCCGAAAGACGTCCACTGCTGGACTTGGGCCTCCCCTTTCATTAATCAATTTTTACATTAATTTATTAACTCTTCTACACTTGATTACTTTTAACGTAAGGTAATAAAGCGCAATCATACTATAATCATTTTAAAAAAAAACAATATTTGGTCATTTATTTTTATCATTCAACAGTTAACACATTGGCATCAGTGTATGTAATGTAAATAAAAACATAACGCAGGTTTTCCCACATCCTTATTATTTTATTTATTCGTCAGTTTCGTTCATCGTTCGTTCAATTTTGTTAATTGAAGCAGCAACCCAGCCGTTGTCTGACTGAATATAAAATGAAATTCCCATGTAGTGCCGATAATAGGTATATTTGCTTACCTTGATTGAAAAGATTTTATCGTTCAATGATGGAGTTACGTGAAGTCGTAACTCCATCATTGAACGATAAAATCTTTAGTACCTAACACCTCCATCTAAAACTAAACTAAACTGAATCTCATATAATTATTATGATAAGTACACGAATTTCTATGTGTGCTTCTATTCAAACTCAACTATCTAGCAAGCTAGCCCAAAAACTCCTAACTTTTGACGTACAACTGCAATACAAATGGAATGGAATGAGCTGATCAATTTTTAACCGACTTCTTCAAAAAGGAGGAGGTTCTCAATTCGTCTGTATGTATTTTTTTTTTTTTTGTATGTTTGTGACGCGATTACTCCGCCAATTATGAATCGATTTTGATGATTATTTTTTTGTTTGGTAGGTCATGCTTCCGAGGTGGTCCCATATAAATTTTATTAACTTTGCTAGCGTAATTTTTGAGTTAGCTTCAATATTACGTATTTTTCCCCACTTAGTTTATCTAGACGATATCCTGTTTGACTCCTTCACTGTTATTTACATAGCAGGTAGTGGTATTCGGATTTGTATGGGGTAGGTACCACAACTAAAAAGACAAAAATAAAAACTTTTTACAAAAAAAAAAAACAACCGACTTCCAAAAAAAACACTAAAAAAGTGAAAAATAACTTTAATTTCGGAAGTCGGTGGCAAAAAACGGAAATTGAAAAGCAAAGACACCGACTTCCGAAATTAAAGTTATTTTTCACTTTTTTTGTGTTTTTTTTGGAAGTCGGTTGTTTTTTCCCAGCTATGACCAAGTGTGCCGACCAGGACGACCTACAGAAGATGGCGGAGAGGACTTGGATGATAGTCACACAGACCAGGGAAGCATGGCACAAAAGTGAGGAGGCCTATAGTCAGCAGTGGATGGAACAAATCTGCAATTGATGGTGATGATGTCCAACTGTGGACTTGAGAACTCAGAATAAAGCTACTTCTCTATTCTTTTAACACAATTCATCAAGCTTACTCAACACCTCTTAAAAATATTAACATACTCAATCCATGGGAATGAAATGTGGCGTGAAAAGAGAGATTTACAACTAGTTATATAAATTGTTGCCAATCCGACGCTGTCTGTAATAAATAATGCATGAGGCAATTATAAGTTGTATTTATTTGTTATAAATAAACGGTTTATTGAGCCAGTGATGAACGTTTAGAAACGCTTATAGTTTTATTATGTTATTATAACTATTAACCGTTGCGTTGAAGTTCGATCTTCGGTAAAATATCTGATTTCAATATAATTTTATAGATCGGTCGTATAAATATCGCAGATAAGAATTCTAAAATGGAGGAGAAGAAAAAAGAAACGTTTTGAGGATTTTGAAAAACTTAAAGAGGTGCCAATTTGAACACCGACGGTAACGATGCACAAACTGAACGAAATGGAAACGACGAATATCTCCGTCGTGATAAAAAGTTTTGGTTTGAAGTTGCCTGTTACGATTATTGGAGGTTTAAAAACAAATCTTTTGCCAAAGTTTCTTAGTAACCAATAGCCCAAAAAAAATAGCGATCAGTGGTACCGACCTACCTAATGCGAGAATGACACGATAAAGCATCTCTATGACTAGAAACAACCTTTCTGTATTTACTGAGATACGGCTATTTCAAAACAATTGTGTCCACTATTAAACCTCTATGGCTCATTCTAAATGTGACCAGTAGAATAAGAAGCAATGTACACAAGACGGCATCTCGACCAGCACCCAATCAGAGCTATGCGCTGTACAAACGCACAGCCAGTCAGTGTGTTTGCCTGTTTGCGCAGGCGTGTGTTATCAACTGATTAAACAAATATGTACTTACGAGCGAGTAGGTATGTGCCAAGTACCAACACACGATACATTTTCAGAAAAAAATAGATGTTTTAAATAAACTTTTGGTATATAATTTGGCTTTTTGAAGCTTTATACGCTCATTTTGGCAAATTATTAGAAAGCTCTTTTATAGAATATCTCTCTGCCTTTCAAATAACCTTTTTTCGTGGTATTGAGTAAGCAATATTGTTTGTAATTAGTCCGAGGTACGTTTGTATTTCATTTAGGATCCTCCTGTAATTAAGGAAAAATATTGTATTATAAATTAAAATGTAAATACTGCTTCACGGCAAAGAGTGTATGTGTATTCACAATAAATGTGTAATGTAATATCGTGTAACATAGACTGTCCTCATTTGCAGTATGAACTGACGTATTGAGTTGACAAGCTCGATGATAATTCACAATGATTTAATTTAGCCCCGAATCAACTGCGCTTGCGGTTGACAAGCCAATCAACCTGACAGCCACTCCAGTTTCGAAATGAGCGAAATTAAGTATCAAGTTAATTCAGAAATTAAGTTTCATTCTCATGTTAAATAGTAACAATGTAAACTTGTATTGAACTATGTAAGTGAGTGAAGTAACTTACTGCACTTTACATTGCATAAGTAGTAAGGAAGTTTTCTTCTACATACAGAATTGATATTTAAGTAATTCAAATCTTTAAATATAAGTATTTCTATCTGTTTACTCTAAAACCCAGTCGCAATATATATTAGAATATACTAAGACTACAACGCTAAGTCCCTGAACAGGGACTGTACTTAACTGAAAAACTTACTGAAACTGCAATATCGTTCCGAACTCCAAACGAAAATATATCGGTATTATTTTCCGTGCGGTGCCGTGCATGCAGCGCAATGCTCTCGGTGCGGCAATAACCGGTTTAATTACGGCATAAATTATCGCCGGACGGCGTTACCGGCTACCGGGCGCACCGTTCCGGCGTGCGCTACACTTTGTTACAGAATAAGCCAACCTCCACTTAATGGACCATGATTTATTCTTATTATGGACTACAGTGATGAGATGAGGTTTAAGTTTCGCGAGCTGGACTTCCTGTTGTAAAATGTGAGTGTAATTGAAGAGCTTTTTCAAGATTTTCACCTGAAAAGCTCAGTAATCTTTGTCGGAGACGGCGCGCCGTAAACTTGTGCCATCGTTTTAAGGAAAGCTGGTGTTCAGTCAGCCGTAATTACTTCATCAGCAGAATCCATAAATAAAGAATCAAACCCACTCATAAAATACTTCTTAACAATAAACAAAAATGAAACGAGAATAAAATCCAATTTGTCCATCCGATTTTTTAAATAGGAACACGAGTCATAAGCCACTAGAAACAAGTGAACATTTTTCACTAAAAAACATTTGGCAATTTTGAAACTAATCTGTACACAAAGGTCGTTTGCGAGCGATCACGCGGAAATTAAGCGGCCGGTATGCGCCGCGACTAACGATGCGTCGCGGCACAAATCGCGCGACTAAAACGACGCACGCGCGACTGGTCGCGTTAACACCCATTACCCAGCCGATGCTCTTGTTGATTTTAAACAGATGTTTTTACTTCATTCTGTAAGCTTTTCTTTTTTTAGAGGCTGCTAATATCGTTTTTCAGTACGCTGTGATATAGAACAAAGAGGCAAAACAAACTCAAAGTGACAGGAAGGCAAATGACGTAAAAAATAGCTTTGTATTTTCATTATGCATTTAAAATGTACCATTGATCCGTACTACTTACCTGAATGTTCATACTGAAGTATACATGCATGAACCAGCGAATCCTACTCAACAACTTCCAAGCACCATAGTTCAGAGTTCTATGCCGGTTAGCGGTGGACTTGAGAAAAAAAATCCACGGCTATTTATTTCACACAAATTCCACTGCCAGTCTAACATGGAAATACATAATTTATTGAAATTTGAAAGACGAAAAACTTTATCTAACAACTTCCAACTAAAACTATATATCAACATGACACATGTCACTTTCCTGTTCCCATGCCGGCGCGCATAATCGGCAAAAATATCGAATAGATATTCGGAATACGTATCGATACATCGACAAATAAATACGAGTAGTCGTACAAACGGCTAGTGCGAACGCGGCCTACATAATTCATGAGGTGGTCAGCTGTGACTGCGTACAAGCCGATATTGCAAGAGTTTTGGGTCTCGACGAATTAAAAATGTAGTACTTCTCTACTTTTGGATTGGAAGGACCGACATTAAAATAGGGAGGGATTGGAAAGTTGTTCTGTGTGTATTTGTTTGTTTATGGTAATCACTGGTTTAGTTGATCTCGCCTACGCTTTTGACTAAACGATAGGCAACAACTAAGCTTTATGCAGATTAGGGTGAAAAGCGATGGAGTATAGTTGCATAATTTTGGTTAGAACCGCTTTGATTTAAGGCTTCATACAGCTTGTAGTGTTAACTATCACATTATTTTCGAGAAAATAACTTGTCCAGACATCGTGATTCTGGTCAATCTCATAGAGATCGTAATTTCATCAACTGAAAAAGCAGCAAAGGAATTTACGTTTCACATGAAGGCTGCAGATAGAACTTTCCTTTATGGGGTAAACAAACCCAAACCACTAAAAACGATATTTATGACCTCACATACAACATCTCAGCCGCCTATAAACTAGCCACTTGGAACTTCCTCCAATAAAAAGCATCTCCATATTACGAAGGCAGCAGTACTCCTTCAAATCGCACACATCAACATATAACTGCTCTATTACAAGGAATGCTAATTGGTAGTTAGCAGTGAGGCAGTAAAACGCCTCATTACTAATTCTGCCGACGCCGAGCTTCGAAGACGTGTCAATTCGACTAATTTGCAAATATATCGGCAGCGGATGCTTTAGAGAACATTAAGATATAATAGAATATCAATATGGTATATTTAATTTATTATATCTGATATACGTAAGTAATAGAATCTCTAGGAACAATAAAAAGAAGATGGCCGCTGATAATAAAATACATAATGATTAAAGTATCAGTACAAAGAACTCGTCGCCGCTGAATGGTGACATTATTAACACAAAGTCAAGGTAACCAATTTTGAATTTATGGACTTGTCAAGCATGTGATTATATTAAGTCTTATTAGATTATTTCGTTGTGAAAGATAAATATACAACAAACTAAATGAGAATAGCTATTTACGTGATGAAAGATAATCCAGATAACAATGTTAGTAGCAGGACTAACCCAGGATGCACCGAGCGCGCCGACACCAAAGGCCCATGTTACCTTAGCAAATAAGTACGTACAGGATCCTTTATGCTTAATTGTTATGACAATGCTAAAATTACAACGAGGTCTTAATTAGGAAGGATGAAATCAAACTCATTGAGCCTAACTCCTCCGCGCTCAGTGGTATTCAGCTGGAGCTGATTAACTCAAAGACGATGGTTAGGATTATTACAATTGCCCGAAGCATCCCTTAGGCGAAAATGTTTAAAATTAACTAGTTTTAGGAATTAGACCCGGGGTGAAACCGGAGCCGCCATTAAGGTCGTCGTGAAGTTACCAGCAAATTGTTTAGCTGCTTAATTAACTGAAAGTAATCCGGCCAAGCTCCGGTGACGTCACTACGGGGTCCTACCCCGGAAGCTCAATCTATATTTAGGTAAAGGCTTTATTAAAAAGAAAAGTTGTACAAGAAATATTCAAGATTTAGAAACGTATCGAATTAAATAAATTAATGAGGATATCTGACTTAGTGGATATTTAGTTGATAATCTTGAAATTATGTTAATTTCACCCGCCTTAAAGATGCCGCCCGCTACTTTGCCTAAATATAGCGACCACGAGATGAGAGTTGTCTCACAGATTCTGTCGGATAAAAAAGAACATTGATAATCATGCGTCAACAAAGTTTGTAAACAAGGTAGTTGTGATACCATAAAACAATCACAAAGAAACGTCCTACCATCCAGAATCTCAGCCATCAACGTGTATGTTGCGAGTACTAATCGTAGCGTTAACGGCTACTGCATACCGACATCATTATTGATTGCAATCTTAATAATACCCTAACTTGTGCTGTCAGCCATTAAATACCAATTATAAAAATACACATTAGTTAAGCTGTTATAAAAAGTTGATAATGTTTTTAAAAGCTCCTAATTTGAATGGGCGGGGCGCAGATAAACCGTTTAATCAAATTGATCACATCCCGATCAAGATTTTATTAATTTTTATATAAAATCCGAACGTTGATACAAGATATCTGTGGTGCGATACTATCTGAATATTGTCGTGAACAGAGAGGTGTTAATGTTGCCAGTATTTGCATATTAATATGAAGCATCTCGTTCATTCGTTCATTCACCCGATCGGCTGCGTAATTACTTTATTGGTTGTTTGTATGTTTTAGCATATTATTAGTTTGCTAGACATTTCCATTTCAAGTGATTTGTTTGCGAATGTCTTTTGTTTTGTCTCTTCTTATTGGCGTACCTACTTAGCTGATTTAGTTCACACATTGATTCTATTTGGTTCTGGGTATGCGTCATTGCAAGATCATGCAGCCATCACAGCAGTTTAGATTTCGATGCTTTTAAATTCTCCGGTTTAGCTGGTTTAGGTATGCATGGTGCATACCTTGTCCTTGCAACATTGTTGTTGCTTCCGTTTAGGGCACTACTGTCTGAAATTCCAAGCACAAGAGACACTTCTACATCGTTGATAGTTGCCAACGGATAAGCAAACCTCTCTTTTGACGGTAGTAACGACTTTTCACATCAAGCAGCCCCTGTTTCTATTTACCAATCTAGAATATCAGAAAAACCTTGAACTCGGGACTCACTGAACGTCTCTAAACCATCTCGCGGCATCCCACGCCTCCCTTTGCAGAATGCCATCTTCGTATTTATAAACTGTGCTATCCATTCACATAGCAAACATTGTATTAATCCTCCTTACAGGCTCCGTCAATAAATCAAAGCACGATCATACTCTTAACTTTCATATCGTGTGCGTAGGAGCGCAAATAAAAGACGATCGGTGGTCGTGTGTCGTAAATAATGTAAGGTATCGATTACTATCCGTTAGTACAACGCCTCACTCTGCCTCCTGCTGCGTGCTGCGCGCCTGGTATCGAACACGTTTAGATCTTACGATATGACGGAACGACTGCTTTTGTGGCTAAAATTGGAATATTGAGGAAGGGTATTTGGAAACAAATGTTGGGTAAGAGGACAAAGCGCCAGTTTTTTTGTTATAAACCGTTTGTTTCAATTCTTAAATATATGGGGTTTTCTGAAAACAATATCTTTCAGTTTTATTTATCTACTATCATTTGTACTACAGTAGTACCATTACATTTCCTTCTTTTCTCTGAAAACCCCATACTTTTGACGGTCGTCACTATTCATAGTAAAGAAGCAGTAAGCTAAGACCTTTTCAATGAGATATGTCTCAAGTCTGTTGACTAAATTTCAATTTTGCGTCCGCAGGTAAAACATATAAGTTCTATACAGAATGTGCAAGTAAATAAAAGGTCCTTTCAGATTCATCAGCGATATAAAAAAAAAACTACGCTTAATTCAACGTAAAACCACACCATATAAAAAAAAAACTTTCCTAAAAATTTAACCACATTCAGTCGCTCCATGTAAAGCTCTCCCATAACTTACGATAAAATTGTTAAAATAAATAAATTAAATTATCTCCGTCCACCGCTGGCCGGTCGATCGATCGTTAAATAATTCAATTCTAAATCATTTCTACTTATTGTCACTATATTGGTTGATATAAAAATGTTAAAAGTTCACCTGTGCGCGTGTGAACGATTGCGAAGTAAGATAGCTTAGGAATGGCCACACAGGCGCGGGCGCAGCTCTTGAATGGCGGATGACATTACATTCATGTTTTTGGATCTTCATTAAAATCTTTCTGGGTATTGTGAAATGAAGGTGGATATTGTCAACCTCGTGTTATGGGAGTAATTTGATCAATATGATATGACATTCATAGTTTAGTGTTACCTAGGTGCATCTTATGAATGCTTTGGATCTTTATACATTCTTGATTCGTAGCAGCTAATTTTGGTTCCGAAATAATTTCGCTACTGAGTTCATTTTCAGTAAGTCTTCTATGTAAAGTGCAGCACTAATATTAAGCTGTAAGGATTTCAGCTACTGGTTGTCGACTCAAATATAAAACCAACTTAAGCAGTCCGAACACGCAACACAATAATTTACAATTCCCATAAAACATGATATATTTTTTACTTCAGTTAAACTTGCAAATCGCATTCATTGGCTGAAGATTTATCTAACATATCAAGTAATAATTTACATGTAAAATGCGCGGGGGGCAGAGTCGTGCGCCCGCGCAGTTAATCACACGCCCACCTAGTGCACATTATTGTTTATAATTGTCTAGACACGCGACACGCGACGTAGGCGCATTCCCAGCGATACTTACTACCTTGGATTTGTCACGAATTAGTGGAACCAACCAATAGAGAACATATCGT
Source organism: Lithophane ornitopus (assembly GCA_948473465.1). Classification (NCBI taxonomy): domain Eukaryota; kingdom Metazoa; phylum Arthropoda; class Insecta; order Lepidoptera; family Noctuidae; genus Lithophane; species Lithophane ornitopus. Next base: position 16,107,926 of record OX419627.1, on the reverse strand, counting down.
GTCCCGTAGAACCAAACTTAACGAATTTGTCCGATGATGGAAAGTTTAGTCATTGGACGATCTCTGGATTAACTATGTATCAACCACTCTTACTCATGTTTCTTGGAATAAGTCTGCGATCATGATCAAAACATATTTCATTATTTTTGCAGACGTTTTATTATGATCGTCTTTTGTTGCATCAAACTTGATGAGAAGAGCAGATTTACTACTAAACATATTTTTATGAGCTAGGGCACTGTTCCAATAAGGCTGTGATACCCACAGTCCACTAGTAACATCGATGACGATGTCATTACCTATTCAATATTAAAACTTGATAAGTAGCTACATAAGAATCTAAGAAAGGAAACCTTGTCAAAACAAACATAATTTTATAATAAATAATTTAAATAACACAAGGACAATCCTTGACTGTTGTAAGCGATCGTCTATCGGCCCACTCAAAATCTTTGATCCATAATTAAATGTTAGCGAGTCCTAATGTTATTCAATATTCTGCCATTAGCCGTATGTTCACAAGTTTAGATAAAAATCGTGTGTTTAACAGATAGATTATTATCTAATCTGATCCTGATATAGAATCACTGTGGAAACTTAGTCATTTCAAAATTGTAAACTATTATGAGATTTTATCTTCTTGTTCTTATTATAAACTTTATTTATGTGGGAGGGTCATTTACATACCTACCTACTTGGCGAGCAAAATTCGCAAAGCAAAAGTATTAGTATTAGTTAGTATTTATTATTTTTTAAATACTTAAGCACACAAATGTACAGAGGCGCGAGTTCGAGGTGTTCTCATTAACATTTTTGAACTAATCACATCACTTCATTACTTTTAAGACTAATTTACAGTAGGTTCCCCATAATGTTAGACTTTTTCTACCAAACTACTTCAGTATCCGCATTATTGGTACTCAGTTCCAATACAAGTCCATTTTCATAATATTTTACTGAATAGGCGCTGCAGCATTTAAACATTTTTTTTTTTGAGGGTGGTAAATCATCAAATGTCTTCTCCCGCTCTGGGCGGAGCGGGAGGGCGTGTCAGACTTTTACTGACTAAAACCAACCCGTGTACCTTCAGTTGCCTGTTGCCAAGGGCCCCGGTATCCCTTTCGGACCGCAACATTACCAGGAGCATTTAAACATCTAGAGGTTTATTTATAAACGTTGCTTTAAGTTAAGTAGGTACTGATAAGCATCTGCATAACCAACCATGCATTTTTGACGTTCAACGGTCTCGTTTTAAAATAAACCCTCTAGTAGTAAGGTAAATATAATCAGTGTTGTCAGTAATATCTAGAACATAAACTATAAGGTATAATTTTGATACCATAATTGGCTAAATTGACGTAGTGCTGGGTCAGAGGGGCGGAGTTGCGAAATGCTCGCGTAGGGCACTCTTGCGCACGTCGAATGCGATTAGTGCCCGTATTCCTCCATCACCAGGGCTGGTACGACACGCAGCTTTGTGAAAGTTTAAATAAGGTTTTATCATTATAAAGCTCTGAGTAGCAAGAATCTCTAGCTTTTTTTTGTGAACATTTCACAATTGTCTAGCAACAATGCCTGTCATTGTCATTCAGGAGCGAATAGATCCCTGTAGAAATGTAAATGACTGGAAATCTATATTTTTCAGCATGAAATTGAACAAATTATCATTTCCACACAAAACGTCAAAAAAATACCATTAAAATACATTATACGAGCATCATTGTTCCACTGTTGATTTTAATACAGTATCCTATTAATTATTTAACACCATTAAAAGGTACAACAAAACTATTATATGGAAGCTTTCGTTCATGACAAATGAGTGAGTGCAGTGTTGCTATAACAATAATGTGGTGTGTTACATGGTAATACAATTGAAATTGATTGTCTATAGTATGCCTACGGATATGTTATTGATTTATTTTTCGATTTTGTACATTCACAATTAATTATTCCTGCAGTGGTTGATAAATTCAGGAGAACTCAATGTTTGGATATTAAATATCTATGAAGGAAGAAGAAAGTAAGTAAGCAGTGTAGTAGTTTCTAAGTTATCTTATCTTATCTTATGAGGTTTTAATGCGTTTTTTTTTTTATAATGAAAAATATATTCGTCAGCTGAAATCAATATTTAATAGAATTTATCAATTTATCAATCAATATTTATAAACCCAGAAACAATTTTATTATCGCCGTACTACGCACCTCGAATTACGAAATTACCTTCTAGCTGTAGCCCATTCGCTGATCGCTTAATCAAAACCCTGTCACAATATTAATCACTTCACCACTTTCTCGTACCCTGGAGCCCCAGGGCAGGCAGGGCAGCCCTACTGTCGGCGTGCGCCCGCGCAACTGGTTCAAGGTTGTCCGTAAGAATGCGGCCCGTATGCTCCACTCGCTAATTTGGTCAGGCACTCTATTGCCTTATACGGTGTACGACGATTGTGCGCCTACAGATTAGAGCTTGCTATGATTTATAGCAGAGTTTGAGAGTGTACGTTGGTTTAATTGTCTGACTGTACATGATTAATTGTTTGATTCGATAATATCTTGGTTACTTACTACTTGCCCACGACTTCGTTCGTTTATAAATTTAAAACCCCGTTATTTTTCTAAAATTCCTCAAATTGCCCTTGCCCTTTTGAGAACATATATGTAGGTATTTATCATATTTTATCTCCAGTCTTGCAATCATTCACTGAACTGTTTTAATCATAATATCTATGTCAGAAGCCGGAGTGTCTAAAAGGCTAGAAGGATATTGCAGTGTCTTCACTGTTTACTTTACAGCTAGGTCAAACGGCTATCGCTCCGTGTCAGTGCTCCTACACACTAAATTGCATCCTGTATTAACTGGAAGCAAAACAAACTACAACGACTATGTCGAAAGAACTATGTTAGCTTAGGGCAATTCGCATACAATTAGAGCAAGATTTATGATCCAAATACAAACTATTCTGTTAGTTAATAGCACGACAATACATAACAAAATGTTCAATTAAATTGTTATGTAAATGGTACGGCAGTTACAGTTGAGCAAGAACATAGCCTGTGTATACAAATGTAGCCTTTCCCAGTGCGGGCAAAAAGTGTTCCAGTTCTATATAAGGGCATGTAATTGAAATATACAGCGTGTTAACTGCTTGTTAGCCTGCTCGTGGATAGGCCTTAGTCTCGAATTAGGGAAATGCGTCATTACCGTGTTAGAAAACGGTGGTAATTTGTGGCCAACTGGTGATAGGCTTCCTGTACCAGTTAGGCACAATTGCAATCTTTGTAATCAACGGTTGTGAGGGGTACTGCTCATAGGATTGGCTACTGGATCTTCCTGTTCGCTAATAAGTACGGAGATCGTCATCTATTTGACAACATCCACGACCAAAAATTTTTGAACGGGTCGAATACTGTTCCACCGAATCGCACTTTGTTTCAGTGCTGTTAGTGGAAGTGCTCAGGTGCGATTCGGGAAGTGCTATTGAAATCAGTGCTCTAAGTAGAATACATCAAATTGCGTACATTAAGCAGTAGAAGATGACAGGCTGTTGATGGTTTTATGACATAAATATTGTAAAATAAATTCATTCACTGTTCGCTTTGCGGGGCTCATAGCATGAATACCGTGTACAATTAAATATCCTCTGACTTTGTACTGGATAAAAATTAGCTGAAAGTCGATCCCAGGCCATAGATGGTCAAAGAGAAAATACTATAGCTGTTAACCAGTCCAAAATTTACTTACATACGTTAGCAATCAAAGATATGGAGTATCATATCACCCATAACAGTCATAAGTTGACAATGAAACATAAAGTGTATGTTGCGGTCGTGTCATCGTGTCGGGATAACGGGTTCGAGTCTCTGATCGCTCACAGTCGCTCACGGGTATACGTTACAGTAACGCGATATGTGAGTTTTTGTTAGCGCTGTGTTACTGTCGCGTCTTGATGTTTGTTGGGGTGGTCTCCAAGTGTAAGAATAAAGAAATATCAAGGCATTTATAGGTACACACGGCTACACACCTAGCTATACATTTCCAGTATACGCTGACCTCACATTGAACGGAAATCCTATACTATGCGAGATCAGTATAAACTGGAAATATATAGTTTGATGTGTAGCCGTTTGTACAGTAGCTACAGATAAAATCAAGACTTTGTTTGTTGATGATATGAGCAGAGATGTTTGTACTCTAGTCTATCTACAACTTGAGAGAGAGATGTAGAAATTAGTCTTTATGTCTATAGATTTACGTAATCTTTCTAGTTTGTTTTTTAATACTTTATACTCGAGTCCTAAGACAGCTTCTCTTACTCACTATTGTAGATCATCACTTACAGGAGTTATAGTATTTTAAAGAAAACATTTGGAAATGATGGCCCTAATAACCTAAGAAGTACCTAGGAGTTGACCTCGAATGTAGTTTGGTGATAATTATCGCTGTCCACGACCAAAATAGCAAAAACTAAGTACTTCAACAACGAAGACATAATGACAAGTGTCTTATCTAGTAAAGCCATCACATTAGTGAGCGTTGTTAACGATTTGGCGTTAACTACTAACTGCAGGTTATAACATTAGAACCTCGTTTGTCTGGAGAACTTGTAGACTCCTCGACTATTCGAATTATTTGTTTGTTGTCTAGACACGTCGTGTAACCGATATCTTACTATGAAGGAATGCCTTGGAGAAATGTTTTATAGAAATATGATGAGATAGGGCCTTTTAGATATTTTGAAGGGTTGGATCATTTTACATAACCACTTTTTTTTTTTTTTGTTTGATTATATTGAATTATTCGTTTCTCTAGACTAGGACAATAGCCACTTGCCGTGTCATTGAGCAAAAGATAAACAGAGTTAGAAATGACGCACTAACACTAAGAACGAACAGTTCATAAAACCGTATTCTAAAAGCTACTTTCCAGTTAAAAGCTTTTGAACAAACAGAAGTGAAACTGTCGTCCAAAAATACCTGAAACTGTCAGACCCTAAGGGTGGCGGATTAAACCGTCCGCACGCGCTAAGACCGACGTACCATCATAACTAGGAATACAGAAGATGTACTTTACTTTGATACGTAACTCACGCAAAGTAACAAGTCCTTTTAGTAAACTTTCCATCAAGCAGGCCGTAGACCTGTTTGTCATGTCATCAATAACGCCAAAAATTAAAAATATTTGCTACGCGCTACGCTAGCTACTACGCGCTACGCCGTCGCTACGAATTTGGTCGTTTGGGTAATTTCGAAGTGCAGTGTCATAGTTCACACTTTCTTTTTAGTATATTTTCTTATAAGTATGTAGGTACATGACTAAGCTCTTAAAAATACCCAGTCCCAGTTACTACTGTCCCCCTTTAAGAAAAACTATCTCTAACTAAGTTATAACTTCAGGCATGTTCACTAAGCTAGACACTGTTTAGAAGAATTAAAAGAACAAAATAAACTACGTGGGTCTTCTGTTTCTTCGTATCTTGTGGAGTTATCGCGGTCTCCTATCTGTCGATAGGCGGATTACGCAGGTACGCTTCAAATGAACGAATATTAAAATATGTTAAATATAATTTTCATAGAATTTTTGATGGTTTAACCGCTTGAGATGGGATTATTGTGATAAGAAAAGAGCACATGTATCTGATGACGCTTAAAGTTTTAAGATTCTATCTTTCACATGACAATTAAATGTTAATTTTATGTTCCTAAGGTGTGGCGACACAAAACTAAAAGCATATTGATGAAGATCCTTGGGCGCTTAAAAATACATATCGTATTTTGAATTATTTAATAACATTTAAAAGCACTTATTAAGGTTGCGCATACATCAATATTTAAATTGACCACAGTATGAAAATAGTCAGTTAATCGATGCGGCTAACAGTTACAAGGCCTTCATTATTCACCTTGATTGCACACTGCACATTCCGTAGTAGATTTACTGCATTAATTGTTCAGCTACCTACTATTGTCTCTAGTACTTAGGTAAAGCTACCTAGGACTTGTAAGATTATTACATGGGAGTTCTCTATGCAGCAAGGACTCTATTACAAAACTATAAAATACAAAAAATAAAAGTGAAATATGTGCAACGATACCTACCTGTCAGCATATTTCATAAATCCTGTAAAACGAAAATATTGTAAGATGAAGAACAAGAAAGGTAAGTAGTAGGTATAGTTCATTGACTTCACAACTAAATGCTTGCTAAACTCAAACTTAGCTAGAGCTTTCATATACTTAACATGCGGGTACTCATCCTATTACGCTAAAACAATGGAACGTCGCCCGCAAATAAATAATCCCATTCACAGTAGGAACCTAGCAATAGAACGTATTTGAATAACGGTGCAAAGATTAACTCCTGTCGCGCCGCGACTGTTCGCCAAATTTATAGTCTGTGGTCCCGCATGCTACTGTCTCTTTTTATGTCGTATTGTTTTAGGCTGAATGATAAATGCCTTTATTGGTTTTTGCGGATTAAAAATATTGTTCAGGCTTGTTCTACATTTATTGGTCAGATGAGTGTTCAAAAAGTACTGCGGAAGTTTAAAAAGCTTCAGTACTAAAAAGTTTGGGACATAAATTGGGAAAGCTCTAGTATTAAAACAAACAATCTAACAAATAAAATTAAAACAATCTAACAAATATGGTAGACTGATTTTTGAGATAAATCTGATCATTGATCGATTGATTTATCCGATTTTCTTACTTGAAAATCTTGCATGCCGTAAGGTAAAATGTAAGTATTTATAAAAATTCCATCTTATCCTACATATACCTATATTATAATCAAATAAATGATATATATTTCGATTGCTTAAGAACACGTAGGCGTAGCAAATTAATCTGACAATAGAGATACCGTTTGCCAATAAAACCCTTTCATAACGCCTCGCTAATAGACATTTTATTTATAAACAGGCTGTAGGTAAGTCTGCCAGGAATAAAGCCTTAGGATATAATTGCTTTTAGTTCTAAGCTAACATAAATATTTAAATAAAAAGCCACAGACTAATTGCTCCAAAATAAAAACTTTATCTAAAATAACAGAGTTACAATAAAAATAGAGTAACCCTAACAATTACTAGCTATTAAATTTGTTACAAATCATAGCTAACTAGCTTATGCCGCGGCGTTGGCTGCAATAACTCTCGCTAGGAACACAAGGCTAATGGCTTATTGAAACCATATTGTTCATGAATAACGAGCTGGCTCAACGGGCCCCGATTTACCAGGATTTAACATCTGTTCACATAATCCCCTGGCTTCTGATAAATATCGAAGTGAGCACGGATTGTGACTTTCTCGATACTGATTATGAAAACAATATCGTTACGTGGAATCGGAGTTCGAGGAATCGATAGTTTTATATAGATTGTATTGATGTATAATCTATGAAACCCCTATAGGCAGACAGATAGATACGTACCTAATAAAATAGACATGAAACTTTCCTTTGCACCACTAAAACCCATACCAACATAGTAAAGTGTTTTTAGATATTTATGTCTCCTTTACTTAGTGGAATCTTGGTGAAAAACGCGGAAAATACATTCGTTCACAGAAAACATTCACTTCAAGGTAGGTAGATGTCTATATCAATTTCTCACCAATTCCTATAGAGAGGACCTTCCTTCGTTTTCTTTAGAATAAGCTACTGAAAAAAAACAAAAAATACCATATGCATCGACTGGAGGACCTCCTTATTTTTTCTTCGCGTGAAAATCTGTTTACTTTATTTAAAAAAAAATAGTTCAGTAGCTTTATGTATAAAAAGATTGCCATATTCATATCTGCAACGGCTTTCAGTGTGAAACGGCCATCATTCGCACTAATTCGCAATATCATTCCATCCTCTGACGATTATCACGGAAGTGACACATTCATATGAAATCCTTCGTTCGGTCACTCCGGTCACTAATCCGGACTATGCATCGTTTGCGCATGAATAGTTGGAGGCTAGGCAATGCGTTAACTAGTGTGAATGGAGGATTAAGCACACTTTAAAAATTAGGTTAAATCACTGCAAAGCTATTCTAAGCTCATATCTTATAAGGTATACTTTGAACAGTTGCCAATAAGCTGTACAAAATATTATACCATCAAAATATTACACCCGTAATACTTTTTCGCACGCTCTAAGAAAAGTACTGGCTTCGAACTACAAGTTGAACTTAGTTCCCCGGAACCATTAAGGAAATTACAAAAATTCACTTCTTATAAACCACTCTAATCAAATAGCGTGTATCGTATTTCGCCGGGCAGTACAGTGCAGTGCAGTGAGCCCACCTTCCCATTGTGTCGCGGCATGCCACATGCACGTATGTGTACATAATGGCCGTTTGTTTGCCATCGAGTGTACGCTCTGTTCCGCGGTAAGCAAGGCGACCTACTGCTAGCTATCATGTCCTGGTACTCGCGTCGAAACTTTTTGTTGTGCTGGCTTTTTGGATAGTTTCTTTTGCAAAAAAGGACGTTGTTTTGACAGCTAAATATGGCTCTCTCTACTCTTATTTTGGTCGCTGTCGCATAATTTTTTCTAGAGTCGTAACTTTAGGATGGTCGAGGAACTGTAATTTATTAATCTAAATTACCTAACTTTAGTATCAAGGTACCTAAATGAATAAAAGTTCAGCTAGAACATTTAAACTTTTTGAGCTTTTAACAATCTAAATAGCTAGTCTATCTAGGTACATGTTTCAAATTCACAATTAATGTTTTCTGATAAGATTTAGCAATAGAATTGCTGGGCTATTATAATAATGTAATGACAAAACAATTTCTAACTTATCTCAAATACAGTGCCAGCCGAACTCGGCAAATATTATCTAGTACAGAGTCAGTAAAATTATATATGAACCATTTAACTGTTGCATTGCACCACGAAGCATGATCAATTAATGATTTAGAATTAGAAACATGGCACACAATCTATCGAGCCGCTCCTAATCGCAGTACAAGCGGTAATTCGTTATATTATAAATTGTTGCCATAAATAAATACTGCAATTTATTAATATAAAAATAAAGCACAGATAACACTTAATGAGTTCGTTGGTGCTCGGTGTACAGAGCTGACTATACGCGTTATCGAACAAATAATATGATTTAATTGACATTTTTAATGTTTTTGTTGAACTTTTTATTGCTTTATTGTTTCCTAGTAATCGGTACTATCTGACACATGTATGGACATTAATAAATTATGACCGACGATCGACTATTATGTGACTAGGGGTTGTAAAAGCTAAAGGGAAGTAAAAAAAAACATTGTTACCCGTTGGCAGGCAGTTAACTTCAATACTCAATAGTCAAAAGTCAAATCATTTATTTCAAATAGGCACATTAAAGGCACTTTTGAACGTCAAAAAAACTAAGAATTAGAACTGATTCTAGTTGCCCCTTCCAAATGGTAGTTTTCGTATGGAGAAGAATGGGCAAGAAACTCCACCGTTACTCTTTAAAAAAAAATGGTTTACAATATTTTGTATACATCAATTATAATTACATGAATACGATGCACCTAGAATACGATTACTGTACCACAATTTGTAAAAATAATTAAAAATGGAGCAATGACAAATAAATTGATTAATAAAATTATGTGTTATATACATGGTGCTCACATATTTACAAACATTGTAAAAGTATACAATATCACAATATTCCTAACATTTTTACAAATAATACTAATAAGACAGTGTGTGAGTGTAAGTAATCACAAAATGTGTAAAAATCTATGATATACAAATAAAGTAAATTATACAAGTAGATTAGCAACCAGTTTGATTTTGTCCAGAATATAATATGTCCAGTCCAGTTTATAAAACCTAGTTATTTATGAACATTAACCTGAGGGAAAGTGGCAATCGCTTTCAAAGCGTTTCGTATTTCTACAGTGACTTTCAACGGGATTGACCTATGCTTGGCGGTACAGTCCTTCCTTAGTTTACAGAGTAACCCATTGAAACGAGATTACAAATCACTGTGGTTTTCACAGTGTTGCACAAGCTGAGGTAGAATCACTGTGAAAAGACCGCTGTCAGTCACTATGTAACGATAGAATGCCACTCAATATGCCTCTATAGGAATCTTAAAACTTAATCCTCTGATAAATACTTAAAACCTACTCTAGTAAATCTAGTATGATCCTGATCCCTATATTAAATCCTATTCACGTTATTAACACAAATCTCATAAAACCTTTATACTTTTCTTATTTAAATAAATTCTCAGATTTGGTCTAGACTAAGAGCGGGGCTTAGCATTGTAATGAAACTCCGACGAAGGTCATTTTCATTTATACTGAAAAAAGTAGAACTGAACTTTTACTTTTTTGCGCTTTTTATTCTTTTTGCATAAAGCGCTTTATTAAGCGCGGCGTTCAGCAACCTCCTCTGTCCGGCATGGTGGGTCAACAGCATATTTTCCATATACTTTTTTAAAAGATTTTGTTAAAACTTGTGAATTTCAAAACGCAGAAAAAAAGAATTTAACTAGGTACTGATCTATCAATTTTTTTTAACACGTTTCCTTCCCTGGGACCTAGTCGTTTCATCAGATCACAGACATTAAATTGAGCACACCGATGGTTCTGTCCTAAGGCCGGTCTAACATCAACAGTACGCATTACAGGCATTATTAGCATAGCACAGACAAAGAATAATCCAGGCATATGATGGATGCAGCGCTTGCACGATCAGTACCTACTCTAATATCAGCATGTATCTAGCAACTGCTATCTGAAATTTTAATATTTTTCAGTTGTTCAAAATAATTATAGCGAGTAACATATTAATTAGCATTACAAATTCAAATATCACTACCCTACACACTAGGATTCCGTGTCGTGGAGACTAGCGCACTCCTTCGTCAAGCGATTTAATATCCGACCTTATGAAATTGGGATAAAGATGCAGAATAAGGACGAGAAACTACGTAGCTATCTATACCCGAGTCCTTTTAGCATGGCATTAGCGGCCATTGCCCTTTCTGCAATATTGCTCCGTAGGAACCCAAACAATAAATTATGTATGATTTTTCGTTATTGGAACATGTTAAAGGTCACCATAGATATTGATTCAGGACGTTTACGGACTTTATTTCAGTTTAAGAAATAAAGAATGCTAAAAAATGTAGGTGGCTACGCTAAAGCGACTCGAGTATACATAGACACAGGGTAGTTTACACAGCCATTAAAAAATAACTCAGCATTTTTTCTAGGTAGGCTGCACTCTATCACCCAATATTTATATATCGGACGTCACTATAATTGATTTAAGGCGCTCGCCACACTATAAATCAGCTTTTATCTGCCCTTATCGCGCCCACTCCATTGTTTATGGTCGCGCCTATCATCTGTCATATACCCATAGACTAAACTTGTTTATGCCACTAACGCCATCGCAATTTATTAATTAAGACGCTGTGATAAATAATTTGATTGTTTATTATGGCTTCTTGTTTTGATTTTGTGTTAAGTAATTGAGATTATTAGTAAAACTATTACGTAATAAAAGCTGGCTGATAATTAAATTAATAATGGTGAGCTTACCCAAGTTGACTGACACTCGATTAATTTAGTCTGCATGTTGCGATTAATGATGGTGGGCATTATTTAATGAGTCATGTTCTCGTCATGTTACTTTTCATTTATAAACATCGGTTAGTTCATCTGTAGGAGAAGACAAAAAATAACGAATGCCAAAAATCCTGCATTTTGGTGAACGGTGAATCACATCCCTTCAAGGAATTCTTTAAAGTAATGTGACAAAAACACTGCTTTTTTTTCTTGGTTATTTGGGCCACATACGTAGTGTCAAGACGCTTTGTTTTACTCCTACAAGGAGATTTGGCACGGGGGCCGGATTATAATGACGAATTGTTGGCGCGCTTTCACAGATTTCAGATAAGTGTGCGACGGTGCTAATACGGTCAACACAATAAGAAAAATGGCAGTAGGTAGGTATACTTACCATTCTCAAAAAATCTATTCTAAAATGTTAACTTTTCCCACTAAAGTAAATTGTCAGATACAATCTCCGTTCAATAATTCCCTAAACGCGTTTATGTCTGTAGGCACCCGAACATTTTCCTTTATTCTCGTCCGGATCCGGAGCAATGAGGAATCGAGAATGAGTTCATCTACTCTGATCGGCACTCTGATAGAATCCATCCCGAGTGCCTCCGCAAACTTTAATCGATTTCCATTCGCGATTACCAGCCCAATCCGTGATTTAATAGAATTTTTACATTTACACAGCTCTCCACGCTTCGTTTCAGAAAACGAGCAAATTTTTTCCACGACGTTAAAGAACGCAATGCACACATTAATTTCCGTCACGTTGGAAACGGCAAACAGGAGGTGGGAAAATTTAAAATGCCTCAAGTGGATTCGCGTAAATTGATTCCGGACATCGAAGGAATACGACGAATTGAAGAGTAAATGTTTGACGGGAAATAATTTGAAAACGTTTTCCTAATTTATAAGGAGGCGGGCAAACGTTTAACGTAGATAGCCCGCCCGGCCCTCAATCCTCACGTAATTATTTTATTTTTGTAAATAAAACTCGTTTGAGAAAACCTGGCAGCGCCATCTAGTGGTGAAACTCACCGCTTTCCGTCCTTCGGTCCTTCCCCCGCGCGCGCACCGCCCGCTACGAAGAGAAGCGAACTCCGCTCCGTTCATTCACTCATCACATCAGTCCCGCTCCGCGCGCCGTGGTGTTGGTACGCGTTTGCTCCACGTTCGATTTACGTAAACCCGATATTGTTTCAAACATACGCTCAGCTGATCTGTGACAATAAGTTCGTATACGGGCTACAACAGCAAAACGAAAAAGCAACGTTGTGAACTCGTGTGTGTGACTAAAAACCGGACTGCTATCGAAAATATCTCAACGTTGAATGTAAAAATATACGGCGTCGCCTGAGACCCTTCGCACCGCGTGTGACTGATCGATATTTTAAATGATAACATGGATTCAATTAGGTGTTGTTTAAGACGACGGTGAAGTAAATAGTGTGTACAGTGAGTGTAGTGGCGTGTCAACGAGTGCCGCCTGCCGCCTGCCGCCTGGCGCCCGAGCCGTGCTCAGCGGTAGGTAACCTATCTAATATTGATTCAATGTCGATGTATTTACGTATGCAGGTATTTGAGATAACGCGTTTGGGATTTGTTTTGAGGCGATAAGTGTCCGAGATATGAACCATGTTCCCTATGTACCTACTGCTGACTGCAGTTCCGATGCATGATGTATCTAAGTATAGACTGTGGCCGAGAGACCGTTATGTGTACTAAACATGGCTTGTTATAATCTGGTCTAGATAACCGGCATTATCTGTGTGGACGGTATTATATCTCGCTAAAACATTAATTCTTATGGTTACAATAATTTACAATCATGAACTCGGAAATACCCGCTATAATGTGTATAAATTATACCCATTCAGATTTCTTTCAAAACAACTGGTACAGTCACGCATAAAAATAAATGTATCATGTAATAAACACATTATTTTCTATGATCTATTGTTATGACCTAATAGGCACTCGCTGATTGATCTGTTTATCATAAAGTGTCATAAAACCAACTTTTATTACACGATCAAATTGAAAAAGATCTTAGTATCAGATGTAACATGGTAATGGTATTATCCGATCACCAGTTACATTTGTAAGACAGTATAATTATTCGTCCAAAAAATATTTTTATTTGCATGTACGCCGTACGTAGAGAGAAAATACATGAATGCATTTGTGAACGCGACAGTGCAACGCACTCGCCACCTGGAGCGCAAAGGAATTACACCATAGTGCCTACTTATTTATGCAGAAGTCAATAAGTAGCCGCCTATGCATCTATATTGGAACACTTACACCGACCTATAGGGTTCCACTGTCGATGCACTTTCTCATTTGCAAGTCGAAAATAGCTCGAAGCAACGCCACCGGCCGACTGAGTCACGCCTTTATTTACGAGCAGCAGCTACCTACCACTTTCCTCACCCATCTTCCTGTCGAAGAGAGTACAGACTGCTTGCTAAGTGTCCGCGAATCTTTTCGGACACTACCTACAACAACACGTGTCCACCCCTCATAGGTATTTATCGTTATTGCCAGTAGATTAACGAAAATGTTTTACAGCCTGTTAAAATGTTTAGACTAGATGAACTTTATTGTGTTCCATTTTTAAAACTTCTACACTTGTTTATATTCATAAAATTAAAATGAAACGTGAACAGAATGTGTTCCGTACTAATAATAGTGATTAATTTTCCAAGTCAACTGCTAATGTGTAGGCAACACTGCGCCGCACGAAAGTGGATAAAATAGTGAGTAATGTTTACAATAATCATTAGATTGGGCATTGTTGTTTGTATTCGCGATGTAGCGTGGGCGCGATGGTAAAAGCACCTCATAAAGAAGTCTAATCGTATACGTAAGCGTGTAAACAATCCCCAAAACTGTTTCGAAACCGTTAAACACTGTTTCACATTTTCTAACACCTCCTAATTACAGGTAAAACGCATTAAATATAATTAGTGCTTATTTGAATGGATATAAAGGCTGTGGGGTTCGATGGCCGGCCAGCACACAGCAAACACGGCCACGGCGGGATCACACGCACGAATCACGCGTCCAACAATGCCGGTGTTTGTTTCCCGGCTATGAGGCTTTACAAATTTGAGCTCGCATAAATTACCGTCGGATTACACGGCGGCATATTTGATTAGCTCGTCTGGTACATCCTCTATTAAACTCGACGACTCATTAATAATTACATTTCAACAAGACTTTTTAACGATAAAACTCATTTTTATAACAAACAATCTGCTATGTTCTAATGTTCAAATGTTATGCTATTTGAATCGGGTGGCAGTAAACCAGAATTGCCGATAACAGTGAATCTATTTTCGGAGCTATCTTATCTCTCTTAATTAAACTTGCATCTAAGATAAACAAAGTCGCCGGTCGGCGGAAATAAGTGAATACCTACTTATTTTCTTATTTATAATATTTTCTCACCCATATTCGGAAAGGAGACTATAGTTATCACGCGATAGGATTTTCCTAAATAATCTAAATCCAGACTCCTAAAGGAATCTCGCGAGAGTTTCTCAGAATGCTTAAAACTCCGTCGCACTCCTTCCTCTTTGGGGTCTAGACTTATAGTTACATCCTTTCGTCCTTAAGTCATGTTTCAAAGAAAAACCATCTCATACGCGCTAATCTCTTCTCCCAGACGCGTCTAGCCCACATGTAGGTACCGTATGTCTAGCCGTCAGGGGACGAACAACTATTAACTACATTAACGAGCGCTGCACGCCCGCTGGGCTACCGTCCTGCCCGCCATTTATCAAATTATTTATATATCGTACCTACCTACACACATTACAGTCCAGCCCCAGCCCACCCATAGCTTTACAAGGTCCACCAAAAAACGGACGCTTTCGACTTTTTTTGGACCGTTCAGAGTGTTTCGCTGATAACGCCAGCTCAGGTTTTTGGTTTTGCTCATTTTACTGATGGACGGATATTCGCTAAGGTATGAAATTCTTTTCACGCGAGTGTTTTCGTCTGTAGTGTTTGTTTTTGTGCTGTTTGAGGTTAATCAGCGATTCTTCAGGTCATTTAACTGAAGTCTTCCGCTGAAAACGTAAAATAGGTTTTAAGTATCATATTTAATCAAGTTCCAGGACCTTTAAATTTATTGAACCATGCAGATTCATTTAGTCTAGACTCTAAACCGACGCGGACAAGAAACGTCTCACAGAATATGGTGATAGCGATAAGTGTCGTAGACGCAACGCAACGCTCCAGCAAACACTTGTAAAGCCAACACTTGGTGTGCTGTGTAGTTCCGATACCGCCTGTCTCAACTTTGCTCATACCACTTGGAATTCTGCCCACACTCCCTCCAAGGCGCAGAGACAACCATATTTACATTATAGTCTAGACGCAAACCAAATAGACCGTAAACGACCGAAGCTCTGCATCAAAAAACAAAACAAAAACATCATTATAAAAAGTTGTGTCTAATCTCTGGTTTATTTAAAAAAGGAAATGGAACACCACACTGTTTCAAATATAACCCGTTAGGATTGGAACGTAGTTGTGGCCAGTATCAGGCACACGGTAGCGCAGTGTATCAACAGGGCCATTCATTACGATAACACTGGCTGTTGAAGACAAGTGCCCGTTAAACATCACAACACGTGCTCATACAATGAGTGTTTAGAAAATATTTGATCTGTACGTTTGTATTCACTTGCGGACGTTACAGGAATCACTTCAAACTTGTGTAAAGAGTTTTGATGAACTTGGATAGACTTTCTAAACAAGCTGTCAGTCGTCACTTCGTCAGTGCTCGCTGAAAGTTTCGAACATAAATCTGTGAGAGAGACATTATTCAATTTCTGGGTAAGCGAATCTCAACCAGGTTATACGAATTTTCTGAGGCTGAAAACTAGAATACACTGACAGATTTTAAATCGGTAGAGTAGGTATTTACTAAACACAAGTCTTGTCTCTTGTGAGACAGAAAAGTTAAATTAAACTCTTTGCTTTGTGTAACACTATATAGCCATTAATTAAAAATTCACATTTAAGACAAACGTCTGACACAGTTATTTCACTCGCTGTCGATTCAGATTTTGACGTCAAAATCTTTATTTAATTCTAATTCATATCAAAAAGTTTGGTGATAAAGTGTTAATGAACACAAAAAATGTTATTATCTAGACAAATAATGATGCATGTTTGTGTGAAACTAAGTGGATTATTAGCAATTAATCTCTGACAAATAACCCAAGGCTATCTTGATAAAGATATTGTTAAATTGATGAGTTTGCTTCTCTTTGCGGTTACCGCTTCCATTAGCTTTCTTTTCCTTTTTGTACAAGTTTTTGTCGTGTAAAGCCATTTAGCAATTAATGTTGGTGCTAATTATGATAACTTATTTTATCTTTACAATTTGTTTAGCGTTTGTCAGTTCAAGATTGGAAATCTTGTTTGGAAATTTTCTTTTTCAAAACTGATTTTAAATACCTTGTTAGATCCAAATTGCATCACAACGAATGGCTCTCGCCTTCCGTGTTATTTTTTATTTTCTTTAAAACATACAATAGTCCATGTTTATCATTAAGCTACTTTTTGTCAGTTGATTATTGATTCATAAGCTCTGCTCTTTATGAGTAACAAATGCTCGTGGTTTTTATTAACTCTGCTTAGAATGGGAGGTTCTCATTTTTTATAGCCTTTGAATGTATAATTTTAGTAATCATTATTTGTATAGGTAACACACGAATAAATTATGTTATGATTATGACAGTAAAAAACTGGGAGGGAAAAATAACCTTTCCAATTAAAATATTTAGCCAACATCGACAAACTCAGTTCAAGGCTTCTGCAGACAGGCGCGACGCTAAGCTGCGAGTGCTGCGACGCGATTCTACTAGAAATTTTCCAAGAAGTTTTCATAGAAATTGTTTTACTAGAGTCACGTCGCGCCTGTCTGGGCCTTCAGATAGTTAATCAATTTGTACAGTAGCAGTAGGCACAACAGCATCATTTAAAACTATCTGTTTTACAACACTAAGTTCATAAAACAATCCATAACAAGAAGCCCAAGTTACAATCAAACTTATTTCTGTGTCACTATCGTGATACGGAGCCAATATCAATAAATCATGCGCGTCGATAACTGGCCGTAATTAAACAGCACTAGTGATCGATCATAGATAGCGAGGTGTCGACCACTATCGGCTCGTACATGTGCTCCAGACTATGATAAACTACCAGCAGACACCGGACACCAGTGAAATTAATGGGAATTAAGAACATTGTGGAATTGCCGTTGCTTGTAAAGTCAAGAAAACACGAACAAAAGTCTATGGTAAAAATAATGACAGTTAATATCTTTGAGTTGCATTCCTTCTAATTTTAAGTAAATCTTAAAAAAAAAAAAAAAAAAGTCTCATCGGTCGCGCCGGTCAGCGGGAGCCTTAACTCGTTCCAATATCATAAACATCAAGTCCATAAAAAAATATTTGCGGTGTTCCATTTTCAAAATCAAAGTTCGGTTACGTAACAACGATGTTTTACTGACTTGTACAACATGGAAGACATGTCCCACTCCACGCTACCGATAAAGAAACGTATTTTTTCATACGATTTGATATTGTACGTTATCAGTGCCTTATCTCGCAATCTGGGTACACACTATACCTTGTAACGACGCTCTATTACAACCACACTACATGTTTATTTGACAAAATATCAATAACCCAGACCAGCACTATTATCGCGAACTCCTCTATCTTCAAGTGATCATTTCATAATCTTGAGCGTCTGAATTACTGGGAATTCCAATTTTCATAAATTTTCTAAAAGTCGTAGTAATTAAGAAGACAAGGCGAGAAAGAACCAGCGTCTGAATTTAATTTGAACTCTGGAAAGTGCTGTGCTACTATAAATTCAATAAGAATGTAGAAATCGATACCGTCGGCGCCGTCGTTACTATCGAGAATGTAGGCAAGGCGTCTCGCTGACAGCCTAGTAATAAGCTTCATCGATGAAACTTTTATCAGATGTCAAGCGAGATATACGAGCGTAATGTACGACTGTTTACGTTAGCAAAAGGAAAATTATATCTGTTTTATTATAAACAATATTGCTGACTGCGCAATGACTCCCCGATTTAGTGCTGCAATAAATTCGCATGGAAATTTAGCAAGCCCACTCGGTATTGTCCAAATATTACGGCGAGCCAACACTGCACGCACGGTATTTTCGTTTAGAGCCATTAAATCGAGATGCGTTCGATCCACCTCATTCAAAAACTAAACGTGGGGTGGTTATTTTATGGGCGTATTTCGTGTGACGCAGTGGATTTTGCCAGGGCATCGATTATTTGAACAAACAAGCCGGGTAATAAATCATCCGCTCCCGGTTACCTGCAAGGGATCGATACGAAAAAAGCCCCTTTTTGAAACAAAAGGGAGTGACATTTCTAACGATGCTCCACTACCGTGCTCGGGTTACACTCGACTTGATCAAAGATGAAATGGATTTGAGTTGTGCGCTCGTTCAGACGATGATGAAAGTAACTATTAAGTGCTTATGAAGCACGAATGTACTTAATACGTTTTAATTCTACACATCATTGATAGAAATGCTTTACACTTGATCATTTGATAGTCACACAAATGAAAACTTTAAAAGGAAGTATTAGGAATAAGGAAACTGCCCATCGTTCTTACAATTTGCATTAACCACAATCGCCAGTTCCTTAAGATTTCAGCAGAAAAGCAGAAACATTGACATCAATAATGGACACAAGAAGAATTGTATCCGAGTTCGTAAAATTCGCAAACAACAAATTCATTTGGTGACGGCGATGCTCCATTGTGTCCCGCTGCTTCGAGCACCGTTACATTACACCGCCATTGTTAGAAATACGGCCTTGTCTTAAAACAAAATATTATAAAAATTATTGCAGAAATATTTGCAAGCATCTCATCCAGGTACAACGTCATTTTTTTCTCCCGTCCCTGAATATTTTATTGACCCAATTTACTCTGGCTATTCAAATAAACGTAAATGACGAAATGAGAGCGTATTAGCTGTTCCCGAATACTTCGACTCATTGTTCTTACTTTTATGGGTCCTAGTTTCCTTTGAGTGATGTCAGCATTAGTTAGCACAAAGACGTAATTACTTTACAAATGTTCTAAAGTCATTTTACTCTAGCTTTCAACAAACCTTAGAAACAAATCGACAATTTGGACGCTGACCTTTCAAGTTTTACGATTAAAAAGCGTTTGCTAAATTTGTTTTTGCGAAAAACTAAAAAGATCTAAATTCCTGAGAGACCGAAAGCAATTGGGGTGTCCTCAAGACCGGGCTGTCAGCGAAGCTTAAACCTAAAATAGTTACCTTTCTGAAGGGTGCGGTAAAGATACGGGCACAGGCTGAATAGCAGTTGTATCCATATCAACACGGTCTCGAGCCGGATATCCGTAAATCTTAGAGGTTCCTTCTCGGGAATATCGGATACAAACGACAAACATCAGCTGCGACCAGATGAAATCGTACCTGCGAACGTACACGATTTCCTTGCCAAGTTTTTTTTTGTAAATGAGAAAACTACTCATCGGATAGTTTGCCAAGAGATTATAAACTACTTGATGAATATCATGGTTTCAACAAACATTAGCTTCTCGTATCGTGATAAATTGTCTCATAAATTCAAATGTTCAGCATTTAAAATTATAGTTTAATATTAAAATCGTATTCATAACAATAACACTGACTGGTCGGGGACGGGTACTCTCGGCACAAAAAGTTTGTCATTCATTTCACAATAAAAGTGGTAATGGAACTAGTCGTGTTTGATACGATCGCATCGCAAAAATGTGGAGTCGCCACAACGGAGCAACATTTACATTAAAATGTCATAAAGCCGGTTGTGGGATACATTTTTTCAATATCAAACACACGCACGCCATCTGTCGACGGAATTTGGTGGATTGACAAATATTGTCGACGAATTGTAGGTATATTATATTTTAATTTGTATCACTTAGTTGAAACTGTTAAAAGTCAAATCAATTTGCGCTAATGTAACACGTGTCAGTACCTGGAATAGTGCTGACGTAACTAGGTGGTTAACAAATTATTTAAATCAAACAAACTAAATTGGTTTTAACGTGCTAATCTGTGCAATGAAGACAATTAGGACGAAAATGTTTTACTTTCTTAGTTTCACAGGCAGGCCGTGGAAAGGGAAAAGTAAAAAAGTTTTTATTAAGGCACAATTTAATTTCATCCACCAAAACGAAAATAGTTTCCCCCAAATAGGCCTCTCAAATTTTCGGTAATAATTCATTAAAAAAGTTTAAATTGGCAATATCAAGTGTCTCCTGTGGTGCAGGTTGGAAGCGACGGGCAGCTGGGTTTAACCCTGTTAACGATGACCGCCCAAATTGTACGGAACCATGACTCCTGGGGCGCAAACTACGCGGTGGCGCGGCTAACAGAATTCACGGATTGGAATATCGGATGCCGGTTTAACTTTGGACAGAGCAATGGCACTAAATGACTGATCAATAGCCGAATTTATACATTGTTATTTCATTGGATTATGAATCCATTTTTTGCAGTTGACTTGACATTTATGAAAAAAAATATATCTTTCATGTTTTTACTTTACTGGAATAGACATCAGGGTCGTACACAACAGGACTTACCCTTTCATGCCTGCCTGACTCTAAATACCTTACTGTACTGTTGTAATAACAACTTTCCGCTGTCGCTCATCAGTCGGTCCATACCCGTAGCATAAGTTTGATTTGTCAAGCGGAAAATTGCGAGGAACGAGAAAACGTTGACCCTTGTTGATTGCGTTTGCGTTACGTCAAGCAGCCTACGACGGCGACGGCAGGACCAATCGCAGCACGCGAATATCTAATTCCACTGCGTTATAGCTACAATATAAAATCACTAGCTGATGCCCGCGACTTCGCCCGCGTGGATTTCGGTTATTATATACTAAAACCTTACTCGAGAACCACTCTATGCATTGGTAAAAACCGCATGAAATGTAGTAGTTTTTGAGTTTATCGTTTCTGGACGACAGACAGACGCGGCGGATGACTTTGATTTATAATTTTATAATATGTAAGGATACTAAGGATTACCGGAACTTTCAGTGGAATCCAAAAGCTTCATCTTCATGTTATTACGTCAGTATTGCATACAGGAGTACAGATTACTGTGTTAATCACCAAAATAAAACCCACTAACTAGGTTCTTCTTTAAATTCTATTTAACAAAAAATTGCAATGAAAATAATGTAAAGCTACATAGGTATCTCGACGAGCATTAGACAGCTAATAAATAATAGCTATTTAATTATCATTGGTTTGCTGTGTACTCATTAACCAAACCTCCATCCATAGAAAACTGCATGCAAAGGAAAGTAAGCATAGTTCAGTTTCGAATTGTCACGTTTTACAAACGATCGCTTGTTTCCACCAGTGTGTACGTGAACTCAACGGAAATGGTGATTATTAGTGTTACGCATTATCCTCATTAATTTGGCATTAGCTTCTGTGCGCCGCTACTGTGCGTGTCCTGTTAATTAATTAATACGAATTTATCGAAGATTATCTGGTTAGCCAATTATATAAACCGTAAGACTTTAATATAAGCTTGTTTACATCATTATAAACATCACTTAACTACAAATTACCTGTACCTGGAAGAGATCGCAGAAAGCGATAAGGCCGCCCGTTGTATGTTTTGTAGTGTTCAATTTATTTATTTTCGATATGTATTTTCTGGTGTACAATAAAGTATATAAATAAATTACCTACTTATTTGCAAATTATTCATGTTCGAAACCCTGTATTTATCATCCAATTAATTCATATGGATAAAGGAAATAAGCTTGAACTGTCACTGAAAAGTCTTAATGGCCGTCTATTTAGCTAAAACGCTCCTCAATTGTCCAATCTGCTACAGACAGACAGTCTGAAACTACAACAATGGTTTTCCGTGTACCGAGTACGGGACCCTGAAAACAGGTGTAAGTAAATGGTAAATAAAGACATCAAACACGCACGCTGTCATTGTTAGTAACACTTGCAACTCTATGAAAGGAACGGGAGAGAACAGCATGGTTACAAAATAACACCAGAATGTCTCCTCGTTGATCAGCGAGGACGATGAAACTTCTAAATAATGACTTCTCTAACAGTATAACCATTATTCAATACTCAATATATTTCATGTATTTAAAATTATACAAGAGAATCATCGATATGAGGAAGGAGAAGATTTATTTATTTATCATTATGGACCCTGTCGGGCACAGCAAAGTAGGAGAGAGGAGAGGGCTTTATTTTGACAAAGTTGAAAAAATTATTAATTAAATATATAAAATATATATATTTAATTAATTATTTTATAAAATATGACGAGAGCGTATTCCGAGTAACCAGAAATAGGTATTAGGTACAATAAGGATAAGGACATTGTTGCATGAAAGCTTCCATCTATACTCCCTTGTTATTTGATTGCTTTTATGAAGCTTCGTTTACGAGTTGGTATTAGCATCGGCCCTAAAACTGTCCGTCCTTTAGCCGAAAAATGTATTTATGTCAATTAGGACACCGCACCGATGTGTACTGATTCCATACAAAGAAGCTGAAAGACATTATTACATTATTCGACATTCATTATTCGCTGACATACTTTCCTGATTTACCTTCCATACTTTGTCTTTGTTTCTTTAATCCTGAAAAAGAAAACGTCGGCGACAGTACCCAGCGTTCCTTCATGCTGACTCATCGGCTGTTGAAACAGTCGCTTAGAATTTTCTCCGCTAAGAAATAAGCGTAAAGATAAGGCGTTCCATTTCGCATATCTTCAACTTTTCGCACATACCTACCCCAGGTCATTGCACCCGGCGGCCATGTTTGCGCGCCTTCCTTTACGGGGTGAGCAGACCTCCTAGTGATTGGCGTACGGCCCATTAATCACGTAGCTGTGTACGCATTTAGCATGCAAGAAGCCAGGGTGACTCATTAGTGATAATGTTACAATGGGCCTTTCTTGCGTCTGCGCAACGAGCAGCGCCTTGTCACACCATAGTACTTAGGTACTTGTTGTGAAGATAAAATATTTTTATTCATTATTAATTACAATGGGGTATTGATCATCTATGCTCGATGTGAACTAAAATATATATATTATAGCTTAGACGTAAGGGGGAAACCGCTGGATAATAAATAAGCCCTTCATTGTACTTACAGTAATGTTAATTATAATTTTTCATAACGACATTTATAATGCATTCTTCTTTCATTCGCTATGAAACAAGATAAGCGTCTTAACAGTCATAAATATCCGGTGCTGCACAGGGTGTCTTATGTGCTGCACAGGGTGTCTTATGTGCTGCACAGGGTGTTTTAATTGCTGCAGAGTTATCCTAATTAATAACTTTGTTAAAAGGTGGATCACTCCGCAATAACTAACAAGTTATATATAGCTTTTATAAAAAGATACAGTACAAAGCATTGCAGCTTGTTGACACCCATGTCCAATTTAAAAAACTTTCCTCATTTATCTCTTCCACAATCAGCATTCATTCGGAATGAATCTCGTTAAATGCAACAATACTCACGATTTGACCCACAATGCAAACATAACGCAGCACTTAATGGTAACAACTTTTCACTTTCAAACTTTGACAATAACAAAGTGACCAGTGTTTCTTGACACTACCTGGTGGCGCTGCATGCCAAGGGAAATGTCAACTGTTACGTCAAATTCAGTACATTTTACGTATTAGTTCCTTTTTTAGCCGCAGGTCAAGAAATTGTGGGCTCATTTAAACAGTCCACTATCGTTGAATTATCGTCTACCGCTACTTGTCACTTTTTATTGTTATTCGACCTGGTTTTAAATGGTGGGATTTGGAAATTGCTTAGTGATAGCTTGACAAAACTGTAGAATTCGTGTCATGGACTCGTCTTGGCATTGACTGTTTCCTTCTTAAAATTTATGTGAATGTAGATAATAAATAATTTAATTTAATGAGGTACTAACTGAAAAATTAACAAAGCAACCTGAAGATGGTAGCTAGATATAACCACAGGGGACAACCCAGCGGTGGACTGTGTGTGAATGCTATGTGCATCAATCGCACACAGTCCACCGCTGGACTGTTGTAGGTTGTACGGACGTACAACTAAATAAAATAAACCGCTACTAAAGTTTTAAATTAATTCCTAAAACAATTTGCCTCTTCTCACTTCACATGTTGATGTTATTCTGATACGTCAATCAAAGTCTATGTATCACATATCAAATTATTAGAGGCGGCAAATCTGCACATCACACAAACGTAAAACATTTCTGACGCGCGTCCGTTAATCTTCTAACCTTACGAGATGTCCATCAAACAATATTCTCGTTAACCCACAAAAAAACAGCCTAAACATTGCCAAAAAATAACTTCATATACTTTAACATGTAACATGACCATCAATCATGCAAATAAGTTAAAAGAACAAAGATAAAAAACAAAAACGACTAGTAGTATTAACGAGGCGTATAGCTTGTATAATACGCGGGGTTAATCTCCTGCATCGGTAGGTTTTTGTTCAGATTCATGTAATAATTAACTGTCTCGTGTTCCCATGTATTGTGTGATCGGTGGGAGGTATCTGACGAGCTACAATGTGTTATACAACTTATACAAGACATAAACATAATGTAGATTCTTGATGGATCTTAAAGGGAAATACACTTCTAGCGTCTAGCGAATTACATCACCAATCGCGTCTGTATTCAGTAGAGATAGCATCACCAAAGATTTCGTTTCTCCCATCCATTATAGCACTATGCTTCCAAGATCTTACGCGATCATTGCGCCAGAGTTTCAACCATTACATCGTCGGAAAACTATCACTTCTAACGCCCATGCTATTTTATTACCTCATCAGGAAGACGTAGAACATAGCCTGGAATATCTCAAGCTTTTACCACTATACAGCTACACATAGTCAGAACTCCTTCGTATGGGGTTCAAGTGTCACCCGTTGGCACGCCGAGCCTGGTTTATAGGTGGTAAACACGGAACTGCTCGACTCCTGCGGCCTCCGCGATCCCGAGTTTACGGCCCAACACAGTCGTAAATTATTTTGATGTCACTCTGCATATTATTGCGTAGTCTGTGGTATGGTGGTTGTAATGTGGACTTGGCTGTACAAGGTATACATTTAGGGTAAGCTTCATGGTATTACGGAAGTAAGGAGTCATTGATCTACTCTGTGCTGGTTATTTAGTAAGAATTTCTTTTCTCTCTGGTAAAGTCAAAGAAATGTGTTCTAAAAACCCTCATTAACAGATGCATCACCACGTTTTAAGATTGATATCAAGCATTGACCTTTCACTAGTATCTTGGGCTTTGTCACCATTAGGGTAAAAGCGTCAGTCTCCTAATTTTAGGCCATAACTCGCCCTCAGGTGGGCCGGATGCCCGTTACTCATATTAGCGCAAAATGGCCGAAGTTAGAACTTAGTGCTACTTTAGACTAGCTTGCATATCCCTCGCATGTACCTACACATTGTACATACACGCAATATTTTCTACGTTCACAGGAAGCGATCGGTCGTAAAATAGCGTTCGACGACGCAACGCGACGAACAAGTCGCGCGCTTTTTACGACGACGAGACCGCGACGACCGCGGCCGCGTGCGTGGTCGCGAGATGTGGGCCCGGTCCATTGTGCAGCCTCGTAAATAAGAATAACTATAAAATTAAAGCAATAATAGTTTTATTGTACGGACGGAGGCTGTTATGGTAAGCGCGTTGTGTGAAACGGAAACATCTAAACCATTTGTTTATGCACTAAAACGTAAATAATTGTTGCTATAATAATATGTTAAGAATATGTTCTAACATCCACACATTATGTTACAACAATTGATGGGACTGGGACCATAACGTTGGAATGTAATGCGCTAAACGCGCCGTCATAATTACGCGGCGATCAGAGCCGGCAATCGAGGGTGTTTAAAAACTAGCAGTTTATTCACATAACGTGCTACAAACTATGTGAGATATGTTAATTGGAGTCATAGACGCGATGCTGTAATTGAATCGATGAGCTTGAGACTTCATCTTGTTCGCATTTTATAAGTCTGTCAGCATCCTGATGTTACAGACCGTCTCCACTATCCAATAAGCATAGCATAGCATATATCCAATATCATATTCCTGAGCCGGACAATTCCAACGCAAGGATTAAATTGCTGACAACATGTAGGAGGATACTTTACTGTACCCTCTCGATATAGCCTTTTTTTTTCTTAAAATTAAAAGGTAATCTTAAACAAGTCAACCAAAAATAATAATCCTCTAGCAAGCCTGTTAGATTGTAAAAACCGATGGAACGCCACGATTATCATAGTTACAAAAAATGGCCACCAACAAAACGCTAGTTTTAGTCTGGTCTGGTCTTGGGTCGCATCATAATTCGTCTCTGGCGATGAGCTGGGCGCTCATAAAGTGCGCGTATCGATTGCGAACATTTGACCACGTGCACACGTCGTTTGTACGCATTTTCATTAGCAACAAACGTAGAAATGTATGGCCTAAGTTGTGAGAGACAGCGGGGATAAGTTGTGAGTGACAGCGGGGATAACTTGACGGATTACCCTATTGATATTTTTTCTATGAGTTTCGCTTCATACAAACGCTCCCTATTTAAACAGTACGATGAGTGTTCGTCTGTCTAGATCTAATTGGTTTGATTTGTAGTGTTCTAGTTTAAGGTCTAAGAAACACAATTTTTATTGTTCTCCTTTGTCTCTAATTTTTTCATACATCAATGTCATGCATACCTGTCATTTGCATGGTTACTGAAATGCCTATTGTAGATGTTAATTAATTGAATTGTAAGTGACTGTGCTGTTGGGGTGCTTATCATAAATAAATAAGACCGAGCCAATGTATTATAAAAATACTAGAGGCGGCGACGTGGAAATTAGGAGGAAGGTGTGCTAGAAAATCCGGCCAATGTGGCTCTGGAAGTTATGTATTGAATCCTGAATTCCTGGCAGTCGTTTCTTCCGTTCCTTTTGCTGTAGGAATGCTTCGTTGATCATTGCATGCCTTTCACTGAGCGGTTTCGAATAGTCGTTTTGCCAAGCCCAAGCAAAGCGAAAAAATCTATTCGAATGTTACAGTCGAGAAGTGTTCGCAGTTACGAAAAAATGGTTGTCTATTTGATACCTCAACTGCTCTCACATATTATGACAAAATGATTGACATTGATGACACTTGACATTTAACACCATCAATCATGACGGTCACACAAACTAAATACTTTTAACTTTTAAACTAGGTAGTTTGAATTAAAATAGTCGCTCATGTGTAAATGTTTGGCATAGGTGCTGTAAGTTTATAAATAGCGCCGTGTTCAAGACCCGCCCACGTCAGTGACTTGTCCCAAAACAGAAGTCTATAAGCTTTTAAACAGTTTGGCAGTCCGCCAGGCGATCGGGCATCAACCTCGGAACACCACGAATATATGCCAATTTCGAACCTAATCGACCAGCCAGATGACAAACACTGAGTAAAACGACACCTAAGAAGTGTTTCTTTATGACTAGTTTTTGTAATTTTTTGTGGCAACACGCCAGCCGCACACAGGATGCAGCTCATTTATTTGAAGTCAAAGACTTTTCTAATGCCAAAATAATCTATGAAAACTGTCAAATATTTATGATAAATGTAGCTTTCTACGTGAGATTTACATGTTACGATAACGAGTAAAAAGACGGCTCAATTTCCTGGCGACTAACTCGCGGTACGGTCACGCGAATACATTCACAGACTCAATTCCGAACAGTCGTCGAGTTAACGCAAAGCCAGGACGCGGAACTAATACAAATAGCCCAGTTCTGAATAACTCAATAAAATTAGGTTTAAAGCAAACACGGCAGGTCGGGCAGCGCGGCGCGGCGCGGTGCGGTGCGGCGTGCTGCGTGCGAGCCGCGGCTCGAACACGTTCGGGCTATAAGGTGTCGTTGCTAACTCCCGACGCCAACTATTACTATTTCCAGTGAAGCGGAATAACCGTGCGACTGTAATAAAGGGTAGGGCACGCCCGCATTGACAGCGGAGCGTATTGTACGCAAAAAAATACGACGCTCTATTTCACCGAGGGCAATTTTCAAATGGATTTGTATTCGCTCAGCGAGTCATAGCCTAGACTAGCCTACCATTGTTCATTCTTAAAAATACTTTTCTTTGAAGTCACAGTTATTGGTTTACAGACAGTCAGTAACTATTAAATAACCATTAACAACTGTTAACTGTGTTAGGTAACACTGACTCACCGCTTATGTTGTCAAACTATGTATTAGGTATTCAATAACTTAAGTGTTTGAATGAACTATAAATTAACATTCGACACGCGTTTTGGCGTTAATTTCATAGTGATACTAGCGTGTGTTTGCCCCAAACAGTTCTCTCAATCAATAACTCGGTATGATTAATTGATTACCCAATCGATA
This sequence comes from Lithophane ornitopus, assembly GCA_948473465.1. Taxonomy (NCBI): domain Eukaryota; kingdom Metazoa; phylum Arthropoda; class Insecta; order Lepidoptera; family Noctuidae; genus Lithophane; species Lithophane ornitopus. The sequence goes on along the minus strand of OX419627.1, from coordinate 16,078,835 downwards.
CGGGAAGTAATGTAGTCAACTGGCAGTGTAATGTAGTCAAAGTGCGAGGAAAGTTGGCACGATGTCGTTACAATGTGACAATTTAATATTTATAGATAAAACTTAGTACGAGTGTCACGCACAACCCCCGGTGACTAATTAATTACATAATTTGTTTAAATGATTAGCCTGTAAACTAGTTTGGTAACCGAACTGACAACTTCACCTTTTTATACCGACCTCTTGTACTTAGATTAATTAAAGTCTAATGAACTCCTCCCCGCCAACACCGCGACCTAACCCTACGTCTACATACGCGTATCGTACCGGGAACCAGCTCAGTTTTACGAGCGGTTTGTTTATACAACTACGATACGTTTCGATTCCATTCAATTCAAATCGCTGCCTTATTAAACGCATAATGCTCGTTTTTACGCTTCATTAGCGCGCTGACCGTTATGCGCTGCGGACGACCAGTCTAGACTTATAGTTAGCAAAAATAAAAATGTTCGCTTGTCTTCTTGGACCTAGGCTTTTATGGATACTGGGAATGTAAGCCAGCCTGTAGTTCTAAACGGCTATGCATGAATTACTTTATGTGTTGTGCTGTGCTTACTTGGCTGGACTAATCCGACAAGCATTGATAAATACCTATACCCCATTTATTATAGCATTCGACAAATAACGGCTATTACGACAGTTATTTTGGAATATTGTTCAAATGAATGCACTTTACAGTTATTTTTAGTAAATGTAAATATTACATTGTTTTGTATTTATCGTGAAAAAAAAGAGTTTATAATACGTTTATGTCTAAATAACAAAAGGGTGATCTGATATTATAAATGCGAAAGTATGTTTGTTTATTCCACTTTCACGCTAAAACGGCTGGACGAATTTGGATGAAATTTGGCACATGGGTAGACCATGACTTGAAGAAGGACAGATCTTTTATCCCGATATTCTCACGGCATCAGAACTTATGTAAAAAAGTTGTCAGTTATGCAATGCGAAGTAAGCTAAGCATCCTTACTAAATCATCTCGCCTCGGTCTTGATCAATGATCAAACAAATCCTACATCCGCGCGTGCACATAACTATTACAACTTTATGAGATTTCATTACACGCTGTTTGAAATAGAACCAATACCAGTTATAATAAATAATAAACTGCTCGACAGTAACCATTCACTGCGCAGTTTATATTGTTGTGTTAATCGTGCTGAATTATTGCGTGTCGCACAATAAACTCATTAATATATTGGAGCAGATAACTCACGATACAAAGGGTCTTTAGCAACAAACTGATACAGAGTATTATTATTATCGGTACATAAACGTCGTGGTAAACGTTGACCGACCCATCCTATGATAATAATCCCTTACCCGCCGAGATAGGGACGCGCCTCACGATAAAAAACGCCTCGACGAATTTGGGTGCTAACTTGAATACAAACAGATCTCTATATAATTTGATTCGTATAAAAAGCCCCTATTACATGGTGCACGCTACAATTAAGTCGGTGTAACCACAGAATTTTAAATAGCTCACGGCTAATTTAATTTAACGGTAGAATCAGTGTTGTCTGTTTGTTGTAGCCATGTGTCGATATGGCATGTCGTTAAAAGCGCATTAACCGACGATTCGGACGACGAGCGCGACGAGAAAAACACAGATCAACTAAGTTGTAGACCGGTTGTAAATTGCGTTCCTGATTCTACCTACTGAACTTTAATTAATTAAGGCTGTTGAAAACTTGAAATGCCTTGAAATATTTCGGATTAGTAAACAACAAACAAATTAATCAAAGAAGATTATAGGAATATCAGTTTAGTTAATCAAAATCAAAGTAAACAACAAGACAACTCTTCAGTTAACGTTAACGTATTTAACGTTCTGTAAGCTTATCGTATTTTTGCAAATTCTCTTCACAAAGCTAGTTTTAGCTGTTATTTGTTACCAAGAAAAGTCTGAGACTGAGATGAAGTACTTTTGAGATTCTCGAAATGCAGATTTTTCGAAATCACTAGGTATTTGGCAGTGACGCCTTACAAGTTGCATCAGTGAGATTCATCATCGTAGGCAGAATACTACCAACGGCCGCAGACTCCTTTCTCCGCCAGTGCACAGCTATCTCATCTCAGTGCCTTGTACCATGGCACATGTTAGTCTTAGTCCAGAAATAAATAAAACTATTTAACTCCACTAATTCGAACGCCTCCGACCTGCAGCATTCTGCCGAATGCTTGAGACGTTTTTTTAAATTCTTTTCGTTTGTTTTTTATATCTGTCCATTTTTAACCGACTTCAAAAAAGGAGGAGGTTAATTTGACCAGCTTAGTAGTATTAAGTGTCGAATTTATAAAAGTATTATGAAATGTTTCTTAGAAACTAATTCGCTAAATAAATTGCAAGATGTTTATTTATTTACAAGAATTTTCTCCGTATTGTTTTTCAAAAAAAAAAGCAACTTAATCTTTAGGTTTTTCCGGACATTTTGAAATAAGAACAATAAAACTAAACAACTTTTAATTACTTATTCACTCATTTGTTTTCGGCAATCGTTTCTTTGATGATGCTAATGTTTATATTGACCTAATTAACAAAAACATTGACCTCGTAAGCGATAATTACTTACAAATTAGAAGGAATTATCAGGTCGTGGAAGCTATTGCGATATAAGAACAAGAACATGCCTACAGTGGCATCACTTACCCAATATTATCACAGTAAAACATTAATAAATTCTTCTTAACCATTGTGTACTAAACGAGGTCCAAAATCAGAGCTAAACAGTCGATTAGACTTTATACTATGACGTATGAGCTAAACTCGTAATACAAAGGATTCCCCAAACAATCCAGCACAATTATCAGCAAGTTATCGACATCGTATGACAATAAACGAACAGTAGTCGCTGCACAATGCGATGCCAGATATTGTGTAATCGGCGTGTACCGATAGCGGGCGATAAGCTGCGATATCGGCCAGATTGGCCCGATAGTACCACCTACAGAGGTATTCACTTGCATCAACAATAACAATCATGTTGTACTCAGTTTCATTTTATGTTTCATCGTTTTTTGAGTGTCTGAAAATTCGTGTCGTTTTGTGTATCGTTTTTCATGAACCGTGAGAAATAAATACTAGGTTTTTGGTTTGAATTAAAAACGAGATAAGAAAATGTGACTGTGATTTGCAGTAAGTTTTGTGTTATTGACTTCTGATAAATCATGATTCGTATCTTCATTAGGATAGGATAGGTTTTGTTACCAAGACGTTGCAATTGCAGTAATTCACGAAAGAAAGTGTTAGGTATCTTATGTTTTGATATTGTGTACGAGAAAACATACATCCATCTTGAACCTGGAGTCTCAATTGCCTCGAATCTGCAGTCAGTTCTGCAAGACAAAACTTTGCGAAAGTCTTCTTCATTGTAAAGCCCATGTTCAAAACTCTTGTTTCCATCTTTTCCAGATGCGGTTGTGGTAGCACCATGACGATGTTGGTGTGGTGGGTGGTGGCGGGCGCGCTGGTGGCGCGGGGCGGCGCGCTGCAGCCGCGCTGTCAGGAGATCACCATCCCAATGTGCCGCGGCATCGGGTACAACCTCACCTCTTTTCCCAACGCGCTGGACCACGACACGCAGGAGGAGGCCGGCCTTGAGGTGTGTACTATAATCGACATTATCAACGCAGACTAGATATTATTTATTTCCCAGAAATTAATATTATAACGGATGTTATTGCCGATCCCAATCAGTTTTTTTGCACCGTCGATGCTGCAGCTCATTTTCTTTTCCAAGAAGCCAACTTTGATTATATTATTCCTTCGTTGTCCCTCATTCGTGTCGCGAGAGCCTCGTTGGTGATCTGCAACGACATGCTTCATAAGGGCGTTTATGAAGGTTCTTGTCCGTTCCTCTCCATAGGAACCTACTACGCTTTGGAATGCTACTACAGCTTCATCTGAGTGACCGACTCCTCGAGTGACTATACAAGTGTTTGTAATGGTAAAATTGAAATAAATGTTTTAAGTTGAGTAATGTTTGGATCAGAAACCTTGGATTCGTTGAAGCTAATGATATTTCGTTTGTATTTCCAGGTCCACCAATACTGGCCGCTCGTCGAGATCAAATGTTCCGCGGACCTGAAGTTCTTCCTCTGCTCCGTGTACACGCCCATCTGCATCGAAGACTACGCCAAGCCGCTGCCGGCGTGTCGCAGCGTGTGCGAGCGCGCGCGGGACGGCTGCGCGCCACTCATGCAGAAGTACGGCTTCCAGTGGCCCGAGCGCATGGCGTGCGAGCGCCTGCCGCGCGCGGGCGACCCCGACCAGCTGTGCATGGAGGAGACGGAGCGCGCGCGCGAGCCGGCGCCGGCCCCGCCCGCGCGCCGGCCCGCGCGGCCCGCCTGCTCGGACCCAAAAAACTGCCAGCCGGGCGCCGCGGCTGCGGGCGCGGCCGGCGCGTGCGCGTGCGCGTGCCGGGCGCCGCTGGTGGGCGTGCGCGCGCTGCACAACGCCAGCGCGGCCGCCGGCGTGGCCGCGTGCGCGCTGCCGTGCCGCGGCGCCTTCTTCACGCGCGAGGAGAAGGAGTTCGCGGCCGTGTGGGTCGCCATGTGGGGCGGCCTGTGCGCCGCCAGCACGCTCATGACGCTCACCACGTTCCTCATCGACTCGCAGCGCTTTAAGTATCCCGAGCGCCCCATAGTGTACCTGTCCGCGTGTTACTTCATGGTGTCGCTGGGCTACCTGGCGCGCCTCGCGCTCGGCCACGACGAGGTCGTGTGCGAGGGCGCGCTACTGCGCACGTCTGCCAACGGGCCGGGCGCCTGCACGCTCGTCTTTGTTTTAGTGTACTTCTTCGGCATGGCATCCTCGATATGGTGGGTGGTGCTGTCGTTCGCGTGGTTCCTCGCTGCAGGACTGAAGTGGGGCAACGAAGCCATCGCGGGACATGCACAGTATTACCATCTGGCCGCGTGGCTCATTCCTGCCGCGAAAACCGTCGCCGTGCTACTAGCTGGCGCAGTGGACGGCGACCCGGTCGCCGGCATCTGCTACGTCGGCAACTCGTCACCAGAGAATCTGAAACGTTACGTGCTGGCGCCGCTGATCGTGTACTTCGCGCTCGGCGCCACCTTCCTGCTGGCCGGCTTCGTATCGCTGTTCCGCATCCGCTCGGTGATCAAGCGGCAGGGCGGCGTGGGCGCCGGCTCCAAGGCCGACAAGCTGGAGAAGCTGATGATCCGCATCGGCGTGTTCAGCGTGCTGTACGCGGTGCCGGCCGGCGTGGTGATCGGCTGCCTGGCGTACGAGGCGGGCGGCCACGAGCTGTGGCTGCGGCGCGTGGCGTGCGGCGCCAACTGCGGCCCGCGCCCGCTCTACTCCGCGCTCATGCTCAAGTACTTCATGGCGCTGGCCGTGGGCATCACGTCGGGCGTGTGGATCTGGTCGGGCAAGACGCTGGACTCGTGGCGCCGCGTGTGGCGCGGCGGGCGCGAGCCGGCGCCGGCGCAGCGCGCGCTCGTCAAGGGCGTGTGACGCGCGCCCGCGGCGCCCGTCGCCGCGCCCGCGCCGCCCGGCCCGCCCGCCTGCCTGGCGCCCTCCTCCTGCCTGGCGCCCTCGGCCCCGCTCGTGTCGCACGCGCCGGCGCCCGTGGCGCCGTCCGCACGCTCGGGACAGCCGCTCTCCGACTACGGACCTGTCTAGTCGGTTCGGCTTGTCTACTAAGACGTCTTCTTGTCCCGACTAGATGCTTCTAAGTTAAGACAGATGTACGTCTCCGTCTCGGCGGCCCGCGCGGCTGGTTCGAGCTTGTTCCGCGCGACCTCGTTCTTTATCGCGCTCGGTCGAGCTGACGCGATGACGTTCTCGTGATAGTGACGCGCCAGACGTTAGTGCTAACATTGTGGAGTGAGACGTCGCGCGTTGTCTAGTCCTAGTGTATCTCCGCGACGCACAACATATACGTAACTAGTGTTAAGACGAGGTGCGGCCGTGGCGTCCTCCCCGCTCCTCGTTCGGATGCCGCAGACTGATGAAGAACACTCTAGTTTAAGAGATTTAGCAGCGCCACTTGAACAATGTTATAATGTAACTTAAACAAATGCGCCGCAAGTCACTTAAATTAAAAGTATCCTGACCCACGTCCAGTCGTAGTCATAACGACCGGACGTTTAACGTAAGAGACAGTAAAATACTCCACCGTTTAGTTTCATTACCTCATTGATCACTACACTGCCAATTTCGTATATTTTTATTGTTAACAGTGAAGTAGTTTACTGCTCTGTACTCTGTACTATTATAATGATACCTTGACCGTTCGTAACACAAACAACAGAGGCTCATCATCATTCAACTAACTTTAATAAATTCATGTATCTCATACAAATGTTAATGTAGATGAGTCCTTGCCGTTTGTGCTGATATTGTTCTGTGACGTTAGACCCGTAGTGTGTACAGAACGCATTTTGAGCATTTTGTATCTATTGTAATGATCTCTGATGTCATATTGTAAATAGTGATCCTATATAATTTCATCCCTGTAGTAAATAGTAAGAAGCTATTCATAATCTACTTATATATTTGTTTAACTTCGGTTATGTCATTAAAACTTGTAGAAAAGACAATCCTAGTGAAAATACCAATCTAATATTGTATTTTTCTTTATTAGTTTCGTATAACTCGACACTAGATGGCATTGGACGACCGGACTGACTGTTTAGATTCTCACGCTACCTACTGACGTTGTATGACGCCATCTATTGTCGAGTAGATAACACTTGTAAATATTATTTTGACAGATGCCGAAATAAACTAGAACTGAATAAGTTGTGACGAATGATAAAATTGTATTTTGTGCAATGGTATATTAGATTCTTACTTAATTGTAAAGTGAATAAGATGTATGAAAAAAATGTATATTGTAGCCACGGACGCCGCAGCCGAAACCATGAAAATCATTATGTAATTTATTTTATATCTAACTGTAGATAACAAATAAAGCGACTTTTTTATGTACAGACCGTCGTTTTATTTACCATCAGAACGAGTAACATTGTACAAGCATGAATTGATCAATAGACCTCCATTTAGAAAACCCACTACATTATTGTCAATAGACCTCCATTTAGAAAACCCACTACATTATTGCTTTTACCTAAAGATTAAACACGGATCAAACGGTGAAATAAAATTGGTCTGAGATTATCGGAGCAAAAGAGATTGCTATTTAGTGGTCAGAAGCATAAACGTCTGACAACCAACTGGGCTTTGGAGATCAGATCAACATCAACAGACTTTCCACGGCTTCGATCAACAATAGGTATTATTTATCAAAGCTCCACGTAAAATTCAGTGGTATCCAGATACACTGGAAGCCGACCCCAACATAGTAACATAGGAAACTGCTCAGCCATGCTAGGTAGAAGGCCGACAAGCTAGAAGTAAGTGTAAGTGGAAAATAATATAGGTATCTCAATTTTCTACATGGAGCAACACGGCGATTGTAAGACAATACCGTTAATTATGGTCTCCAGTCAGACTCCCACACCCTATTACCTAATGTAAGGGCCATAAGGGGGTTAATAAAACAAGCATTCAGTCTATCAAGTTTATATGGGTCTAAGTACTATACGGTGGGAGTTATCGCACATTTTAAGATTATTGCTAGTTTGAACATTACACTACAAACTGAAGTTCCAAATAATATCACAATTAAAATCAACGCCACCTATTGATGAATATATAAACAAGGAAACGCTACCTAGTGGCTACTGGACGACTAAACTTTTTTTTTTAATCACAGAACTATCAATAGATTTCAATTACATGATTAAATAAAAACAAAGCAATTAACAATGTTCTAAACTTATGTAACTATAAACTATCACATTAAAATTACTTACGTATTTCGTCTGGACAGAATGTTATTATAATTAATTCTTTCGTATATTTCCTTGAATTTATCAAGAAATCGCCACTTTACCATTACATTACTACATCTACATACTTATTCAATACCTTGTTTCTAAATAAAGGCATACATTAGACCTTATCCTAAATACTACCTACGTCTTGTCCTAATATTGCTGATCTTCATCACATAAACATTATTAATACCCCGAAAAAAGTACAAAAGGTACGGTTTTCAATGTACAGGAAGAAAATGTTTCTGTTTTCTATATTATCATTAGCATTCTACTATAGAAATACCATCTACTGCTTTTGCCATCTTTCATTTAAATAATTAGAATGCAAATAATAATTAATTTTCAGGTTTTTGCAAATCTCTGTCACTAAAACAATAGGGAACCTTGCTGCCAATTTATCCCGCTAGAGGGCACTAGATAACCAAAAAGGTCTCATTTCTAAATAAGTACGGTAGTAAGTAGTAATAGTATTTTTTATATGTCGTGGGTATCTGATAATTCGAATTATCGCATAAATATTGCTAAAACACGGATATTTACTTAATGAAAAACAAAACTAGGAAGTAGCGCTTGCCGGCCACTTGACTGCCAGGGCGCCGGCCACTTGACTGCCAGGGCACCGCTCACTTTGCTCACTCGGCTCGCACGTGGTTAGTCACAGTTCTAACCCATTCATCATCATCATCAGCCTATAGCAGTCCACTGCTGGACATAGGCCTCTCCAATTGCACGCCACCCATTACCCAACCTATTTCACCCAGTTCAAATTCGTTCAAAATGACGAATCATACAATCTGCCGCAGAACTGTTCTCAGCATTGTTAAATTATCTAGTCACAGGCAGATTATATGATTCGTCATATTGAACTGGGTGAAAAAGGTTAGGTTAGAACTGTGAACAACCGCGCGCGAGCCGAGCTAGCGAGAACGGTCGCGTTATTTTGCCGTGCAAACTCTTTACGGCAATCTAGATAGCGCCAATATTATGCCGCAAGCTGGCGGCAGCAATGTCACCGATAGTGATACAAATAAATAGGTACAATGCGGCACTCATTACACTTCAAGAAAAATGATACATTTCTCCTTCCAATTTTTAGACTAATTTCTTACCGATGCAATGTAATATTATAGCAATATGGATGTTGTAAAAACTGTATATTTTATTATTAGACTTATTCGTTAGTTACGTATTGGCAGTTTTTTTTTCTAGTTTTATCTAGCAGTTTCCTACCTTACGCTAATAGATGTCGCTACTCGTACTCTCAAATACTAACAAACTGCAGAAAGTGTGTTACACACAATCACTGTACAATAAAAAAATACCATAATTAAGTACTCACATCGTTTTGCTGATTATATCAGATAAGCAATTACAGAATTAATAAATAATATTCACTAACCATAATGTGTTCAAGATGGATATTTCAACATGGGATTTATTTTCGACAACATTTTGCTAAGGTAACGAACACGATAAATACAACAAACTGAAATTGCCATGTACCAACTAAGTACCTACCTACTATTTGTAAATAAGGTAATTTATGATAGCAAACAGGGCTGAAATTGAAGTATTTAGGTAGGTAATTGTAGACGATGACAAGATTGAAGAGAAGAGAACTACTACTGAGAAAACATGTTTGTTCTTAAGTTACTCAACCAGTCAACCAGATCATGTAATTGTGTGATAGTACCTACCATCTTTTCTGGAAATAATCTTTGTTACAATTTTAAATTTTTGTTTCCAAAAATACAAACTACAGACTACCATACCAAACAAATTATTTCGGTATTTCAAATCCAAACGACAGTAGGTAGGTACGTTACCCACTCGAGGCACTAGTGTGAGTTTATTTTAACATTTGTACCCATCTTTTTCATTATAAAGTCGAGATAGTTAAAATAAACTCACACTACCTCTATATACATGATTTCTCCTTAGAAATAATAGTCTTAGAAATAAGATAGCGACATCTAAGAATTAAATATTGAACGGGACATCATTATAGTTAAAAAATGTTTCATTCACGCTCTCAATAAAGGCGGACTTTTTGACTAAAAAATATTCACAAAATAATGGCAGATTCACATGAATGACACGCGACGCCACTTTCATTCACCATCATGAACACCAGTTGGCATCGGGTTTCATTAACATATTTTGCCTTAAAGACAATGTCAAAGCCCCTCATTACTAGAGGTGTGCCCATACCCTCAGCTGGTTGCAATACTGTTAAAACCCTGGTAGTACTGTGCGTACTGGTCTTGGTGAGTATATTCGTGCATGTGCGCGTATGTGAGCGGGTCCGGTTCCTGGTAAGATGGTACCTGGTGGTAGTACTGTTGCACCTCATGGGGCTGCTCTTGCTCCATTTTGTGGGGATCTTGCTGTGGTTGCTGCTGATTTTGTGGGACACCCTGGAACAGCATTATTTTAGATGTTCATAAATTACTGGAATCATTTTGTGTACTTAGTACCTAATCTCCTCCACTATTTATTTATGGATTCAGCATTTTTATTATGTTAGCCGTAAGATAGGTATAATACGTAATAAGTTTATTGATATATTTTTTAAATCTTTTTGCAATTCATTGTTAGTGTAGCTACAGTGTACCTATTCACCACAGCATAATAGACGTGATTCCCGCACTGGTGACCACTAGAGATTAAAACAAAATAGGTATTGGAGAATAGTTACCTGCATCTGATACTTGCACCTCTTGAATCTCCCGTAGAGCGAGGAGTACGGCAGGTTGTAGTGGATAGCTGCCTGGTTGATGGACATCTGGCCAACCCTGTCAACAATTTCCAAGAAATTATGAAAATAACGATGATTTAAAATAAGTAAGCTGTCAATTGATTAATTGGGAACTGCGGGTAGTTTTAAAATCATAAATTCTAATGTAACTCTGTAGGCACCTGACGGCTTCGAGTGCTTCGCCCATGGCGTCTTCAGACCACGGCGTGGGGTTGGATCGAGACAGCTCGATGCCCTCTCGCTTACACCGACCATAAAGTGTTCCTGCAAATATTGATACCATTCCGGATTGAGTATTTGTGCATCGAATAGAAGTATTTTGAAAAATGGAAGTTGAACTAGATAATGTTTTGGTGCGCAACGACAGGTCTTATATATATACATATATACTTTGGTACAAGGATTCTCATTTGTGGACGAAATAGCCGTCAACGAGATTAGTTGAGAGCTGGCGTGTTGTAGAAACCGTTGTATATGTTAAAAACCACATTGTTCAGAACTCTATCTACACTGAATCGACTGTAAGACAACGATGGTCGAAATTTCAACTTCAGCCGAGGACCACCGGAATCAAATTCGGATAGAACAAGGTCTACAAAGGTGGAACTCTACTTTAGCTACCTGTAGGTATTCCATACTGCGTGGCAGCACGTTGTACAGAGCTGGCGCCGCAGCGTATGGAAGCCAGCGCCAGCTGCAGGTCAGCGCGGCGCCACGCGGTTGGTGCTGCGTTGAATGGCGCTGACAAGCGGATTCCTTCCCGTCGAGCTATCTTGTATAGAGTGCTGCTGGGAATGCCTAGTAGTAATGTGGATGGAAATGTTAGTGATAGGTTCTCCGTTTGGCATAAACTTAAAACTTTTGAGACTCAGTAGAACATCAGTATAGAGCATCTCTTGAAACTGTTTTATGCCAACCTCAGTGCGAAGTTGCCAGCTTGCCTAGCGGTATTAACGTGTGCGAAGATTTTAACTAGCTTGTCAAACGTATCGACTTCTCTTGAATTTCGTTCATGGGCGACGAAATCGGAAACCAATTTTATCTTGATCATGACCAACTTCTCAGATCAAGCAAATAATTATGTAAAAAATCTTACCATAAGCTTTGCTGGCCTTATTAGCAGAGATAGCACCTGCCCTCAAAGCATGAAGTGCCCCTCGCAAATCAGCCTCGCTCCAGGACTTGGCCGCTCCTTCCTTCTTAGGCGTGTCGATGCCCAGCCGGTGTGCTCGCTGCCAGAGTGTGGTGGACGGAATGCCGTAGGTTGCTGATGCCTTTAATTTGGGAAATGGTAAATATTTTAACAGTGATGTGACGATGTGATTTCAGCTTTTAATATGTTATCTTAGTTAGAATGTTATATTATGGGCCATAAAAAGACAGAATACAAATAGTAGTACGGTAGTAGCATAGAGACAACGATGTTTTTATAGGAACAAATAAACAACATAAAATAATTTACACAATAGAATTCTTGAACAACAAAGGCAGAAGGAAATACTAAATTATCCCATCCTTCAACTTAATTGGCTTATTTCACTTCATTACAAGTCTCATAGAACTAAGTTGCTAATACAGTGATCATCAAATAAATTATAAGTGTACAATACGTTTCTGAAGGTTACTTAGGTACACCCGTCACGCATGTAATCTGTAGGATTCCAACCGTGACGACTGTTGCTATTACCAGCTAAGTAAAATAAAATTGTAAATCTTTAAACAAGCAGCACTTTTCCAAAGGAATTGTAAGCGTTACGTCACGCCTGTTCAGTTAGTAAGTAAGTTAAGTAAGTGGCCACGACAAGTTTTCAGAAGACTGACCTATTGGGAATTTCTTTGCTAGTTCCGGATTTCACGTATGAAAGGAATTTAGCAAAAAAAACGAAATGGTTGTCGGGCAAAAAAGGTTGCGCTAATGAATGCGCTGGTTGAATCAAGTTTAAGAAACTTACACTTACAGCAAAATTCGCTCAGCGCACTATGGAACGGGCTATGCTCGGAGATAAATGAAGTTATCTGGAAAAGAACCGGAGTTGCCGATATAGCTTGCAGAGTAAGCAAGCTGATGTGGCAGTGGGCTGGCCATGTTTGTCGAAGGACCGATGGCGGGTGGAGCAGACGAGTTCTAGAGTGGATACCGCGTATCGGCAAGCGTAGTGTGGGGCACCCCTAGCTAGATGGACGACGACGAAAGTTGGCTGGGACAGACTAGATGCGGAAGGCGGAGGACATGGTGTTGTGGCGCAGCCTGGGAGAGGTCTATGTCCAGCAGTGGACTGTGATAAGCTGAGTTGATTGATTTTTTTATTGACAAAAAAGATAAGTAAGGTAAAATATAAGTAAGTAATGTAAAATTGGTGGTTTATAGTAAAATTGTGGTGGTACCCTACGTATGAACAAGCTACATACCCTCGTAAGGCTCATCTGGTGATTTCTGAGAGCATCCAAAGCTCGTTCCATATCGTGCTGGGTCCAACTCTTGGGGCTGTGCCGTGGCGCGGGCGAAGCTTGCCGGCCGCAGGAGTCACTCGTGTCTTCACCGCTAAGATGTGGTTGTTCTGTGAGTAATGGTAGGCCTATTGTATTGCTACATCGAGTAGTTTACTACCCTACTACTAGGTTATTTGTGTGGCCTACGTCCCTCCAATATTCATGAACAAATCTTTGTTTCGTTTGTTTGGCTATAGAATCTTGGTTGGGCGACTTATGGAGTGCGAGGTCAAGGAGCAAGCCTTTTACTTTATGTGTAGCAAAATAATGTTTTAATTAGCGCATTTAGTGCTTTGTGGTCCAAGCGGGTCTTAAACTGTCTCAAGCTTCTCCCGTCAGTTAGTAATTCAAGATTCTTCATTATATTTTATTTTTTTATTAATTGTGCTATTCAGTTGAAATTTTAAGACTTCATCTGACAGCTAAAGGACAGCAGTATGGCACCTTGCCGCTGGTTTCGTGCCGCAGCCTGCTATCCAAGTATCCATAGCGCGATATAAAATTCACCATTTAGTCAGAACGTTAAAACTGCTCTTGTAAATTCCAGATAGGTAAGGTTTGAAAAATGTATAGCAGTTCTCACGATGACGACGATAACAGGTTTTGATCAAAACCATCAATCTCTTCATGTTCAAATAAATTATAAATATTCACGCACGCGAAAGGGAGTGAAAAAAACAGGTTTGATCCGTTCTAAAATAGCGTGCGTAACTTAGCAGCTTACCCTGTAATTTCTTCAAATGCTCAATAAATTACCATGACAATCAAAATAAGTATTACTTTCTATACACTTTTCACTTTTTCCGCGTAATAAATAAATGTCTAATTTGCCTTTTTATTGAGCATAAAGCATACAGCAGCTGAAATCAATACCTCTATTGAAAACATGACATGTTATAAACTTACTTCAGAACAATGCACTTAAAAATACGAAATTCCACGAAATCGGATAAGTTGATTAATTGCACAAAATTAGGGTCACACTCGGTTATATCTCTATGATCTTGAATACTTGTCTAGGATGTCTAAAATTCTCTTCATAGCTTATTATTTTTAGCCATAAGCCAACCTTTTCTAGTCGTCGGCTTTTCTAGATTGCGTCACACTGGCCGTCAACACTCGGCCCAAAGCTTTATCGGGTAATGGCTACAATATACAATACATACCACCTTCGGACGAGGGTTCATCCTTGACAGTCAGCAGCGGCATGAAGTCAGTGGAGTCAGGCACTTCAGTGACGTTCATGAACTCCATGTGACGAACCAACAGGGATGTGCTCTAAATCAAACCAGATATCCGAAAGGTAGTAGATGTAATAGGTGTTATTTCTTTTCATATTGGCAATTTATATTCAAGTTAAAATCCTAGTTATGGTAGCTTTGGGACATCAAAATTAAAACCACTATAGCTTAGCCAGAATTGTTTTAATACGTGGACGTAGGACGTGGCATATTGCCGATACGAAACAGTGCAGGCAGGTAACGTAAATATAGAATTGAACTTTATTTATTTAATATTTTTCATAAACATATAACAGACCGAATGTTAAGTTTCGTAGGTAACAAAACATGTACCTAAATGCCGATTTCGCTTACTGTTACTGTAGGTAGCATATTATTGGTAATTAGAACATCATCTACATAAATTAAGTCATAGTATGCTCAAAGTCAACAAATGAGTCCACTGGGACTGTTTATAAGTCTCATAATTATTACAAAATACGTATATAAATTAAGGCTATACTTTATTAATAAAGTTATGTACCTTATCGTTGGTATTAGGATCTGGTGAAAGCTCTCATGCAAATCTGATTAAAAAGTAATCTACATAAATTCTTAAATACCTTGGCATTATGTGGTGCTGACTCGAGCGTCTCAAGCGTAGTAGCTGGCGGTGACTCGGCTCGCTCCTGCTTGACACACACTGGCGTAGCAGCCGGGCCCGCCGGCGCCAGCGGTGCCAGCTCCTCCAAGCCACTGCCCTAGAGAACCGACAGATATAGTCATCACGGATAATGGAAAAGGCATATTATAAGTTTATTTAACCTCTTCAGATTGAACTTGTACTTACTCTATAGTATTTGTGATTTAGTTGAGGCATTTGAAATCCATCTTATTCATTAATCTTCTATACATATAATAAATCTGTAGACGAGGCGTTTCTGTACAATGAAAAAAAGAAAAAAAAAACGTAGGTGGAGTGTCCAAGAATAACCAACAGATGCCATTTCTACCATTTTTGGAATTTTTGTCTGTTTATCTGTTTGTCTGTTTGTCTGTTCGTTTGTTTGATTGTTCCAGTATCACGTAAAAAGTACGGAATCAATATGATTAACTTATAAATTCATATATTGTGTGTAACTCGATGTTTCATTTAGTCTTTGTTTCATCGCAATCGCTTCAAAATATCAAAAGATATAAGAGTTTAAAGTATTCAAGAATAAATTTTCATTAGGTACGTAATGTAGATACACGTAACGACATCTAATGTCGCAAAATGACACTAGCGTAAAATCAGGTAGGTTTGTGAGAACGTGTGTAACACACGATCATAATCATCATATATTCACATACTTCGCGCGGAAACATAACGCGATACATTGTGAATTTACCCAATCTAAAGTTTGGTTAATTGAAGTTTTCCAAATCCATTGTTTGGTAGTAGTGCCATAGGTGGCGCTATCTATCTTTTAAATCATGATACAAATATTAATCATGAAAAAATGGTGATAAATTTTAATTTCTTAAAAATTGTAGATTGTTACATCGAGCAAAAAGTGAGTAATTAAGGCACGAATGCGCTTACTAAATTAACACGAGTGCATTAATTACTCACTTTAGCAAGGTACGTAATCTACTTTTCTTTCAACTACCAATGTACCTGCTGCGATAAAATATACCTGCTCAAGGTTAACTCAACTCAATCCAAATCAAGTTAGGTCAAGTCAGGTCAAGTCAGGTCAAGTCAAGTCAAGTCAAGTCAGTCATGGAACCCTACGTCTTTTCTACATAGCTTACAGAGTGTTCGAACGTTTTCCCAAATATATTGACAGTATCACTTCGTGCTCGATAGATGGCGTTGTTCATTTAACGTCATTTACTGAATCGCGGTGTTAAGAGTCTCCGTAGAAGAATGACTTTCGCCGAATTCATAACTATCGAGCATTTGGCTCATTTTGAATTGAACACATAATCCATACTAATCGATGCTTAAAAGTATAATTTCGATAGTAACTCTGTCTGTCTGTCCGTCTGTAATTCTGTATGTTACCTTTTCACGCCTGATCCAATGAACGGATCTCGATAACATTTGGTAAAGAGATAGATGGCATCCCAGCGAAGAACATAGGCAATTATTTTCTCAAAAACAAATTTAAGGGGGGGGGGGATATAGGGGATGAAAGTTTTTATGGGAAACCTATCATTTTTAGAGTTCCGTAGTCAACAAGGAAGCTTTATAGTTTCGCCATGTCCGTGTCAGGCAGGTTGTATGTTAAAATGAAATTGTTTATTCTGTAAATAGGTTATTGGAATCACTTTTACACGTCGTAATAATATAAAAAAAAAAAAAAAAAATCTAGATGAGGTCGGCGTTTCCTAACTGACTACTCTGAGAAGAAAGGCCGAAACAAACTCAGTCTCTTTTAAAGTCCGGACATACCTAGGTCAGATATTGGCATATTGGTCAGGCCCTATGAGGGCCATGTAGATTAGAGTCTGAAATGGTCTTTTGAGGAATGAACCACACAGATTTGAGTGAACCTGTCCTGTCACTGCAAGCATTTGTCAGTAATAGTGGAGCTCAGCTCAGAACTTAAGGAGCTCAACGACTCGACGAACAATACCAAAGAAAGGACATTTGTGTAGGCCGCATCAAGTTCTCAAATTGCCAGACCATTATTAAAACTAACTGAGAACGAAAAAATATAATAATAAAAACAAAATAAACATCCACATAGTCCTCACATTCACAATAATACAATACTTTACAAAGCAATCATGTCATTTTGTCAATATCCTACATATAATATTCAATAATGTGAATTTGTATATAAAACTGGTAGGTATATTTTGATGATTTTCACTTATTCAAAATGTCAAAATGCCAAAATGACAAAATGTTAGCAGAGCGAGCAGCTCAATCCCATGCTTTTTGTCTTCTAAATAATCTGAAATTGTATAGTACCCTTTTTTACAAAGTTTGGTTTTAATACAGCTTTTAAATCGTTTAATGGGTAAGTTTCGAATGTCAATATAATTAAAATATGATTCGCGATCGTAGCAAATAGTAGCTTTACAGAATAATAACCATTAGATACAGGAATACAACTCCTGCAATATTAGTTAGATTAGATAAATAAATATTTGAAACAACTGCGACTCATTATTTAGATCAACATAAAACTTGATACTGACCTGTAAAAAGCAAAAAACATAAGAAAATTTGAATATCGCAGGCTCCCCCAAAGCTTTCGCCTTAGTTTCCATCGTCCATACAATATGCCATAGTTTTTTCATTAATTTTTATACAATATTTTTTCATTAATCTTTCCGACAGTTTCACTTTACTGCTGTCCATACTATCCACACTATCACACCAATATAGATATGGACTACCACTAATATATAAAGTTACTGGCTGTCTCATGTCTGTTACGTTTACGCCGTAACGCCTAGGTCGCCTAGACAGACCACGTGGGTTATGGGACATAGGATACTTTTATCCCGGTAGCACATTCCCGTGGGATAATTTCCGACATCCACGCGGGCGAAGCCGCGGGCAAAAGCTAGTTCCGCAATATTTTCGATGTGTAAGTTACTACTTTATTTAGTACTACTTTATCTACATGGAATTGATTTTAAAATGTCTTGCAGAACGTTAGAGTCGTGTTTGGTGTGGTGACAGCCAATAATAATAGAGAAGTTTCTACTTTGATTGAGCGTTCCCCAAGGTTCTGTTCTAGGACTTTATTGATATCTTACGGAAAACCTACTAATTACTTAACACGTTGTTTGTTGTCCACAGAGCTAATTTAAAGTTATAAACTGGTTCTTTCAAATGTTGCTATTTTAGAAATAATCAATTCTTTTAACATTGAGCAAGGAGTTTAATGAATGATGTATCTACACCGTCACCGGGCAAGAGCTAACAGAGGGGATATACATCATTATATGTGTGACGGGCTCGAACTGGAAGCCCCGTTATTAGTTAAATCTATATCTACTCCACGCCTAACATAATGCATACCGTACCAATACCCATCATGCACCTACCTTGATAAACTAAGTGGGAAAACAGGGTAGGTGTACTAGAACCAATGAAAGCACGAAATAATTTACTTTTTGGCAAGAAATAGAAGTGGCAGACTTTCGCATCATAAGAAGCTTAAAAAATCTCAACTATTTCTACTCATAAACACGTCAGCATCAAAAAATAACTTTCTATTGAGTGTCTAAAATCTTTTTCCACTTATAAATATAACACATGTAGTACAAAGTAGGCAATATGAAACAAGTTTTTATAATTTGATTAGCGGTTGAAAAACTGTTTTACGAGTTGTGGTTACGCGTGCTGCGTTTCAGCGTCGAGTGACCCTAATGCTAGGTAACAGAGAATTTTAATAAAAACAAAGATAATATATCGTTACTAGTTAGCAGCTAAGTCGTTAAAATACTATTATCTTTCGACGTTTTCGTTGAATATCATTTCAAACGGCTTACTTTTGTTGAGCTTAAAATGTTCTATATGCATCGGAAGTTATTCGTAAGTTACCAGTATTATATAGTGCTCTGTGTCGTAAGTATTTGAGCCTGAGCATGGGCCTTGCATTTCTTTTATAAAATGTCAAGTTCCGTTTCAGAATAACCTGCATCCTAATTGTGTAAACACTTTCTTTCACAATCCGAAGAATTTTGAAATAAATTCTTTCTATATCCTTCATATTATTTTCAAAAATTCGTCTGCTCGACAACGTAAATAACGCACTGAATGTCGAATTGTCAAACTGAAAGGCATTGCAATTATTAGTGTGTAACGCAATTACCCCGCCGATTTTAGTGTCATCTTCAATCTTGGTAGGTAGTTTAAAAGTCGACCGTTTCAGAAACTTTAGCTTCTAGTAGTTAACTTCAAAGTAAAAAGTAGTTGATCGGAAGTAGACTAGATACATAGCACGAAACAACTGCAAACTATAATTAAAAGCTATTAATAAGTAGGGACCAATAAACCATTGAAGTGCCCGCGAAAATCGTGCAACTAAATAATAAAATGCTAATTAAAGTTACCTGACTGGATAGATAACTGTGCGCGAATTGTGAGTCGCTGTCTTCTTCGTCCGAAAGCGGTTCGCATTTCACTTGCGACAGTCCGTGGCCGGGCATTTCCTAGCGAAACAAATAAAAAACAGACTAATAATTTCGCCTCTACAAAATGAAATACTGATGCTCGATATAAATCTTTCACGGCGATAAACTTATTACAGTAACGAGTTATGAAAACAAGTTTATATTG
The DNA here is from genome assembly GCA_948473465.1 of Lithophane ornitopus. Taxonomy (NCBI): domain Eukaryota; kingdom Metazoa; phylum Arthropoda; class Insecta; order Lepidoptera; family Noctuidae; genus Lithophane; species Lithophane ornitopus. Next base: position 16,059,163 of record OX419627.1, on the reverse strand, counting down.
ACGATATAATCGTATTTATCACAACAACAAAAACGCGCTAAATCTATCCTGTGAGTACAAGAGTAAACAACAACGTGGCACCCCATGTTCTCCTCGGAATGTCGCAGAAATCGAACAATCGCCATGTTATAAGTAGGTTTACATAGGCAATTAGACAAAAGGAAGCGAGCTTTATTGAATTTTTTCTCGATTGGTGCACAAATGAAGAGTGCAAAGTTGGATTCTCTCTCTCTCTATCGCTCGCGAGCCAGACCGTCTCACAAGCTTTTTTAATTTTGTTTGTTTAAAGCCCTTATGCATGCCGCTAACGTATATGAAGTTCGATGTAGAAACTTCCAACTGAAACAAACGCGCGTGACTGATTCAAAACTTTATACATAGATAAAACTTATAAGATTTTAGGATAAGCGACTTTAAGAGATTGTTATTAGCGCGTATATTCGTGCGCAATCACCTGTCAGACAGAGGTGGAGGAAAGTAGTGAATGTAAAGTTGCGCGGTTAACCCTCTCTCGTCGCTTCACATCGTTCCATTTGAGGAGCCGGCGGCCGCAGCGCACGTCTGCGCGACCCCGACACACCGCGAGATACGAAAACACATTCACTTTCACCGTCTTCCCGGCACACGGCGAAGGACGGTGCGAAACGGGTGCCGATAAACGCGAGGGAAACGGAATTGCCGAAGAAGAGGGCGCGAAATTCACTCGACTCACCTAGTCGGTCAGCGGTGGCCGCCGCAAGCACTCGCCCGCGCCACACATGCACCGCGGACCTGTCCCGACACCCGCGACTGCACGGTGACCTTCGGGAAACGATGAGATGTCGCAAATGAAAGTGAATTCGGCACACACCCGGCCGAGTCTGCGTCGCTGCGTGGCGCATGTTTAGGAGGTGCAGGGCGGGCGCGTGCTCATTTTTTTCCGCGCCAAAGAAATAAAAACAAACGCCTTTTTGCCGGGAACCGGCCGCGCACCGCGCTGTAGCGGTGCTCCCTCTCACGCCGCACCGCTTCAATGTGTTCCACAGTCCACGGCCAGACCGGCTAGCACTCATACAGGAGGCTGCCTCAAGTTTCGAGACTACTTAAAATACATTGTTTTTTAATATAGGAAGTTTTGAATAACGGCTGTTACTATTAAAATTGGCGATAGACAAAGTCGGCAGGGAGGGTAGGTGCATTATAGCACGTGTAGGTATGCAGGGAGGAGGCAGGGGGTGGTTGGACGCCCGACCAGTCGGCGCCCCGCGCGGCGCCTTCTCTCTCCGCTCCGATTGATTTTTATTACAAGAATTTCGCTCGTGGTTTTTTTTTGTTTCCCGCACACCGAAAGCCTGGCGACGCACACAAAGAGATTCGTATAATTCGTTTGTACGAACTTACTAATGCTATTGATTTTTATAACGAAGCGACAAAGCTTACGAGGGAACCAGCGCCGGCTGTATCTTCAAGTTACGAGGAAAAGTCTCAGTAGTATTCACTTCCTTGTTTGAAATAAGTATATTGTTGAAGAATGAATTTTTTATAAGTACATAAGCATTCGATTATTTTGAAGCAAATTGGAAGGTAGTTTTAAAAAGTCTAGGTTAAAAAAATAATTTCGTAGTTCCTTTAGCACGAAGTTTTAGTTAATTGGAATTTCACAAGACTTTAGTTAGAGGCCGTGAGACACTTATGGTCGTGGTTATGATTATGATTAGCCAAACTAGGTTGATTTCCCTTTCCATTCTCAAGCTTCCGTTTTCTACTTGATTCCTAAGTTTAGGCCTTGGTGTTTCTGCTTTAACTTTTTACTAGACTTATCGCCACTATGCAGTCTAATCGATCTTTCTACCAATCCGTGTTTCCCAAAAGCCTAAACCTGGAAGTCTTCAAACTCGAGTGAATAGGTTACATCTAGGCTAGCGTGCACCATCGTCGGCCACATCATCACTTACTGCTTACCTACTAAGATACAGGATAAAGGTGAGACTGGCGGCTGGTTACTGTCACCCTGCATCATCATCATTCCACAACTGGGCAAAGGCCTGCTCGCAGGACTTCCAGCAAAGAGTGTTTATTAATTTAGTTCAGCTCATCCCGACATCTTTTACGTGGAGTTGTCCAGCTCATCCCGCCATCTGCTATGTGGTGTTGTCCAGCTCATCCCGCCATCTGCTACGTGGTGTTGTCCAGCTCATCCCGCCATCTTTCACGTGGAGTTGTCCAGTTCATCCCGCCATCTGCTACGTGGTGTTGTCCAGCTCATCCCACCATCTGCTACGTGGTGTTGTCCAGCTCATCACGCCATCTGCTACGTGGAGTTGTCCAGCTCATCCCGCCATCTGCCACGTGGTGTTGTCCAGCTCATCCCGCCATCTGCTACGCGGTGTTGTCCAGCTCATCCCGCTATCTTCCACGTGGAGTTGTCCAGTTCATACCGCCATCTGCTACGTGGTGTTGTCCAGCTCATCCCGCCATCTGCTACGTGGTGTTGTCCAGCTCATCCCGCCATCTGCTACGTGGTGTTGTCAAGCTCATCACGCCATCTGCTACGTGGAGTTCTCCAGCTCATCCCACCATCTGCTACGTGGTATTGTCCAGCTCATCCCGCCATCTGCTACGCGGTGTTGTCCAGCTCATCCCGCTATATTCCACGTGGAGTTGTCCAGTTCATCCCGCCATCTGCTACGTGGTGTTGTCCAGCTCATCCCGCCATCTGCTACGTGGTGTTGTCCAGCTCATCCCGCCATCTGCTACGTGGTGTTGTCCAGCTCATCCCGCCATCTGCTACGTGGTGCAGTCCAGCTCATCCCGCCATCTACTATGTGGTGTAGTACAGCTCATCCCGCCATCTACCTAATAATGCTAGTTACATAGAACAGCTCCCACTGACATTAAAGTAAGTACCACTTTTTATAGATATAGGTACACAGATACAACTGTAGTTTAATCAACACTTTGACACAATAGCGTTTACCTACGTTGCACACACTTGATCGTCAATTGGTAGATTACCTACTGGTGACTTTGATGGACCTATTGTGTGCGAACAAAGGTCGTTGCAGTGCCTCAAACATCGGTTATTGCAGACAGGATTGAAAGATTCTTCCATCTTTTAAGTATACAGGGTATAAAAAGACACAACACATAGCCGTCAACTACTTGTCGGTCTTATCATTACAGGAATGCATTGTAGTTGTATAATTTAATTGTTTTTATATATATATATTTAAAAAAATTGTTGTGACTAATGTCACCTTTAAATTTAAATATATATTTTGTTAATTTGTTCTGTTGTGGACATTGAAGATTGATGTACTTATTTTAAATATTTTATGTTGCCATGCCCTAACCGGGTTTCATGTTGGATCTTACTTTAAATACTTGTTACAGCTGATGTACACATGAATGCAATAAAGAATTTGAGTTTGAGTTTACGCATTCTGTTTGCAAATTAAGTAACATAGCACAAAAATAATTGCTGGGAAACGAATTTTATATTTGGTGTGAAAAATCGCTATTTACGGTAGGGCGCAACGTAACGCACGCTAAACATTGTGTTTATGGGTCCATGCAACAGTTCGTGGGGGGGGCAATCATTCATTCATACAAAAATCCCATAGAAAAAGGGACATTCAGTTATTCCCGAATTTGAAAATTTTCCTTGATTTTTCTTTCCATACAAACTAAACTCGAACAAAATGTTGGCACCTGCTATCTTGGATTTTTATTTTTACTTCACTAATTGGCTTTAACACATTCGTAAACCATGAATACGACACCGACCGACACCTATAATGAAAATTTTGAAATAGCCGCCATCTTGGATTTTCATATATTGACCAAATTCACACTTTCTCTCTCGCATGGACGGGCTATAAAGCTTTTTCGTTACGTGACGATTTCTACCATTCAACTCCTACCGCAAGCTGCGAAGAACTATACTTCGTTCCAAAAATAGCCATCTTGTCTAGCCGTTCTAATAGGTACCTATGTGATGCGCTTACCAACGAACAACATTTAATTTTTATTTAGATATGTATTAATAATAATACATACGATCACAACTTACCAACGACATGTGGGTGTAATAATATAGGTAGGTATAACTCAGCCTAAACCTTCTGGGAAAAGAGGCGTGATGTTATGTGTGGCCACACACGACATGACAGAACACGTGCACTGGACACAACATAGTAGGTACGTCTTTAATGGACTGGGTTTTGATTATTTGATTGAATAAGTGACAATAATCTCGTCATTGGAACTCTTTCAGTTTACAAAGCCTGACTGTGCGATCGCTGGGTAGACCGACAGACAAGTGAGTTTGTTTATTACGCTTTCACGCTAAAACGGCTGAACGGATTTGGATGAGCACATGATCTGGATTAGGACATTGTATACTTATTCCCACGGGATCGAGACATATGCGGGTGAAACCGCGGGGCGCAGCTAGTATCTATAACCGTGCGTTTGCACTGGCGAAACATTCACATAAAAACATGTTGAAATCTCTGTTTTCTGTCAATGTATCGACTCGCGTTCGCATTGTCACGCAACTTGTTAACGCGAAAAATGTTTGACATTTCAAATCACTAGACATGTTTCGCCACATGTCTTTACAAAACAATTTTGTATCAAAATGTATCTGTATGAATCTAGTAACATGCTGTAAGATTTGTTTTGATACTTTGGTCGGTTTTTATAGTCCACACATTTTGTATTCCACAAACATGGACACCTTGCCAAAGCTCTATAAACTTCATCGTGTCTTTTTTGGACCACTCTATGTTTCGATATAAACACGGGATGTTTACCACCATACTCGGATAATACTAAACATCAAGCAATAGACATTTTGCGAGACATAATTTGACGTAAACAAACAACAGTACGAACGCAAACGTGACAAATCTCCATACAAAACATGTCTATTGTGTATGTTTCTAGACAGTGCGAACGCAGTTTACAACAAATCTTGAGATATGTCTTAAGACTTACTCATGTTTTGTACAGTGCGAACGCAAGTTCAACAAAACAAGTAATGAGATTTGTTTCATGTGACAAGTCTCGAAACATCTACCCAAAGACCCAAAGACCCAAAGACATACCCAAAGACTTAACACCCGATTTCTGGAACGAAAATCAACGATTTGTCAAAATTAAACTCGTGTCAAGTGATCTGAAGGCCAATTTCTCGTACCAAAACGTTCACAATTTGTGTTGCAATCTGTCAAAATTTACAAAAATGCTGTAAATTGATTGTATTTTTGACAGATTGCGAATGAGACATAAAAATTACGGGAATCGCTCCTCAGATTGTCTGAGTCTGTTCATAATTGGCATGCGTTTGATAGCTTAATTTTTGTGTCGATTGTCGTTCCAAAAACCGTGTGTTACTGGTAACACATAACATCACGCCTGTAATCCCCGAAGGGTTAGGCAGAGGTGTACCTATACCTATACCCACGTTTCACCAGTTATGTTTAAATCCCAGTGTTACTGTTATATATTTCAACGTTTTCTATTAGTACTGATCATTCATTTAGTGTGTTCGACGATTGTGAGCTCAAACATAGGTAACATTGTGCAGGAGCATCCAGATATCTGTTAACCATTTTGGCGTTAATTAATTTGAACAGATAACACTTTTTTACTTGGTTGGCCGACATTACCAGTCGTGCAGGTATTTCGGAACATTCGTAGTATTTAGGTACTCGATAGAGAATTTGTATAGAAGATTTTATTCAATAAGAAAAATAACAATGCTGTCTATAGAGCGATTGCAACTATCACAGCTTAAGTAAAAAGTAAACAAAACAAGTCTTCCATACGACGACCGACGACGGCGACGCGACGCAACGAGATATATATCCATTCAATAGGTTTCTCAAGAACCAGTAGATGGCGCTAAGCGTTACTTGCAATGATATCGACACTGCATAAACAGATTAAAATCGAACCTAAAATTATGAATTGTTTATGTTAATATTTTAACGTAAAACAAATATAAACTAAAAGTTGTTTTATGAAAAAAATCAAACATTTTGTAATCACGAGATGTTCCGTCAAAAAGTCGGTCAAGGACAAGGTGTTCTAAATACTTAGTGGCAGTTGTGGCATACCATAACAAAAGAATAAATAATTCGAATCTATAACTTTTAGTAAATAAATTTATTTATTTAATTTCGTAATGGGCACTAGTTAGCTAACGACGTATTTACTATTTTTCAAGCTTTCTAATTATTTGCTAATGGCAACATTTATAGAGCTTATTTTGGGTCATTCGCGTCGCTTCCAACTTGTACTTCGTTTGGATTTTTGTAGAGGTGCCTTTCTCTAAACTTGCAACATAGCATAGTTTTAGTTTAGTGTTTTCAATTTCATTCAAGAAAGCTGGCGGGTGTGCAAATGTGTTAAAATTAAAGTGGCAATTAATTATTGAAGAAATAAAAGTGTTAAAATACGTTAGAACAGTTAATGCAATAGTCAAGGTAAGCATTTTAATCTTTTGGTGTAGCGTTACGGTTCCGATAAGGGCTTACTTATTGCTAGGACTTTTCATCTTGAAAATTTCCACTCGTGAACTTTCGAAGTAAAGTTCTCAGAAGTTTCTTTGTTGACTTTCAACTTTTCTGATGTTCGTCGTGCCTTAGCAACGCGATGAACTTGAACAGTTAATGTGTGTCATGAAAAGTTTGCCCAGAAAATAGTAAAACTTAGAATTTTCGTCGCCATTTTATTTTTTGTCGCGCTGGAAAAGCGGCCATTTTCTTTGTGCCGCGTCGCTTACGACGACTCGTATGTGGTCCATAAAGTTAATTTAGTTAAGTTGGGGCGTGATCTCATCGTATGAAGTGATTCGGTGAGATAATTAACGCTATATAGTGATAATAGTTCAGAATCCAATGTTTGTGTAGTCATAGTGAAGTTTCCCTAATGGCCTAGTTATTGCGTGGTGTTATTAGACCTTGTTTAGACGTTGCTTTGATTTATACGTTGTAGGGCTGAGGGCGCGGCGAGTGGCTAGACGGCATCATGGACGACGACCAACAGTTCTGCCTGAGGTGGAACAACCATCAGTCGACTCTGGTGTCTGTTTTCGACACTCTTCTCGAGAAGGGCATGCACGTGGACTGCACCCTGGCTGCAGAAGGACAGACGCTCAAGGCGCACAAAGTGGTCCTATCGGCATGCAGTCCCTATTTCGAGGTACGTACACTCATTACAATGTAGGTCAATTACAATCGTGTCTTAGTTACTTGCAAGGCAACACAGTTTTGCTCTAATAAACATACCACTTGTACCATTCTAGCTTTCATGTATTAACAATTAGGCAGTGCATAGATGAGTTGGCAACCGAAAGTTGCCTCTACTACTTTTTCTAAACGCCTGCTTGTAATTATTCATTACCTAACATCATGCCATTAACAGTTGTTAACTTAATGACATGCTAGTGTTTTGATGCATTAACTAATTACATTTAATTGATTTTGGTCTCATTTTATTGAGACTGAAATTGAAAGAGAATTTTACTTTTAACAATGAATTGTTATTTGAGACTAACTTTCATTAGAATATTTACAAACACAACCAGTAGTAAAAGTAAACAAATTGAACAATGGTTGGATGATTTGTTTCAGAGTGTACTATCACAGCAGTATGATAAGCATCCAATAATTATCCTCAAAGATGTGAAATATGCCGAGTTGAGAGCAATGATGGATTACATGTATCGCGGTGAGGTCAACATATCTCAAGACCAGTTGGCCGCACTGCTTAAAGCCGCCGAGTCCCTACAGATTAAGGGTCTCTCTGACAATAAGCCTTCGAGGCCACCGTCGCGCCCTGCGCAGGCTGTAGCTGCACACCCGCCTCGTGCCCCCTCACCACCTCCACAGGTTCGTGATAACACTATTCAGTATTCTTACTATTCTACGCTCTAAGAACTATGAGAATATATTTCATACTCAAACAATGAAAGATGCAAATACATTCTAGAACAAATTATACAAGTGGGTACATAGAAGTAGATGTGTTTGGAATGTTGACAAAAAGTTGTATCGCACATGATTGGATGAGAATCACAAGTTACAGTAACATTCAAATGTTAAACCTTGGCACCATGTTCCTGTGCGTTGGCAGATGTTGTAATGTGCAATTCATCAACAAAAGATAAAGTTGGACAGCACAACACATGTAAAAACATAGCAATGTCTGTTTTATATTAGTCAAGAAATGTTTTGTAAAGCTTACTTTGAATGAAAATTATATTATTTTAAAGCTTGCAAGACCATGACAATGCATTCATAATCATTTTCTTTAGTATTTTTTTTTCTCTAAAAAGGTGCCTGAAATGTTATTAGGTATATTTCTTTTCACTCCAATGTTATTTTATACTTGCCTTATTTCAATATTTGGCAAGAGCAATCAGTTGAGGAAATAAGATGTATGAAACTATAAATAATTTATTTGAATAAAACAGGAAAAATCAATGAACATAAATAAAAAATACATACAGAAGAACATAGATCCTCCACCTTTTTTACCCGACTGCCCCAGAAGGAGGGTAATGTTAACCTACTAAAAAAAAGGCGGTTATCAATTTGACACATATGTATGTAATATTATTGGAACTGCAATATATTCACATATGATAATCTATTAGGGCTTCCAAACAAATATTTTATAGGCGTATGTATGTATGTTTGTCCACACATTTCTCCGAAACTATGAATTGGAAAATGTCCATTTTTTGTATTGGCAGTACATTTACTTCAACTTTTCATCAAAATTTATTCAGTACTTTTCAAGATATGGACATAAGTGTGGCATGGTTTATTGATACGAGCTACGGGTGTTGTGTAAAAAGACATCATCAAGTGAAAAAAAAAAAAAAAAAAAAATTAAAATACAAAAAATCCGCCTTCAAAAACACATAACTTAAAAGAGAAAAACAAGCAAAGCATTATAATCCGTAGAATTTTGGTATAACAGGCGGGGAACAAACGTTACACCAAAAGTTACACCATATTTCAGGTTATTGGTTTGTTCCCCGCTTGTAATACCAAAATTCTACAGATTATAAATATTATAATGCCTGTTTTTCTCTTTTAAGTTATGCGTTTTTGCACGCGGGTTTTTTGTTTTTTAAATAATTTGTTTTATTTCAAGCTTTTTAGTTTTATTAATTTATATTAGGTCTTTACCTATGAAATTGCCGTTCTGCAGTACTGGCCAATTCAAATCAAAATAATTTTTGTTTGGCTAAGAATTCTAATTTCAAATTAATTTTATTTTAAAAACATGGATTTTTTTTTCCAAAAGTAGTCATTTCTTTATTGATTAGTGTTACATTTTCATCGCATTTCAATCTTTTTCGTCATCATGGATACGTAAAAAATTCGAGTAATTATGGAATATGAGTACCGTCGTGGCAGCAACGCGGCACAAGCGGCACGCAACATCAACGACGTTTACGGAGCTAACACTACAAACCAACGCACCACCTGTTATTGGTTTGCTCGCTTCCGTTCTGGAAATTTCGACCTGAAAAATGAACCTCGCGGTCGTCCGAAGACTTTGGTCGACAATGACGAATTAAAGGCGATTGTGGAAGCTGATGATACACAATCTACGGCTGAATTAGCAGCAGCTTTCGACGTTAGCGTCAAAACAATATTGGTCCATTTGCGTCAAATTGGCAAGGTAAAAAAGCTTGACAAATGGGTGCCCCACGAACTCAATGATCGCCAGCGCGAAGTACGCGTCGAGACGTGCCTTGCACTGCTCAACAGACACACAAATGAAGGAATTTTGAACCGCATTGTTACCTGCAATGAAAAATGGATTCTGTTTGATAACCGCAAGCGCTCAGCAAGTTGGTTGGATCCTGGTTCAGCACCTAAACAATGGCCTAAACGAAAACTTACCCCTAGAAAAGTGATGGTCACTGTTTGGTGGTCTAGCGCCGGTGTGATTCATCACAGCTTCTTACCAAACGGGGTGAGCATTACTGCAGATGTGTACTGTGAAGAACTGAACACAATGATGGAGAAGCTGGCGCATCTCCAACCAGCATTGGTCAATCGCTCGTCTCCGCTGCTCCTGCACGACAACGCGCGACCTCATACTGCACAGCAGACGGTCTCCAAGTTGCAAGAACTGGGGTTTGAAGCTCTCCGTCATCCGCCCTACTCACCAGACCTTGCGCCTACAGACTACTACTTTTTCCAGAATTTGGATAACTTCTTGGCGGGAAAAAAATTCAATACCCGAGAGGCAGTACAAAATGCCTTTGAAGAATTTGTTGCCTCCCGTCCAGCTGATTTCTTTAAGAAGGGCATCAATAAACTGCCACTGCGATGGCAAAGATGCATTGATTGCATGGGTGATTACTTCGATTAATACAAATAAATAATTCATGAAAAAAATTCGTTTAAATTTTTTCATACAAAACGGCAATTTCATAGGTAAAG